>JAWWMO010000096.1:18057180-18079355 GCA_035047845.1 Dendrocincla fuliginosa | reverse complement strand
TGATAATGAAAAATGAGAAAGTGCTCTTAAAAGAGCTGCTGCTATATTCATCTACAAATAAGAGGAGAAGGGTATATTTTTATATTTATTAGAAAATATATAAAATCCTGTGTTATCAAAGAGAGCTAAGGAAATTCCACTGGAAAGTCAAGAGGATGAAAATGTCCTTGGAAAGTCTGATTTTGGATGTTATATTTCAAGTCACTGTGAGAACTTCCTAGATTAAGTCTGACTTTTCCCAGCAAAAATACAATTTATAGAGTAGTATTTCTTGTAATTGAGATTACATGTGTGATACAGAAAAGCAAGCTTATGCAGATTGTTCGCTAATGACATTTTCAGACTGTAACATAAATGCAAGAAGAGCTGCCCAGAATTTCTTGAACACACTGATGGGCTGACAGAGAGAGTCATAAATACTGGAACAGGTTATACTTTGTCTTACACAGCAGCAGAGGAAAAAATTAAATTCCCCACCTCCCTTGTTTGAGTGAGAAAGGCTTCCTGTGTTTGGTCTGGCATGGTTGTCCCCCTAACTTTAGGGAGGCTGGGGATGGCTCATCTCTTACTGGTATTCTGCAGTCAGAAGTGTAGGAAGTGCTGGCAGCTGTAAGACCCATCTGTGTGCTCAATGTGCTGTCTCTACAGTGTGTTCTTACACTACTTCCTGGAACAGGGCTGGTATTGACACCACGCCTAGCCCAGGACACGCCTAAGGACACAGCCGAGTCCATAATCTGCAATACCACAGTAATTATACATTTTTCAGCCTTAGAATATGTATTTGTGAGGTTTGGGGTTGAGGAATCTTTTTCTTCCATTGTTGAGCTGTTTTTTTCTGAGAACAAAAGTAGATCTGCAGTGTGGAAACAATGGCTTTCTTGGAGTCCAGTTCTGCCCTTGCTGCACTCACTGGCAAAGCTCACACTGAGGCCTTCAGGGTAAATGAACTGCAGTTACTATTTTCCCCCTCATCCTGAAATATCCTGGACTGGTTTTAATCCTTGGAGGCCAAGAATTCCATCAGCTAACTGATCTGTGGCAAAGTAACACAGGGTAAGGGACCACAGTCTCTCCTTGGGCCAGTTGCCCTCACTTGTCCAGCTTTAGAGAGATGCTAAGGCTGAACACAGTGCATTGAGCTGTGTTCTGCCCAAAGATGGAGTCTTTCTGTTACTTCACTAGATGTTAACAGTTCAGCTGATGAAGCTTTTGTTGCTGCTTTATATGTTACTTCTTCATAGTCCATAAAAAGGGCTTCAGCTATTTCAAATGAATGCTGTTCTTCAGTAACCTGATGAAGCAGAGGAGTTGTTTCTGCATGTGAAGATTTAGCATTTCCATGAACTTCAAGGTGTGAAAATAAAAGAGATGAAACTTGCTCTGCTAAGTATTAATTAGTCACATACATGAATGTTTAGTCCAGTATCTGCAGAAGGAACCTACCTGTTCCAGGTGCCCAGTTAATGAGGTGGTATCTCTTACAAGCTTCAAGACTGAATCCAAACAAAAACATAGCTGGTAGAAACAGTTATACCAGGTTGCGTACCTACATGATTGTTTTCATCCAAAGTCATTCTGATTCAAAACTAATGTTGAAAACTATTTATTCTTCTTCACCATTGTTACTTGCAGGCAAAAGTGATAAAACGGCCACCAACAGTGATTTGTTACATATGTGGTCGTGAGTATGGAACAAAATCTATAAGTATTCATGAACCACAATGCTTGAAAAAATGGCACCAGGAGAATGACAACCTACCCAAGCACTTGAGAAGGCCAGAACCCAAGAAGCCCGAAGTCAGAACTGTGCAAGGTAAGATACAGACCAAATTAAGATATGAGAGGAAGAAAGTGGAAAGAAGCAAGAAAAAAAAAAGTATAATTTTAAGCAGTAGATAAACAGTTTGCAAATACTTCTTTCTCCAGTTTAGTTGTTTTAAGCTTTTTGTTAAGTACCCAGTTCTTATGTGTAGCATTCCTGAGAAGTAAATGTAGGGGTTGACTCTGGGATATGCCTCCTGGGATGGTCCCCTTTATGTATCAGTATGTTTTGAATCAAAACACAAATAGAGTAGCAACCTGCTTCACAGCTATGTCAGTACGTTTTTACTCCTTTCAACACTGTAGACAGGCATTTTTTTAAAATAAGCAAAAACATGCAAGAATAACGTAGAGACTTGACAAAAAGACCTTCAGGTAACATAGATACTTCAGCTAAGTTCTTCTACAGTCAACATCCAGTGGATGTTATTGATCCCTTTTATTTACAAGTATTAGAAGCTTTCATTGTGAGACATTGTAATATAAACACAGTGGAAAAAAAAGTACAGGTAGTATAAAGTAAACATTTTAATCCTGCCAATTTGACATGTTTGTGCTGTGGGTTCTGGTTTGTAAGATTCCACTTCAAATGAACAAACACTGATGATAGCAAGCCCACAGGGAGATGGGCTTCCATATATATTCCAGGCAGGGTGTGCTCACTATAGGACCAAAAGGAAATCCTATCTGTGCTTTGCCTGGAAGCTGTTCCCAGGATTTCCCTATTCCCATATAAAGTTATTTCACCTTTCCTTCTGGATGCTTTCCCTGTCCCTGCCAGCTGGTCTGAGCTACTTTGGGCCAAGTTTGGACCACTTCCTCACAGGCATTTAATTCACACACACTTTTTTTTAATATTCCCCATAATTTCCCTCAGCTTCCCCTAATGTCTGGAAAAGTAGACAAAATCTCCTACAACTCGTTGCGAAAGAGTCATACACTAGATCAGTTTGCAGCAGTACAAAGAAATATGTCCTCAGAAGGCACAGAGAATAGAGCAGGATCACCGAGAACACTAACCAGAAGTTCAAAATAATAAAGTTCAAATAATATCAAATTGGAACTTGGTTAACAGATGCCAAGTGGCAGAGCTGAATCTGCAGTAAAACATATGTTCAAAAGACTGTTTTCATTGTATTTGCTCTTTTAGATGTTAAACACTTTTTACTTATTACATGTTGTGTGGTAAAACAGATGGAGAAAATGAGAATTCCATGTGAAAAAGAAGGATGCAAGAGGACAAATCTGGTTATTTTGAAATACATGATTCTTATTTTGAAGGAGTGGAAGCAGAAAGACAACCACTCTTTGAGAAAACAATCTAGCAGAAGGCTCCCAGATATGAATCAGAAAATTGTCTCGTTTATGCAGTGAGTCATATCAGGCGCCTCTCATCTCCTGTGAGGTGTTGTGGGCCCATGGTTCCCCAGGGGACATTGACCTGCTTCCAGCATCTGTCCTTAAATGCCTGCTAATGCAAGCCCAATCAGTTCTGTAGCTTGAGCTAAAATTGTTCCCCCTTCAGTTGCCTCATGCTCCTGGCCTTGAGAAAATAATCTGAGTGTTGTTCTTTTTCCATAAGACTTACTCTCGATCATCTGGTAAGTGCTATAACTGACCTTGAGACCACATGCATGTACTGCATGTCTCACAGTTTCTCAGCTCAGGGAGGAGGGATTACCCTGTTGTTGAATGAAACAGGCAACGTTCAAAAAAAGCTCAGAAATATTAACTGCTTACATAAAACTTTTTATAACTTACATAAATCTTTTTTCTGAAAACTCAAGTGTCACGGGAAGACAACCACTGCCCTCATTACACAGTGTTTTGTTTGTGGAATGCCTAACACATGCCTGCAAGGAGAAAGTCATCTCTCTTTCTCTCTTCTTTTTTTTTTTTTTTTTTTAATATTCCATAAACTCACCAAAGTACAGAAAATACACATTCATTTCCTGCAAGCAAAGGAGATATTTGTCTCAGCCAAGAAAAGAAACACTACTTGGTTGCTCTTCTAACAAAAAGAACATTAGGAACAGGCATATTAAGAGATCTAAGGCTTATTGTGGTTATGTGAACCACTGGATATGAATCATATTAAAATTGTATGGGCCTTTAATGAAGAGCTCTATCATGTGCCAATGACAGAAACCATGGAATATTTTTAAATGCACAAATCCTTTCCTTTTTAAAATTGCCCACTGCTAACTGTTCAAAGAGAAAAACAGATTTTTAAATCTTTTTCTATATTGTCATACAATTTGAGAAGGGTGAAGCAAATATATCTTCAATTTAAGCCATGTGGATTTTTTTCTGCATGTACTTGGAATAAAATCTCTTAAGATCTAAATCCAGGTATTAAGCAACCTGCCTGGCCTTTTTGCAAATCAGTTTGAAACAATACTATGTGAAAATCCATTTCAAAAGGAAAGTCCATTTCAAGATGAAAGTAAACAAGATTTTTTTATACCCAAATAAAATCTTGAAAATACATCTGGGTGTTTGAAGAATGCTTTTGACTTTTCAGAGCAGTCATTCATCCCACAGTGGAAAATAACTGAGGGTAAAACTGGATTAGTGTTTAGATGACAATAGATGGATCAGTGCAATGACCTCACAGGAAGTTGTGGCTTAAAAGTACTGTAGGTTTTGTCTGTAAGGTTTTAGGCTTCTCTAAGCTTTACTCCACTTTTTAGCAAAACTTGCATGAACTCCAACAGGAAGAAAATGTGGCCCCTTGTACCCCTTTTCCAGAGCAGCGCAGAGAGCATATTCTCAAGTACAGTACCCCCCCACCCATAGCCATGGCCAGATAACACATGCTCATTAAACAGAACTTGAAGTAAAGCCAAAAAGGGAATTTGCTGATAATAGTATGTATGCAAAGATGTTAGTAATTAGCTGAGAATGCACATCATAACACACAGCATGATGTTTTCTCTGTAGTCTCATACAATACAAAATTATTCAGTTTGAAGTTAATTTAATTCAACCCCTGGGACAAAAAGCAGAGTCTTTTTTATATATTTTTTACTCTCTTGCTTCTTTCTTTTTCATTTGCAAAAGCAATATGGTTTGGTTAAACTGAAAGGCTCAGTCAACAGGTATTTCCTGAAAATATTTTCCATAAAGAGTTGAATGTGGGTCTCCAGAATGAAAGCTGATACTTTCTTTTTCTAATTTTCCAGCCAAAGGTTTCTATGATCTTGATTCTTTAAATGAGGCTGCCTGGACCAGCGCCCAGACCCAGCTAGTTCCATGTGATATTTGTGGGCGTACTTTTCTTCCTGACAGACTGATTGTCCACCAGAGGTCCTGTAAACCAAAACCTGCAAAGTGAACTGGATGCAACACACATGCATACAAATGCATGCCAGCTAACACACAAATGCACACACTCTAAGCTCAGTAAAATATGTGTGTGTGTGCATGAATACACACACATGCACCCATACCTTTCAGACAAACCATGAGAGAAATAAAATTCAGCTGGACAGCCATGGCCATCAAAATTGTAGTGTGTAATCATATCATGTGTTTTAAAAGTCTCCAGAATAAAATTCAGCAGTTGCTACAAAATGGTAAGCTTAAATGCAGAAAATTGTTTCCTTGATAATTTTGTTTCCCCTCTGTCAAAGGCTTCTCTGGTTAGTGTAGGGACCTCTAGTTGAATTTGACTAATCAGAGAAACCAAGTAGCTCCTTTAAGTTTGTTCATTTTTGTTTGGGTTTTGGGGTTTCTGGGCTTGGTTTAGGTTTTTTTTGTTTGTTGTGGGGTTTTGGCTTTTTTTTATGGGGGGGAGAAGTATTGTGTCCTTGTCCTTGTCCTTCAGCACAAGATGGTTGAAGGACTCCCACTCAGAGCTTAAACCCATGAAACACTCCAATGTTCACATCCTTGTGTGACAGTCCATCTTGCATCTCATGAAACCCTCAGCTGTCACAGGTGAAATATTCCCATATAAATGGTGGTAAAGTAGAAACTGGCTGTTTTTAGAGGAGACTCCAGAAGTGCCCTCTTCTTGAAGCATTTCTTGTTTAAGAATGATACTGACCATGGGATTTATCCTCAGCTCAGTAAACTGATAGTGCCAAAAAAGTTTTCAGTCAGAGAAGCACATCTTTGTCTTGAACTTTGTAAAAGAAAACACACTTTTCTGTCAAGACAAAATAAGCATGTTGTCCCAGATGGCTGGCATAAAGTACTGCCCTGCCCTCTATACCTAATGTGGCCATAGCAGAGTACCAGTATTGACAAGAGCGGTAGGTATTATACAACAAAGCCATGGTGAAAGTGTTTGAAGGTGCTATTTTGAAAAATGTATTTGTGTTATGTAGAAGAACCAGTGCCAAAACACATCAGTGAATAGGCTAAACACATGAAGGAAGTAATACTTTTATCAGGTACAGCAGAGAGCAATTATTATTTTACTTATTCTGAAGCATTTTATTAAGTGGTGAGGTTATTCAAAAGGTATGACAAAATCCAGTACAAACTGTGAAACAGCAATTTATGCTTCCTGATATTATGAAGGGAACTGTACCTCATGTATGTTTTCATCTTCAGGCTGAAGGCCTAGGGTTGTCTATTATGTATTGTGCGATTGATGTGACTTTTCTCAGAGCATTCACACTTACTATTGTACTTACAAATCAGATGAACTGGATGCCTTCATATGCACTAAAATGAAATATGGATACCAGCAACTTTTCCAAGCTATCAAGCTGTGATTTGTTGAGCAAGTGAAATAAGAAGTAATATCATTGTTCTGTTATTAGAGAAATGCTCCTGGCTCCAGCCCTGGCGGACTTTTAATTCAGACTGGAGGAGTACCAGCATTCTTTGGTGAAGATAATTTCCAAAACAATCAATGGTACCTCAGCAGCCCTTTCATCTTCAGAATGAGGATTGTATAGTCTGAAGATAGATATCTTCAGGAGTCAAAGGTTCAGTTTCTGTTCTAGAGAACAAAGCTGTGTAAACCTTGCAGATCTGTCCTTGTTAGTGTCTCCAACCATGAGAGATGCTGGCAGAGCTGAACCAGTGCCATCCTTTTGGCTCACAGAAAGCATGTGGCCTGAGGAAAGAACAGGGGCACTGGTTTGTGATTGTTAGACTGGCTCCTAGGAGCTGTTGGCAGGCAACATACACAGAGACCCTGAGGCTGTTCTAAGTCACACCAAGTGCTGGCCTGCTGACAAGTGGTTTGGTAATTCGAGGATTATGGATGTCATACAACCTCACCTCTGTGTCCCCTCTTCCTCTCCTTGGAACCCTCTTTATTTTCTCAAACATGATAAACATCTTTTGGCTACATGTTCCTCATTGGGTCATCAAGATTCACTAGTCACTTCAAGAGCAAAAGCATGTTTTAAAGAAACTAAGCCTTTGCAGAGTCACTGCAGTCCTTAGCATTAAAAATTTAGCCCTGCCTTTTGATGGGGTTCAGATGTCATAGTCTGCATTATTCTGAAAGTGGGACTCCGTGTAATGATGATTTTAAATGTCAGAAATTTCACCCAGAACAGTTTTTATGTGTTTCACTGTCACCTCTATAGGTGTATATTTTTTATTTTCTGGAATTTTGTCCCAAAAAGCAATAAAATCTGCCTAATGAGGTGAACTGAGTGTTTATAAACAATAAAGGGAGTACCGATATTACCTGTACTTTTAATGCAATGTTGTATCTTACACAAAAATACCATTGTATGGGAGCTCCTGAAACCATAAGCCTGGATTATGGTTTCCACATCAGCTTTTAATGAAGTCAAATGCAGATTTGGAAAATTAAGTGCCTTCTCTGGTAATACATGATTGCTGCTGAGCTCTGAATTTAATGGGATTTGAGAAATGGTAAGTCAAGTCAGCACTGGGCTGTGAGCACTGATGGTGAGATCAGAGCATGCAGGAGCTTAGCAGGAGGTAACAGCCCTCAGAAAGGTCTCAAAGATCGTAGAGTCCCCGTCCCTCCGCAACATTGTAGGTACAATGATTCCCAAAATGTGTAGAAATATAAAAAGCGCTGACACAGGAGTGTGTATTGTTCCATTTCAAAGACTATCACTCACATCCCCAGGTTACTCTGTTACAAGTTTTTCTGCTGAGTTCACCAGCCCTGGTGTTTATTTGTGCCATGATGGTGGTAAATTCAATGGCAAGCTTTGTTCACTGGGAAAAGCACTGATAATGCCTTCATGGTTTGCTGTCAATATGAGATCTTATGAGCATTTTTCATTATTGCTTGGCATGTATCATTCTGACTTTTTTGCAGAAGAGGAAAAGGAAATGAGAAATTGAGCTACTTTGCTTCCTTTGTTTTCATACTTTAGTGATTTGTCACTTTAACCTTATCTCATCCACTGTTGGCTCAACGTTATTTCCAGCTGAATCCCATGTTTCCTACACATTTAAAGAGCTGAAAAATGTCTTCCGGTACTTCAGAAACAATGACATTCCATCTAGTTTGCCACAAATGTGCTGATAAGAGCTAAAACTATTCTTGGACAAAATATACAGAAAGGCAGAACATGGATTGACAAGCAAAATGCAATCACATTAAACCAGTGAGGATGCACTTTCAGATTATAAATAAAAACCTTGACTTATGTTTTAGTTCAGCCATTTGAACCTACCAGTTCCAAATAAAAAATGAGACATTTTATAAAAGCAATTCTGAAGAGTCTAGTCAATTTAACTGCAGACTTAATAAGACATTAATGAAACAACCCATAACTGTAGAAAAATATTCTATGTAAAGTAGTGTAGTTCAGCAAATTGAGAATGTCACAGTCCCTTAGTTACCATACAAACTTCAAAAGGTCCTGCATCTTTAAGGGCAGTAGCAAAAAATGCCTAGTAGGCCTTAGCAAAACAGTTTCATGGACCCTTTTTCTTAAAGACTACCAGCACTTAGTAGACCACAGCTTGAAGAACAAAAAAATTTGTAAATGCCAGTTGTAAATGTCAGTTTTTTCTAAAAGATAGTGAGAACCTACATGGATTTGGGAATTCTCTCTGCATGGCACAGACCTGGAAAGGATGTAGGTAGCATGGTATAGAAAAAATGTTTTCAGCATTGCCTCCTGACCACTGACAATTTGAATGCTTAAGCTTTAGTTCAGGATTTATAAACACAATACTGGATTCAGTACTCACTGAAGACAAATCCTGCAGTAGCATATGGGTACAGGATGGAACCAGAAAAGCTAAGAGATTGATCAGATGTTGATACATATATGTCTTAATCAGACTAGATCCTGCAATTTTTTGTGGTGGCACTCAAGTTTTCATAGCCTGTGTTTAACAATAGAATTTTGTAGCTGAGCATTTTGTTTTTATTACCCAGTTCAGGGTGGTGGTCCACGCAGAAGAAATTCTAGGTAGGCTTTTGCCTCAATCAGATTTGAGGGTCCTGTCTGCCCAGGTGATTCGTTTGACTTTACTAGTAGTCAGTGGGGATAAGGTTTCTGAACTGACAGCAGGTTCAAATGAGTTTGCTCCCTGGAGATATGCCACCCTCAGCTACACAACAGAATTGTGCAAAAGCAGGATTCAACAGGGGCATAAAGACCACAAAAAACCCAGAATCTACAAACCTGGAAAATGATCCAAGAAGTTGCCTGATGGACTCTCTAAGTTCTTGCATGCTGTTACTCATTTATTCCTTGGTCAATATTGTAACTGACATACCCAGAGTATTGTTGACTATCAAGCATGCAAGGGTTAGGGACTCATCCTAAATCTATATTTCTTAAAAATTTCTGCCATTCAAGAAAAAAATGTGTAATCTTCATAGAGTTCAGAAGAAACACTTGACAACAGAACTGGAAAATATACCTGGCAAGTGAGACTCCCGGAGCCCAGACGTTTCCCTTTCCAAAAAAAAAAAAAATTAAGTGCCTCACTGATAGCCTATTCATATCAAGATTACAGAGCCTTTTTTCCAGAAGAAAAGATTTAATCATTTCCAAGGCAGGAATTTGTTGCTAGTCAAACTCAGAAGTAAAAAACTCAGAACTTTCAAAGAGCGGAGCAGTTAACTAAGATTTTTAGTGAATTGTCTGTGGCAGGATTTTTACAAACATGAACTTTTTAAAAAATATTATGCATAGGCATAGGTCTAATATGAATAGATTTGGGCCAGCCTTGTATTACACTATGGACTGTAGAATATTGAACTGGAAGACTTTTCCAGATGATCATGAGATATAATAATTTTCAGCATAAAAAATAGTTTGCAAAAGTCTAAGAAAAGTATTGCTAGTAGCCAGTGGTCTCTCTGAATTAGGTATTCAGGACTTCAAAGGTAGCAGTTAAAAAGAAGAAACTGAAATATGCATATATTTTAAAAGTAATCCCATCTCTCCAAGAACGTGGGCCCAATGGAACATGTAAATAACAAGACTAAGCTGCTTCTTAAAGTGAGAACGTTTGACTTGGGTTAGGATTTGTACCTGTATTTGTAAATTTAATCAGACTGCCAAGTCAGATTGTGATAATCTTGAGGTCTTCAGAGTAGCAGTGAGAGATCTCTGGTCACAAAATTTTGAGATACAGTCTCAAGTGGAAGATAAGCTGCCAGTCCTGTCAGAAAGAGGAGATTGATTTCAAAACAAGTAAGTGCTTTGCCTTCTTTGCTTTCTCTGGCACCTTAAGGGGAAAAAGATTTACCTAGGTTAGCTCACAGGACTTGTAAATCTAAATGGTTAGGAAACTGTCTGTTTCATGTTAGTTTCACACTTTACTTTTGTAATACATCCAATTCAAAATGAGTTATACTTACTGCTGTCTATTTAAAGGCTGTTTAAAGTCTGAAAAGATGTAAAATAAGGGCCCTGCCAGATACAGTTTGTGATAAAAGCAGATTTCCAAGATTCCTTTCTCCAGTCTACTCCCCCTTTGCCCAAGTGCTGTTTGTTAGCCACCATAGCCTTCTCTGCAGTTGTTTTCCTCCTTGTGTCCCCTCCTCCACCATTTAGCCTCATTCGATGCATTTGGACAGAGGTATCTTCTCTGAATACCTCTTGAAGAAGTTGGACTTCTCAGTATATAGCCATGAGGCTGCAAAGTGTGTGCAGCATGGAAGAAGCCAGAGTCAGAGACATGGATCACACTGCACACTACACATTACAAAGTGGTACACTGGATGCAATCAAATAGTATGGCAGAGTCACATAGAATGTTTTTAATCCCTTAATATGTAATATTTACATTATATCACTGAGGAGATAAGATGTAAAAGGAATACGCATCTTGAAAAACATACTTGTGGCTGTGAGAATAAAGTCTCAATCTGTTCAGCTTCTCAAAGAGAAGACAGAGAGGCTGTTTGATCTGTCATGAATGCTGTTATTTCAGCTCTGAATTTTCAAAAAACAAACCAAGTTCAAGGGTAAAAATGAGTGCTTAGAGAATCCCAGTTCTGCTTAGTTAACTTTGACATGCCAAGGATCCTGTGATGTTTCGCAACCTCATCTCAATTAGGTCACATAACAGACTAGATACCAAATTCCTCAATGATGTCGCACTAAAAATACCCAGTACAATTTCCAGAGTATCTACTTTAGCAAAATTTAGACTTCTAAAAGCACAAGGGAGGACACCCAGGTCAACTTATCTCAGCTCCTCTGAAAAAGTCAGCAGAAAGTATGTGCTGGTCATCTAGTGTTTTCCATGCAGTATGGTCTGTGAAGTTGACCTGAATACCAAAGAGACCAGACAGTTTTTTGAAACGTCCCTATGGGTATGAAGTGATCTGGACATTTCTTATCAAGGGAGGTAGAAGGACTTTCTTCTTCACACAGGAATCTGTGATCAAAAAAGTTAGGGGCCCACACATGTCAATAGATCCAACTAGAGAACTGTAAGCTGTCTAAATGATGGAACAAGCTGTTGGCTTGTGCAGGGGTGTAGCACATATTAGGAAGGACCTGAAGAAGATGTTGGGGCTTGATGACAAATACATGACAAGTATAATGTTAGGCTGCATAGTATTTCTAAGACTGAAGAATGAAGAGAGCTACTATGCAGTAGATTTTCAGCAATGATATATATTTTGTGAATATCTTGAAGTTGTTTTATTAGAACTAAGAAAAGGTTTCTGAAGTGTTATTAGATCTATAGTTCAATTTCTTCCTGAATGTAATCCTCTCAAATATTTGTAGACTCTGCTATTCTAAGTGTACCTGTGTACAGAAAAGAGGAGATGGTAGCATACATCCCAAGATCCTTGGTCAGTGACCCCAGACTAACTAACTTCCCTGTCGGGTGCACACTGAATGTCAGCCCGTTGCAAGCAAGCCTAGGAGTTTAACAGAACTCCAGAAAAAGATTGAGGAGGACAACTAAAATTCTGAATAGCTGGAACTTCTTTACAACACAGTTCCATCAATCCAGCCTGAGGTACATGGTAAGATAAACTTACAGTTATTTGAAGTCAAAGTCTAACAAAACACATCCCTTTTCCTGTTTTCTCTGTTTCTTGAGAGTGTCCTTAGTTCAGTTTATAGCCTCCATCTGTCTGTATCATTCAGCATTTGAGTCTTGCCATTGTTTTCATGCCCAAAACTTGTTTATAACACCTCTCTTTGCAAATGGTTGTTTTGCTGGTGACTTCGTTGGCTCATTTATAGGGTAGACATTCATATTTTGTTTACAAATTTACTTTTCATCATGTATTTTCAGTAATTTAAATAAAATTACATAGAAAATTCTGAACAGTAAAATTATACTGATACAGGTAGTTTAAAATGGCCATAGTAGTTATTCTTTTTCATCCAAATGCTGCAATATCGTAGCAGTAAAATGAACCAGCCCTTGCAGAACTATTTAGAGATATTTTTGATTGACAAAACCAACATGAAGGTATGTCAAAGTGTTGCACCTCTCATTAATGAAAACAATCATGAAAACCCAGCTTAGTTGTCATTGGGAGTGGCAGTTTCCAATGCAAGCAAGTTGTTTGTCATGAATAAAGACTGAGGCAAGAAAAGGATGCCAGTTGTTGAGAGCAGAGTTCCAGTACATACCCACTGCTTTTCCACATTGTGGTTATACAGATGTTTCTGATCAGTTCCACGTGGGTAAATGAGGAAATTTCTGACTTTCTGCAACTGAGGCTGACCAACAACATTGCTGTAGTACATTCTGCAGTGCTGCATTCAGTGTCCAGCAAAGTCCAACTGAGTAAGTTCTGACCTTGAAAACATTCTAATCATGATGGTCCAAATAGGCTAATACATTCTGTTTGCAGGAAGATTTTGCAGCATGTGTGATGGTCCTTGCTGTTAAGGTCAAGTTCTGAACTGCACCTGCCAGAACTCCCTTAAAAATACCACAGATACCTCCACTCATATTACATTTCTGAATGTGCATCACCCTAAGTCTAAGAGGAATAGTGAAGTAGAATCCTGTGAAGAATGTCAAACATATATGTAAAACTTTTTTTCAGTTACATGTTTTCCCATAAAAACTTGATTAAACATTCAGAAATCCTCTGACCTGAGGAAGTGGGAAGAAAATGGCAATTACACAAATGAAAACTGAATATTTTTAGGGTTGGATCTTGTGCTAGTTTTAGGAAGTTGTTTGTCCCTATTCAATAGCATAATGGTCAAGGGAGTAAAATCTGTTTAAGAGTAAAAGTAGAGGGCCAGATCATAGCTACAACTGTGGTTTTGACTTTTCAAAAATATTTTTCCCACATAATTTTTTCTTTCATCAAATAATTTTCAGATTCAAAAAGTCCCCAAATATTTTGTGTCCTTAGATTTAATTTCTCTAGTTTCCTAAAGAGCAATTTTTGTGGAAGAAGAAATACCGTTATTACAGAACGTATGACACTTTAATGGCAAGGTCCCAAATGAAGCAGTTTCCTAGTAGTTCCCACTCTCAGGATTTTTCTAAATATAAAGAGAGAAAAGGTGTTCAGAAAGCACTTTGTTTACTGTGAACTTGTCACTAGTTTGGGCCATCACTCACATCAATGCAGCATCTATGCTGCTGCATCTTGTAGAAGAGCTGAATTGCACAAAATACTAAATAGTAACGGCATTGACACAGATGAGTACAGTTTGGGACTGATACAGTCTCACAGTAGCACAGACAGCACTCTACAGTATTTGTATAGCCACAAAAGTGACTAAAATATTCAGCATAGAGAAGATGTAAACTGTTCTATTACAAAAGGTTCAAGTACCTGCTGTTACCTGTTTTTATAGTATGAGATAGCAAAACCACAATATTCATTATGTCAAATATATTTGGTCCCTTCTTTTAAACAGCTAATTTTACACATGGTGAAAGTTTCCAAACATAGACCTTCAAAATGGATTTACTTACATTTTAACAAAAAACAATTTGAAAAATTATTAAGTTTTGTGAAGAGGGGTTGATGTTTGGGGATTAGCCCAAGTACAAAATGTAAGAAGTAGTCTGCTGGAATGATTAGCACTGAAGGTTTGGTTTTGTTGTTTTTTTCTGTGACTCTTTCTGTTCATTGAACTTTAAAAGATTGACAATTCCGTATGTGCAAGGAGCATTTGAAAAACTGTGCTGTTGTGGAAGACCTTGCTGATCTGCCTTGTGTGCTCCTGAAGCGATGAAGCCCAGCAGGTGGCAATATAAGCACTTCTCGTAATTTGAAATCCTTAAACTCTTGTCATCCAATAACATTATTATGATTTAGTTATTTATAGCTCTGACTTGCCTGGAAAATAAACCTCAACAGCGAAAGTGATTTTATTCACTAAAATAATGCAAATTCCATGTTGTAACAGTCTGGCATTCTTTCCATCTCTGGATCCTTCTTGTGTCTTTGGGGTTTACCAAATAGTATTGCATTCATCTGAGGTTGAACAGTGTCTTGTAGCTGCTGAGAGCGGATTACATCTAGAAACACACCTCAGATATTTTCTTTCTTTCTGTAAGTTGATGGAGTGAGCTCTGACAAGAAATTTCTCCTAAAATTCTGTTCTAAGCAGGTTTTATATATGAGTCACATGAAGCAACTGTTCTCGTCTGCTTCAGTTTCAAGAAGTTTGCTCTATCTGCAATCAATCAGCTTCCTTCAAAATTATGAATCCTTCCTCAGTATGACTTCAAGGTCACATCTCCTGGTAGGTAACTGATTTCAAGCTACTTTTGTACATGGATGTATGCTATTTAGGAAGGAGTGAAAATAGTTCAGATCAGACTAGAAAATTTTACTTATAAACAGATTCAAACAAGGAGCTTATAGGAAAAGGCATGTGTAGGTTACAAAGGCTATATTTAATGAAGGTGTTTCTAGCTAAAAAGTACTTTCATAAAGTGTCCTGAATAACTGCATATGCTTAGACAAATATATTGAGAAAGTGAGTCTAGTGGACATCAAGTTTTCTTCTGGGCTTCTGGGTACTGAAGTAACTGAAGAATCCTGCAGGGTGAAATTAAGAACAAAAAGTGCTGGAGAGCCTCTAAGAACTCTACATGGACTTCTAAGGGATCTGAGAGACTCTAATAACTGTAACACTTTGCACTTCCACTGCACCTTCCATTCAGAGCCCTCCAAGTACATTAAAACCAGCCATTAGTTGAGGCTTACAGACTTTGCCAGGCAAGGCCCGTTAAGGCTATTTTAAAGCTGGTGAACTGACTGCTGGAGTGCAACGTTGCAAATCAGCTCTGTTCTCCTCTGCCTGACCTCCAAGAAATGGACCTTGACTCTGCTGTTTGCTAGGAACTCTAGGTGTGCCAAGAAGCCTGATCTTCTGAACTTCAGCAGGCAATCTAGAAGTTAATCCTTAATATTGCAAACCAGTTTTAAGAATAAGTCAGATTCAGACAGATCAATCTGACTATGTAAAATCTTTGACATTTTCTGTATGCTGAGGAGAAACAGGTCTTTGCAAATGTAATCCCAAACAGGGATTATGGACAACAGAGCTGGTTGCTTCTGCTCACATTAGTATAGTTGCTTGAGAAATCTGTTGAGTGACCTACTCGATAAGAGGCCCTTTGTTCCTCAGTTATACATATTTAATACCTGCTACTTACACTCATGTCATGCATCTGGAGGAAAGATGCTTGCACCACAGACCAACAATGTATGAATGAGAGGGTAGCATTCCTCCAGATTCTCCTACATCTCAAGAGGGAATCTTTCAATAATTTCCCAAACCATGATGTGCCAGGAAAGCCAGGAGCTATCCTTACGCTGTATGAGAACAATTCAGAGGATGCTATAAATACATTCAGCATTTTCTTATCATTTAGACATAGCTTTTTGGTACACTCTTTTCTTTTTTGGGTCTAATTATTTTCCCCCCTATTTTGTTCTTTTCTTTTCAAAAAAAAAAATAAATAAAAAAAAAGGAATATACCCCCTTCATATACCCCCTTTCCCTCCTCTCCCCCCTTAGAAAAAAAAGGGTGCACTCTCAGGCCCAGTCACAGTCCTAGTTTCACGAGGGGTTCAGAGGAGATCGCTGTCTGCCTTCTAGCCAGGCTGTACCAGGAGGGGCCTTGTGGTTTTCTAGTGAAGAGTTCTTTCCAGAGGCAGCACGAGGAACCTTAGCAAGTTGCTTCTGCTGGCTGTGACAAGAGCTCAGGCCCTATCAGTGAGTGAGGTGAAGACCATCTCTTTTCTAAGTCCAGCTCTCATGAGAAGAGTCTGACAAGCCAGAGTCACTTGGTCATGGTGCTACTCGTGGTCTGTGACACCCTGGCCTTGGGGCCCAGCCTTCAGACACAGACCCATGTGGAAGAAAACCACCAGGACTCTGGCACACATCACCATCTGGGTTTGATGAAAACAACTTAGAGGCAAGGCTACCCATTAAGCATTGGGCACTGGCACCACCCTTTTCCCAGCTATTCCATACTACAGGGACCCTCAGCTAGCAGGCAGGAGCCCCATGCCAGTGAGGATGCATCTTGGCTGCCATGTTTCAGTCTGGGGAAAGAGGTGGGAGGTGGTTGGAAGAAGCAGCAGATTTAGGTTTTGCTGGGTGGAACATGGGAACTGCCTGCAACTTCCAGCCCTTTCCCACAATCACTCCTCCCTTCTGCGTACCACCCACAGGCTGCATGGTGGAGATTGCTGGCTTAGTGGCAGCTTTCCATGCCCAGAACTGCCACCACTGTGTCACTGCTTTGCTGCCCCAGCCCTGAGTGATGCCTGCAGTGGCAATGGTGATTTCCATTGTATGCAGGTCTCCCTGACATTCCTGATAGGTGTCCACAGCCTGCTGCAGACCTGACACTAGTCCTACACTCAGGAGATTGCATAGGGAGCAGGCAAAAGGGATTGGATGAGCATTTGGATTCCCAGGTTTTGAAATATATTGAAAGATCAAAAAGTCTACAGGTTACTTCTTAGGAAAAGTCACATCAGGTTGGTGTCAATAAGGCTCAAGTCTCTTGGTGCCCAACCTACATTTTTTATAAGCCTGGATGTCTGTTGAAATAAAAGGACATACTAGTAATGCAGGCAAGGAGGTGAGCCTTTTGGATTCTAGCATGTATTGATTTTACCTTTTTGCCACATTCTTTGAGCCCTTTCTGTTTCATCTCTTCTTTCCTCCCTCCCATTTTCAATTAAATCTATGTATCTGACCATGTCTATGTTATACTGTTGTTTCAGCAGACATTCTTTAAATATTGCCAAATCTTGATGAGAAAAGTTTATTGTGTATGCTGTACCACTGACTCAAAATATTTGTGATCAGAAACTTGGTGGAATATCATACTGGGGGAAAAAACCCAAGAAACTGAAGCCTGAATTTTGGTCTTGCTTACATCAGAGAATACAGTGAAATTATTTTTGATTTCTGTGTGTGTAACAGATATCAGACTTTGGCTGTGGCTATGTATTCTGTCAAAGGCAGAAGACCACAGTCACCTTTGGGATAATGATTAATTATAACCACCAGACTATCTTTCCTGTGCAGGTGGTGCTATGTCATATTATGTGTTTATTCTCCCCAAGTATCCATCTCACTAGATCTGCAAACTTCACAGTTTTATGAAGTGTTCTGTAGTGAGGAAGAAATTAATGACCAAAATCAGCAATGAGCTACAGAGGTCAAGTCCAGCCTGGATCACTGTAAGAACTGGGACTGGGCAGGAAGTATGGTTATAAGGTTTCAGCTCATCTAATTATTATGGAGAAGAAATGATCTGAGGGAAGATGTTTGGCACCTGCAAGTGTCTGCAGGTGCTCAGCACCAATTTATGTAAGGCCCAGTGTGAGTACTCACAAGTGAAAAAAAGAAATTGGACTATTCCCTATACACACATACAGGATTATACAGAACAGCAGGAATAGCATTTACAGAATCCTCCTGACCTTGAATTCACCTCATCCTTTCTCAGTACATAAACTACTGTAAATATCAAATGTGACATACTGCAGTTTGATGCAAGCCAGTACAAAATTGAATTCAAAGAAATACCCCCTCTTCTAGCACCTGAATACAATCAAAGATGACTCCACTTCTGCTGTTTCTTGCATGCACCAGATACTTGGTTCTGCAAGGTCTCAGTTACTACTGGAAACACAGCATATTTTTTGTGGTAATAACAAAGAGAAGAAAAAGTTTGCACTGTACTGAAGCATAGAGATGGTTCATTTTTATTCTGGTAATGCAATTCACCTCCATACCTACAGGAAACTGAAACTGAATAGTATCTTAAAGGCTGGTGAAAACTAGATTTAAAGTTAAAAGGCAGCCTACCTAATTTCTGCCCCATTTTCTTACCGAAGAGAACATCCCCACTGACACTGCTTGCAAGAATATAGACACAGACTTCTAAAAATGCTGAGCACATATAGTGGAACCCCTGAATCTGGCTTTGAAGAAGAACATGCTATATACTAGATTATCTAGATAGAAGAAGTAATTACTAGATAGTGCATTAGTAGCAATTCCCAGCATTCCTCCTGTATTCCCTTTCTCTGCAGTTATCTCAGGATGCCAGGAAGAGCAGCTGCAGCTGTTGGAGGGACGTGTGTGTTAACTAACTTCAATTCTGAGACTTGTCCCCAGTTTTCAACAGAGAGAATGGCCAGCCTCTGTCTCCATGCCAGAGTCTCCTCTAGGGGCATGATATTTCTCATACTCACTAGGTGTCCAAAGAACTAACACCTCCTTGATCTGCTGCACAAACCTTGTCCAGATGCTAAAACCAGTATGTCAGTGTCAGCTGGGTTTTTTTCCTCACCACACACATCAGTCAGGCTGTGTCTCCAACAGTCAGACGTTCTCCATGCACTCCTGTGATGGCCCAGCACTGGAACAGAGCCTTCAGGTCAGATTTCTGAGTTGGAGACAAAAGAAAGAGCTATAAAATTTGAAAGTAATTCCAAAAAACCCTAATAAATATTTTCAAATAAAATGCATCCTCTTCCTCTATAAGAATGTTGACTGTATGTGACCTAACCAGTGAAAAATACATTTGAAAACCAAACCTGTCCTCTAACGTGGATATGAATACTTCTAACTCTATCACAAGAGTGCCTAAGGAAAGACCATGTCCACAAATATAAGGGGCAATGTCAGGGTTTTGCAAGTGATAACCAGTCAAATATTTTGCAAAAGATCAACAGAGAAGGAGACTGGATATTAAGAATACTGAATTACCAGTTAGCTTTTGCCAAATGCTTGCCTTTTATGTTTGTCCATATCACAAGCTCTCAATTTCAATCTCTTTATCTATAAAATGTTCTAGGAACAATAATATTTTAAAAAGTACCAGTACTATGAATCACTAATGTAATTAATATCTGCCAGGTATGAGGAAAACTTTACATGAAATACTTTTTAGTTCACAAAAGTATTATTTTCTGTTCTCTATCTTACACCTGAAAAATATTTTTAATTTACAGTGATACAACTTATTTCTCTAAAATATGTATTTTTATTAATCAATAATTACTAAAAGTCAGTAAATAGCTAAAGAGAAAATCACCCAATTTCTGGACTTAATAGATATACTCTTGCAAACAAGCCAATACACAACAATAGTGTGCCTCTGTGTTTGTGTAAGAAAATTAGGCAAGGAACAGGAAGAACCAAAGATTACTTCAGAAATTACTAAGATATGAAATGTGTAGGGTAGGGTTTTTTGTTTCAGCATCTCCAAAGCCGTTTATTGTATAGTTCATTTACTACATTTTCACAAAGTATGACATCTGCTCACAATTATGGGTGCAACACAAATGTGTCATTGTTTAAAAGTTGATACGCAGTATCAGGAAACACCACAAGGATGGATTTTATCAAAAAACAAAGACTGGGTGAACCTGACCAGTTGAAAGGTTTCAGTAGCCAAAAGATTATCATTCCCTGGTGGATTCATTTTTACAATACCAGCTCCATTTTATTTTTGCTCTGTTGGAACATGAGCTATATACCGTTGCTGGAAATGGATACTCTAGTTTAAAAACAAGGACAAAATCTCCATTACAAGCAGCAAAATACTGTTTGTTGATGTTTGAAGCACTCCAGGAGGATCTGATCTCAGCTCCGACACTGGTGGGCCATGTAACTTTACAGAGATGTAGTGCTTCAGTTTTCTAATTGGGATAATGATACCAAGCCTTCCCAGTGATGTTATTTCACTGTCTCAGGCATGCACTTTAATGAGGGGATTGCAGAAGTTCAGTTTACAGTGCTGCTGTAGTTAGTCCCAAAGCATAACAAACTAAAGTCCAACTGCTTTCTAGCGCCACTTAAATGTCCTTCTCCATTCTTTAGGTCCTTGTATTTTATCTTTGTATCTGTTATGCCTTTGTGTAAATTTGTGTAAAGTTTTTGTAGCAAAAAAACCCCAAAAGCTAAAATCCTGGCCCAGGAAGACAATAAAAAAATTGCCACTGATTTTGTTGCAGGCAAAAGATTCTGGGGCATTTACCTGATATAGTTCTTTAAATGAGAAGAACTGTATTAATTGATTATCCTGTGAACGTTAAAATTATATTCTGTGTTTCTATTAGGGAAGTAGCCATTATTTTCTTCTGTGGCATGGAGTTGCAAAACAGTCTTGGCTCATTACATGCACAAGAAAGTTATTATGTGTTAGCAATAAATGCTTAAGTGAAGCAACCCTAGATTTGCAAAATACCCATAATCTGTGTTTTTGAAAGCTCAAGTTCTGTTTTTTCCTGAAGACCAAATTTCTCACTGTATCATTTCAACCAGTCTTCTAAAATTGCTGTAGTTATCTTACCTTTAAAAGACAATTTATTTAAGTGAAAGGCTTGATGTAATTTTTTTTTTACCTAGATGAATACTTTGTTCCTGTAAGCCACAATTGCAAATCCTAGCAGCATTGATTGACCTATACTTTTCAAATCAAATCAAATTTCATGTCTTTTTCTCTGTTAGAAAACGATGAGTTACATTAATTATTCTCTGGCATTTTATGCAAGAGACTTTTCAGTACCTTTGAGCACTTTTCATTTCTTCTCTTTATTGCCTAATATATTTCACATGCATTAGTTTTCCCTCCTTCATGACAGAGGAATAAAACAACTGGGAATGCTGCACAGTTTTAATCCCTAAAGTGCATTGTAATAAAACACAAACAAAAGAGTCACTGCATGTGAAATAAATGTAAAAGATTGGTCTGTATAAAAATTGTTTTGTGGCACGACAAGAAGCTTCAAAAAGAACATTTTTAAAAGGCAAAACAAAGAAAGAGGTGGTGAAAGATTATCTCATCATTCTCTCAATGCTTTAGTGCTCTATATAACTCAAGCCAGGCTTTAAAATACAATTCTGATTTCATCCTTTTTATTAGACTTTTTTGTATTCCTAATTTACCAGTGCATATAGGAACTGTATTCATTAAAGGCTTGGAAAAGAATAAGACTTGTTTTCTTTTTATGTTTATACAGTGTTTATGCTGTCCTGGAATGTTTCTCCAAAGCATGCTGATTTCCAAAGTATAATGGCATTTGGCCTTTCCCTCAGTGAAGTGGGCAAACTAAACAACATCATTTTTCAAGAAAGCAGCATCAACAACGAAAAAAATATAAACATCATGTGGAAAGTACCTGATTTCACTATTCAGTCATCCTGACTAAATATTTCTTCTATTCTGAAGCTATGCCCACTGAGACCTCAGTTCTGCAGGGCAACTCTTAAGGAGACATCAGCACAGCAGAAGTTGTAACATGCTTTTTCTCTATATGCAGCATTTTCCTTCTACATTAGCTTGTCACATTTGAAACATTTCACTTACAGTATATGAATAAACAGTTTGTAATTGTGACTAATATCTGCATGTTGAAAACTTTCAATAAGAATGATATGGAAAATAATTCACAGAAATAAATTAAAGGGGTTTTCATCTGCATTTTGAAACTATTT
>JAWWMO010000096.1:18014008-18030511 GCA_035047845.1 Dendrocincla fuliginosa | reverse complement strand
GTTTTTTTTTTTTTTTTTTCTTGGTTTTTTTGTTTCATTGGATTTGTTTTTTTTTGTTGTTGGGCGTTTTTTGTTTTTTTTTTTTTTTTGTTTTGTTTTTGGGTTTTGGTTGTTGGTTTGTGTTTTTTTTTTTCTAAATTTATGTAGTAAGGGTTATTTTTGGTTTGTCAGTCAGATTAATTGTTAAGTTACTCCACATGCTTGTCAGTGAAGTGTGCTTCTAATTAAGATACCATATTGTATGAGTAAAGTTTGACAACATATACTTGCATATAAGATTTTAGTATTTTTTATTCAGAAATAGACTTTTCTTTCCTCATTAAAAACCAATGAACCAACAAAAAAATCATGCAGAAAACTGCGTAGCTGATCTGTATCTAAGGATATATTCTGAAAATATCTGTTCAGTATCCAATTCTCTTACTGTGCAATTTTCATGCTATTTAACAAAGACAAGGGAGAAAATACGGTTTGAAAATTGAAGTCAGGGTATAAAAGGATTAATTCATGCAAATTCTTTTCATGGCACAAAAATGTTTCACGTATGAGTGAATACTGTCAAACAAAGGGGAAAACATACTCTAGCACATGTTGGTGTGCCACGAGGCATGCTGTAGAGGAGTAAGGTGAAGCTGAGCTTTTTAGCCTGGTGGAATGCTGCAGCTTATTTATTTGCCAAGAAAATATTTTGTTTCTAGATAAATGCTTAAACTGAAATAAATAAAATATTCCCTTTTCCTAAACAGTTTTTTACAAGAAATACTTCTTATACCCATCCTTTACACCTTTCTGAGGAAAAAGAACAGTCTTGGTTCACTGGTTGGTGTACAAGAATGCAAGCAAAGCCTGGTTCTAGCACCATGTGGTCTTGAATAAATGATTCAACTCTTTTCAACAATAAAATTAGAAGAAAATATATTAGGTAACCACGAATTGTCAATAGCAACATTTTTTTGTATTGTGGAGATCTAACAGTGCTTAATACTTTTGTTATGAAAAAGATCCATCCTTTATGTTGAACAGCTCCAACACTTTCAAAATATGAGGCTTAGTGTATCTCCTGTGATGTACTTAGTCCTCCTCAAACACCTTCATAATCCTGCATAATGCTGGGGGCATTGCATAGTCCCATAGGACTCTTCTCTACACAGATCATTTCGCGACGTGCTGGCAGCAGAGAACTCTGTCTTCTGGTTGAAGCTTCTTGGAAAAACAAAAAGCTAAAACCAAACTGCAGTTGGAAATTACATAAATAGTTAACAGATTTGTGATGGTTGCAAAATCAGGTGCTGACATATTAGAACATGTAAGAACTTTGTGATGTTCTTGCTCATCCCCTTTTCAGGAGCTTGCATGCAAGTCAAGGATGTTTGGTAGATAACCTTGGCTCATTTGCTAATGGAGGTGGAAGGCACATAGAAAACAGGGGAAAGAAACAACCATCACAGAATTATGTGCGTTGTAAGGAACCTTAAATATTATCTAGTTCCAGCCCCCCTGCTATGGATAGGGATACCTTCCACTAGACCAGTTTGCACAAAGCCCCATGCAGCCTGGCACTGAACACTTCCAGGGATGGAACATCCACCAGTTCTCTGGGCAACCTGTTCCAGTGCCTCACCACCCTCACAGTAAAGAACGTCTTCCTGATATTCAATCTAAGACTGCTGTCTTTTAGTTTAAAACCATTGCCCCTTGCTTTATCTCTATAAGCCTTTGTTTGAAGCCCCTCACCAGCTTTTTTTTAGGCCTTCTTCACGTACTGGAAGGCTACAGTGAGGTTTCCCTGAAGCCTTCTCTTCTCCAAGCTGAACAATCCCAATTCTCTTATGAGACATGCTCCATTCCTCCAGTCCTCTTCTGGACTTGATTGGACAGATCCATGTCTTTCCTGTACTGAGGACCCCAGAACTGGATGCAGCACCCCAGATGGGGTCTCATGAGAGCAGAATAGAGGGACAGAATCACCTCCCTTGATCTGCTGCCCATGCTGCTTTCGATGGAACACACTGGCTTTGTGAGCTCTGAGCTCACACTGCAGGGTCATGTCCAGTGTCTAATCCACCAGCAATCCCAAGTCCTTCTTCTTGGGGTTGCTCTCAATTCCTTCATCCCTCAGCCTGTATTGATACCAAGGATTGCCCCAACTCAGGTGCAGCATCTTGCACTTGGTCTCCTTAAACCCCATGAGGTTCCCATGGGTCCACTTCTTGAGCTTACCCGGGTCTCTCTGGATAGCATCCCATCCTTCAGGTGTGTCAACAGCCCCACTCAGCTTCGTGTCATCTTCAGCATTGCTGAGGGTGCACTCAGTCCCTTCCTCTTTGTCATTAATAAAGGTATTATGTAACACTGGTCCCCGTGTGGACCCCTGAAGGACAACACTTGTCACCAACATCCATTGAGGCACCAAGTCACTGACCACCCTCTGGATTTGATTTTCCAACCAATTCCTCATTCTTCAGACAGTCTATCCATATCTCCCCAATTCAGAGAAAAGGACGTTGTTGGGGACCATGAAGTCCAAATAAATTACATTCTCAGCCCTTCCTTTGTCCACTGATGGAATCAATCAATCATAGAAGCCATTAGGTTGGTTAACTAGAACCTGCCCTGGGTGATGCCATGCTGGCTGTCTGTCTTAGTTTAGAGGAAAACGAAGGTGTCTATTCAGACTAAAATAAGGGGGCCTCCTTCCCAAAAACCATCACACCCCTGTAAATTTAAAACAAACTTTAATTAGGAAAATGTATAGAAAAGGATAACAGTTGTTAACTACAAAATCTGTCTATCTATCTATCTATCTATCTATCTATCTATCATCTATCTATCTATCCATTCATCTATCTATCTATCTATCATCTATCTATCTATCTATCTATCTATCTATCTATCTATCTATCTATCTATCTATCTATCCATTCATCCATCTATCTATCTATCTATCTATCTATCTATCTATCTATCTATCTATCTATCTATCTATCTAATCTCCAAAAAAGCAGAACCAAGCAAACAACAATACCATAACCAAAACCTTTAAATGAACGGACTGTCTACTTCCTTTTGATGCAATTATATTTGCGGACAGAAAGTGACAATGTCACACCTCGACTGGCTCCGAGGTGGGTTTCCCAGTGAAAGCAAAGACAAAAGGTAGGCTGGGGGGCTGGTAGCTCCCTCTCTGGAAGATTCTCATGGGTCTGGCCGCTGCAAAGGGGTGGAGTGGAGCCTTTTTTGTGGGGCAGCATAGACCCTCTCCTCGTCCTCACCTCCTTCACTGATGATGTCAGCCCCCTCAAGAAGTCTGTAGCAAATCTAAGGTAGCGATAACTCTGTCTCTCTGTCTGAAACACAAGGTGTCCAGAGTTAGGGATTGGAGGTGGTGGGAAGGGGAGCCAAGCCAAAGGAGCTCCCTTCAAGATGCTTCTACTCACAGCAGCCACCGAAACAAAGTGAAGCCCAGCACCAGGAAGAAACCTCTCTCCCTTCCCCCTCACCTCTCCCCAGAACTCAAGTTGGAATGTCAAGCACCCGGCCACCCCTTTTGTTAGCTAGTAGTGGGGGGGTTGGGTGTTAGCTTGCAAACTCTGTGTTGGTAGGGGGAGAAAATTCCATGACAGGTCCTGAAATTATAACACTGTCTCAAATCACTTCCCCATGTCTTCCATGTGCCTTAGAAAGCCTCTGGGAGGATCTGTTCCATGATCTTCCCAGGCATGGTGTTGAGGCTGACAGGTCTGTATTTCTTGGTGTTCTCCTTTCTACCCTTTTTAAAGATGGGTACAATATTCCCCTTTTGCCAGTCACCTGAAACTTCACCTGACTGCCATTACTTTTTAAAATCATGGAGAGTGTCTTGGCAACTACTGTATGGAGGACCTGGTTACACACAACACTGGCATGGGGAAAGTATTGAATGCATTTTTTGCCTCAGTCTTTACTAGCAAGCCTGGCCTTCAAGGTGTAAAGGTTGGAGCAAGAAAGATATACCCTTGGTGGAAGATGGTCATGGCAAATTGGTCATAACTAAATCCATGGACCATGATGGGGTGCACCCATGAGTGCTGAGGAAGCTGTATAATGTTATTATGATGCCTATTTCAGTAGTCCTTGATAAATTATGGTAACTGGGAAAAGTACTTGAAGACTGGAGGAATGTAAATGTATCCCATCTTCAAGACAGACAAGAAGGAGGACGCAGAGAACTAAAGGGCGGTCAGCATCACCTCAGTCTCTGAGAAGATGCTGTAGAAGCTAATCCTGGAAACCATGAAAAATGAGAAAATCATCAGTCGTAGTCTGTGGTGGGGAAGTTATGCTTTATCAACTAAATAAACTTCCATGATGAAATGTCCAGCCAGGTAGGTGAGGGAAGAGCAGTGGGTGGTGTCTACACAGGCTTCACTGACGCCTTTAGCACTGCCTTCCAGAAGATCCTCACACAGAAGCTATCTATATACAGACTGGAAAAGCAGGCAATGAGGTGGCTTGAAAACTGGCTGTGTGGCCTGGTCCAGATGGTTAGTTGGAGACCAGTGACTAGCAGTGTATCCCAGGGGCCAAATCTTGATCCAGTCCAGTTTAACATCACCATTAATGATCACAATGATGGGACAGAGTGTGACCTCAGCACACTGGCGTGTGACACAAAACTGTGAGGGGTTTTGTGAGGATAGGCCAGACTGCCATGCTGCCAGCCAGAGGGACCTCAAAAGTCTGGAGAAGCAGACAGACAGTAACCTCATGTTGCTGCACTGAATTGCAAAGCCCCGCACCTGCAGAGGGGCAATGCCACACACCAGTATGTGTTGGGGGTCACCCAACTGTAAAGCAGCTTGTCAGAAAAGGACCTATTGGTCCTGTTGGACACCAGGTTGAAGATGAGCCAACAGTGTGCCTGTGAATGGCATTCTGCTAAATGTTTTTTGGGTTTTTTTTAACAATATTTGTTTGGTTTAGAAGTAAATACCTGTAATGTATGTATACAGTATTTATCAAAATGATGGATCCATCTAGTAGTCTCAAATGAAAGTGGATTGATGTGAGTGAAAAGGAGGGTGGATTCTTGTGAGTGAATTTTTGAGTTTAAGATTTCTTTTTTTTTTTTGGGTCCATGGCCACCATGTGCACAGATACATGCTCTGTGATGCACCGTGGCTGATTCACATACCAAATTGAAGTGCAATGTTAGTCACACACTGGTGTCCCAGATCTTGTTAGTAAAATGCTCTTTGCATAAATGGCAAATTTGAAATTTGAAATATCACAGTTTATTAGAGTTTAGCCTTTGGATATTCCTAGTGAATTTCAGTGAACAAAGGATGGGACAGTGAAATTGGTAGCCCAAAAGTTAAAAAAGATAGAATAAAAAAGAGTGCAGTTGGTAGACAGAATAGGAAAGTTTGATCCTTGTTGCAAAGAAAACAGGCCTTCGACCAGAGACCAGGATAGTGCATAGACTTCACACGGTGGATACACTTGACATATTGTCACCCTTGCAGGGAATTTTACTTACATTGAAGTTTTCCCTTGAATCTATGATTAAAGCTCACATGAAGCAAAAAATCATCACGGGACTGAATGCAGGATATGTATTTTGGCAGCAAAATGTAAATGAGGCAAGTTCTAAATTTCTAACTTCAAATACAACATTTGAATGCTGCAAAATTAAGAGAGTACTGTTTGGCATTAGTTCTTTTCCAGGATATTTCTAGAAATAACTGAACAGGCCACTATGGGACTACAAGATGTTGAAATTCTACTGGACAATGATTGAATTTGGTTTGGGTAATTTAAATGTGAAAAGTAAAGATACAGGGAAGAGTTAGAAAAATGCCTTTTTCTCATCCCAAAAATAATAATTAGAAAACCCCCTCAAACCCCAGCAAGACCTAACAGTTGTTTTCAGCATTAAAAATATGTTAAACAAAGGTATTTTAGATTACTTGGTTTATTGAAACAACGCATTAATGAAATGTGTTCTTCAGTTAAAAAAAAGGTAGCTTGAAAGATTAATTGGGATGATATACTGATTAAATTAATTCCATATTTTTCTATCATCAGTGGCACTGCAGAAGTACAGTGAATAAGGGTGTTGCAAGGCATTAAAGAGAGAAAGCAAAGCCAGGGTTTGTGTCACAAAGCCGCAGTATCAAATAATATGGTTTAACTTAAATGATTGTGCTGAGAGCAGAAAGTTATGAAGGATCACTGCCCCAGTGCTCCTGCCCCAAATGCTGTTGCCATTGATTCAGCAGGAAAAAGAGAAACCTCATTTTATGATTTTAAATGTGAGTGCAATGAGTCACATCTGCTTTATTAAAGGCATTGACACAGAATTCCTCATCTCCCCCAAACCAATGCATGGTTTGGAAAAGCTGAGCTCTGCTACGCTTGATTTCATCCTAACATAAGCACTGGAGCCTACATTAGCAGTTGTAGTTGCCATAAGCCCTATGCTGCTCTGTCTTACTTTGGGGCCAAGTATCTGGTTCCTTGTGGACGCTGTTACTAGGGTGTATTATTTTTGGATTTTTACATAAGAAGTAGGCTACCAAAAGAAGGCATACTTTTTACTTCTGTAGTTCATGAACTCGTAACAGCCCTGCAGATGTTCAATATTCATTACCTTTGCCAAAAGACTAGAAGTTGTGAATGCTTTTATGGCACAGTACTTTTCAAATTGTACCTGGAGTAAATGGTTGTTAAATCAAAATATTATGCATATTTTTATGTAACACTTCCTTCTGAAGTTGCTTAGGAATCATATGCAACCATTCATTTCCTGCATGTTCTGCTAAAGTCTCATAAAAACACACATCTCTAAGATTTGTTCAAGTAAATACAAGGGCAGCGTGTACACTGACACACACTTTCTCCTTTGGTGTTTCTTTACTTTGGTGAAGTTTTTTGTTACTTTGGAGTGGTTTTTAGATGACACATGGGCTTAACACTTCTAGCCAACATTTAGGATATAGGAATTGCATTTTCATTTTTCTGTGCATTTACCATACAGGATGAGTAGTGGTTGTTGTCTTGACAAATGGCTTATGGAATGTTACGAGGCCTGATAGGGAATGTAGAAATGCAAAGCAAGGCATTCTTAGTATTCAAGCAGTTAATTCCTTCCTTTGACAATGTTACTTAGTAGCTGCACAAGGCTCTGTGTTTTCTTCCCTTGCATTAGCAGTGTACTGGCTGTGAAAAATATCTTAGGAGTCTGGTCAGCTGATCTCCCAATCATTATTTATCATTTGCCTCCTGAATTAAAAGGAATAAGCACTGGTTTTGTTGCAGACTGCACTGCATTTGAGTCACTGATATTCTTTGAAATAATGAAGTGAGCTGCAAACAATCTTGACAAGAAATAATGCAGCATTTTATGTCTCTCAGTGTTCCAAGTGACCATGACTTGATCCATATAAGTCTTTGGTTCAGTCTCAAATCTAGGTTTAATGGAGGATTTACAGGAATGTTGAATAGCACTTGTACTTGTACATGATTGATGCAGTGTTCTATATATATTTTACAGTTCTGCATTGTAAATTATTTGATGTTTTAGTATTAAAAACAGATGAAAATCTATAGCTTTGGTATTATGTATGCAGAGAAGATTAATATATGCTCATACATACTCTGTATTTCTGATTGTTGAATCTCTATACTATATTAAAATGTGTTATTCATTTCTGGCAACAATCATGAGTCACTGGAAAATAATATGTGCAATCATTTGAACAATGCACATTCACAATTTGCTTGTATTCTCATCAAAGTTCAGACGCAGATGTGTAACCATTCATTTTACTGTTCTCAGTGATGTGTGTAAGCCTCCCGAGGATTCACATTTATGAACTTCCTGCATTGCCATTGGTATTAAAAGTAGAACAGATAGCTAACATGAAATAAAATATATTTCTGTCGTAGAAGTTACTGATAAAAATTAGTTCTAAAAAAAAATCAACACAACCTGATTTTGTTAGTTCAGCTGCTGTATTTTCACTAGTAAAGTAATAAATTCAATTTGCACTGGACTTTTCCTAGTAATTGCAAACATTGTGTGTACATTTTCTCCAGAGAGTCACAGTTTGGAGTAGCAGTGGCTTTTTTTCCTAAAATTTTGCAGGAAGTAGAGAAAAAAAATGAGTGTCTTTTAAGATTAGTTCACTAGGAAAGCTTTTCTGGTCATATTTCACACTTCTAAAATGATTGAAGAACCAAATTGGTAATTCCTGATGTTTCTGCTCAGTCATAACTTTCCATGGAAAGTTATGTCATACACAATCTCCTGATCTATATGTGAATGTATTATTTTAACCTGGGTTTGGTGTTAGCATTGAATTACCCATACTCAAAACAAATGTATTTGAAGACTTCTTTGGCTAGTTCTGCTTAAGCAAATATTTTTAAAGCTCAGAGGAAGTACAGTGTGCTAGTTACTAGCTGCACAATTTAAACTTGAGCCTTTGTGTATTCAGTGCTACAAAATATATCAATGGCAGGTTTCCCAGTGTTGTGCATGTTCTGTTTTGTTACTGATTATTCCAGATTGTGCTTCTGATCTAATTTAATGTTATTCATAGCTTGGTAGGACATGTAATTTTTTTTTTCCCTTTTGTTCAGTTGTTTTTGTTTTGTTTTAATGCATTCATTGGTATTATATCCTTTATGGTTTTTTTCCCATTCAATAAGCAAAGGAAAAAGACCTTTCATAAACCTTCTTAACAGAGCTGCCTTTTTCATATTACTGAGATCTTGACTTTCAGAGATTGTGTTGATTATGGGGATTGTACAGTGTGATTAATTATAAATTCAATCTTACTAGAACCTCCATAAGAAAATATTGCTGTATCAATCCATTCCTGTAGTTTTGGCTCTTGAAACAGTTTGGAATCCAAAAAATAACAATAAAAAGGGCATTTTTTTCTTTCTTTAGTAACTTTTTAAAATGTTAAGGCTGAGGGCTGTGATGGGGAGAGAAAGCAAAAACCATGTTTTAACTGCAGGTATAGTGTAATAGAATGTTCCCTAAGTATTATAGATCTGCAACTGCAAGATGAAAAATACAAGTTTCACCAGGACCAACAGAAACAGATATTCTTTTCTTATAAGTGATGTGGCTTAAAACAATCAAGATGCTTGAAAAATTGTGGCACTTGGAAAATCTTTTTAAAATACAGGTTACAATTTTTCTAGACATGGGCCTGCAGGATGACAACATAATGAATAACCTGCTTTGAGAGAAATTGCTTTAATAAAATTGAGAAAGTGAGAAAATCAAGAATGCTGGTATTTACATAATTCTGTGGAGTGAAGGAATTATCTTTCTTGCTTTGAAAACTACATTTAATGTACATTAAAAAGGAGACAGTAATAACTTTTTGTATCCCTCACTCAAACCCTCTGAAGTACTGTTATGTCATTCATTAGTGAAAGTAGGAGTAATCAATACTTGTGCTTTTCTAGATTCAAAGGGAGCTTTTCACATACCTGAATTGAAATGTTCAGATATGTCACAGCTTCTGGGGGCTAAAGTAGCTTCACCTGACTTCACTTTTGGGACTGGCTGTTGTGGCAGCTCTGGATTTCAGGTGGGTAGGTGAATCTCAGTTACATTAACAATAAATCCTGTCTGGTTGTTCAGTATACAACTGAATTATAGGTGCTGTAGTAGATTAGGTAGAGTGGGATATTCTGTAGGATTCCTTATTATTTTCAGTCCTGGTTTCTATATACACAAGTATGCAACAGTATTTTCTGTCCTATTGAGGCTGCCGGCTGATTCTGAAAGATCTTACTTAGATCTGACTTTCCTTAAGGAAAGATCCACTTTCCTTAGCATTAAAGGATTAAGCATTCCATGCTTAAAATGTCCTGCTAGATTTTTAAAGAATTTGTATAAGCATTAACTAACTTGGAGGCAACTGGAAATTTGAGTCACGTAGCAGGGAAGAATGGGACTTCATAAGTATTTTGGTCATGGGCTCTTTGAATCTGTGAGTTAAAGGAGGGATTAGTGTCTTTATCACTTACAGTTCCACATATGGGCCTAATCTCTTGTCAGAAGCTCTCCCATAAGCCGCTTAGTAGTTTCTTTGTGTGACTCTCCAGCTCTCTGTGGCCCTGCATGTATTTCTGCAAATCCTCAAAGGAAGGTACTGCTACAATACTCAGTTGCTCATCAACACTTGCAACTATGTTGGATCTGTGAGTGTTTGAGCAGCAAAAGTGGGTGAAATTCTTCATTAATGGTCAGACCTTTGAGAACTTGGTTCTGAGGGCTGGAGACTGTTTGCTCCAGGATTTCAGGCAGGTTTAGAATTCACTTGCCCTTGTTGTTAAGCCTTTTCTAAGCTCAATACCATGTTTAAGGCAATAAAGTTTCAAAATTTGTGTGTCAGAATAAATGCCTGTTCAGGGCAGGATCTGTACTATAGTTTATGTAAGGTTTTACTGTGATATCGCAATTATTCATAAAAAGGAACTGATGGTGTTGACACAAGGAACATTCATATTGTACATGAGCCTGAATCACCGGCTCACAGAAGACTCTGACAGCTGCAGACAATACACTCTTTGCTTTGCCCAGACATGGTTCTCATTGGAATTGTAAGACATCTCTCATCTCCTAAGAGCATTTGTGAGTTTGCAACTGACTCTTGAGTAGCAAGATTATACCTTTTGGAAGACAGATTTGCTAGATAACAAGCAACCTAAGATCATATTCATCAGTAGCAGCTAAGTGCTGAACTGACATAGCAGTCCAGAGTTTCTTTTCAGACTATGTGGCTGTGTTAAATATCAGGGAATCATCAGTGTAATTGAAACACCATATGAACATCCTGGGCCACATAAGGTTCACTACTTTGACACTATTCCAAAATTCAGCTTCTGGGATTGGCAACGATTTCTGCTGTGTGGTGGGATATACAAACCAGGAAATCCTTGTTCCTTCTTGCTCACCAGATGTAATGCCCCTTTACCTTGTAACAAGTGAATGGAAAAGATTGGATCTTGTTTAAGAGGAATAATCTCTTAAACAGTTGCAACTGCTGCTGATTTGCTCTGAGTAGTATTAAAGCTGTCTTCTCTTCCTGAAACTGTGACAGATGCTAACTAGGGTGTTTTTGCTTGTTTCAATGTATGTGTGTGTGAAAAAGAGGCAGTAAAAGAAATACTGCTTTGCTGGAAAAATGGAATAACAGTCTTACAACACTGCTTAGCCAACTGCATTTATTCCCAGTGAAGTGACTGCACTTGTACCTTGGTCACATGCCAAGACTAATGATTTGCTTTATAGATACAGAAAATTATGTTAATAAAACTACAAATTACAGTGCTACTATCCACAAGCACAAGTTTTCCTATGACAATACAGTTTATTTAAAAACTAAACATTATAACATTGACATTAAATTGCTTGCACAGATTTTAAACCGAATCTAGCCAATTAGTGTTTCTGCTTACTTGTCAGTTGCAGACAACCCCATACTTGCTTATGATGCTAAGATGCTGTCTGCCAAATGTTCTCAGGTTTTTTTGGTTTCATTTTGTGTGGGTTTTGTTTGGTTTTGGGGTTTTTTTTGTTGTTTTGTTGGTTTGGTTTTGGTTTTTGTCTGTTTGTTTGTTTGTTTTTTGATAGACTGTTCTTTTTGATTCCTGAGGAAAATTTAATATAAATGGAATTTGTCAGGGTAATAGGATAACGTAGTTATTTCATGCTTGTGGATAAAAGCTCTTGCATCTGATGGTGATCGTATTGTCACATAACAAAATCTATCTGGCTTATGGAATAATGGTGAGATTGGCCTTTCTTCCTTTACTTGGGTTTCATATTTTTCATTAGGCTATAAAAATTCAACAAATGCGGGAAGGAAATTAAACCTAGCTAAACATTTCACATGCAGCTTCTATTTTTTTTTTTTTATTGAAATTGATGTGGTTTGAAAGTGAATATATCATATCTTATAAAATGAAAGGAAGTTAGTGTTAAGGATACTGAGGAGCCAAAATTCTATTTTGATGGAGAGTCCAGTCCCCAAGTATCTCATGTCTTTTCTCATCATTTATGAAATCCATTAAACAGAAAAATAGGAACAAACGTAAGAATACAAGTTCAAAACAGCTAAGAAGGAAGCTTGCATTTCAATAGAATGAAACTACTGGATACAAAGTAGGTAAATCTAAATGAAGACCCCTTTTCCTGGAGTGTTCTGATAAGATTTATGAGACTTGAATTTGACAAGGGAAGCATGTGAGTCAGTGGCATGCTCAGTTTAAATGTGTGCAACCCTCTTCAGTTCCTGTAATTGCATGGGCTTTGTTAGTCAAGAATTAGGCTTACTTGGTCTGTTCACTCAAATGAATTATGAAGTCAGTCATGTACTACACAAACCAGCTTTGCATTGAACATGTGAAGCAAGAAGTGACTAGCTTTAGGATTTAGAACTATATGCAGTTTATTAAATTTCAGCAGTCATACATTGATAGATCATGGTAATAATAAAGTTATCATATTAAAGACTTAGATGTTCTAAGAAAGAGTGACTGGGATGACGTACATAAAATATGTCTGAGATAAGAACCTGAAAGTAGGGCACATTTTGAAAATATTTTGTCAACTATGTAATATACTCCTATTAATCTTATTGAAAGCAAGTAATGAAATAAAAATCTGATTCAGTAACTTAAAATGCAGGCTGCATATTTAAAGATAAAATTATTATTTGCATATAATTTTGAGTTGCATAAGAGACAAGGCCATCTTTTTACGTCATTCCACTAGTAACATTCAGAATATGATTCAGTTACGTGTTCAACCTGGGACAAAAAAAATTTGAAGGCATATTATGTCCTTCAATTGCAAAGATATAAGAATGGTTCTATACTTCAAAAAATTCAAAGGTGTGGTGTCATTTGTGTGCCCTTTCAGAATTGATATTTTGTTAATTCGTTAGCACTCCTGGTTTGCAGCAGTAGTCTGGAAATGCCTCAAAAGAATCAGGAAATTGTCTCATGGTTCATGATAATTTTAGATATTTGAGTGAGAAACATCTTCAAAACTTCCCTGGCCTATTCATTCTTATCCTGAAGTGCAATGTCTAGAAATGAAAACGTATTTACAGCATGTCAAAGAAAGCAGAATAAATATTTAAGTGACATTTTAAATATTATTTTCTAATACTTTCTCAAAAAAAAAAGGAAAATTTTGTTAAAAAGTTAGGAAGAAAAAGGTAAATCTATTCTCTCGTTGTTTTTGTTTTGTTTGTTTGTTTGTTTAGGGGTTTTTTACAAACTCTTTAATTACCCTAAAAATTTTTTCTATTCAGTTTCTTTGGGGTTTTTTTTCTGATCTTCCTTTTGAAAATATATATGCATTTCTTTTAGGGAGAGTATGTACAATTTCTTCCTCTTCAGACTATGGAGAGTACCTCAGAGATAACTGGATAACTAAATTAATAGCATTGCAAAGTGAGAAGTTCTGCCAGCCACTTAAATTAATTTCACTTAAAAACTCGGGAGCATTTTGCTTTTCATTGCTGTATGAAAAATAAGATTAGCTACCTACAGCACAGAATAATAATTCCTGGATAATATTTGAAATGGATTTTGGACACATTGCAAAAAGTCTCTGTGATTTGTTTGTGTGTAAGTCACTCACATAATCTTTGACTAGCTGAAGTAGCTTAGAATTTTGAACTTTTTTAAAAAAATGAAATTTTTTTCAACACTAACTTCATAATGAAATCAGAGTTCTAGCTATCCCATAGCTTGCAGTCTTGAGAAGTTATTGTCTTTATTTTTAGTTATTTTACTAATAGTATTACTATTTATTTTTAATCCTGTTAGAACTAGTTAGAGGTCTAAAACAACTCCAACTGTCTTCTATAACAAAATGCAAACTTAAGTGCAGATAGATAACATTGGCTGATCTTTTTTGTTTCCTTTTGAGGCATCTGATTTGGCTTAAGTCCTTTTCCAATGCTACTCTAGTTAATCAAAGGGTTGATTGTATTTCCCCTGCCCTGTACATACACAAAACTCCAAACTGGGTGGAGCTACTGTAAAATGGGCTTTGCAGGAATGGGGTTGTGATACAGACTCCTGTTACCAGAGGCAGCAAATAATGTCAGGAGCAAATGCAGTGCTGCTTTGAAGAAGGCTTTTTATCTGTGTCAGAGCTGAAACCCTCTCTTTGTAGAAAACATCCTGTAGCCATTTGTGGTAAGGTTGACCAAATCTAGCTTTACCATTCTTACATTGTTTGTGCTGAGGTCAACACCTGAATAAATATTCTTCTGCCAGAAATGCTGGAAGATCTTCTGAGATCTTCAGCTAACCACTGCTAGTCCCTGTAACTTAGGGTCAAAATAACCAGAAGATTCCAGAGTCCCACCTCACATGTGTTTATCTCAGCTCAGGGCAGAGGAAAGCAGAGTCGTGATCCTTGCTGTCAATGACTCAGTAATTCTGTTACCCATTCTAAAAATTAGAGAGTATTGCTTTCAGATAATAAAGCTCTGCTGAGCCTAGAATTTTTTGAAAGGGCCTTTTTTCATCATTCTGAGCTGCAAGTAACATCACTAATTAAAATAACCTTATACATGCCTAGATATTGGGTCTTTTCCTTAGACTGAAAAATCTTTCTGTCTTTCTTTTCCTGGAAGAATTAGGCTTCAGTAAACCACTTTTTCTTCCATTCTGCAACAGTCACTTCCTGAATTAGCTGCTTATTCATTTCTGATTCTGTATTTATTTCAGATGTCCTTTCTTCCAAAGGCATGATGTTGAGGCTAGGTCTTCTTGCAAGAAGGCAATGGAGAGTATATAGGAAAAGAGACCATGTTAAAAATTTAGTCAGAAACAATGTCATAAGCCTCCTTTCAAACAGAGAGACATCTTTTTCAAGAAGCACATTAGGTGGAAAAGAGAGTGATGAGAAGAAAATAAGTTTCTGTGAGAACTGTGTGTTTGAATGGAAAGAGTTGTCCTTGTGGTGTGAATTCTCTGAACGGAGAGGAGATGTGTCCTCTGATTGAGGAGAAAGAGCCTGTGGCTGCAGTGGTTAGCTTCTGCTGGGATCTGCTTCCCAGGCTCATCAATGAGTCCTGCTCCAGCAGATACTGAGTTTGTCTTACAAAAAGATAGATGTGATCGGTCCTTGCAGTCAGCACTGAGGTACAGGTGCTCGGGGGGTGGTACTGAGTTGTGGATGAGATATGCAGATGGAAGGAGGGAATAGATATTTCCTGATCAAAGAGGACAGCAGTGCCACAGTTTCATCTAAGAGTCTGTGTTGAGACCACATGCAGAGGTGAAGGTCTGGAAGGTGCAACTTTGAGCACATGGCTTCATTTCTGTCTCTCCCCTAAAAGAGCCAAGAATTCTGTGGTCACAACCCCTGATGAAACAGGAGGCAAGTGGACCTTTTGCCTTCAGCAAGTCTTGTTGAGAAACTACTGTAAGATTTTCAGGGGAAATAATAGCCATCTTTTCAGTCAGCCCTAGTACACGCTAAATCCCCATTTCACCTCAGTACTTATACTATTTAAATCTGGTTTTTAGGCTAGGGCACAGCATTAGTAACAATATGTTACTGCATTGTTCTGTCAATGTACGGAAAATAAATTAATTCTCAATGTACCTGTTCAAAGGAACAAAGCAAGAACTTTTTGTTTTGTCTGTCTGCTACTTAAGTAGGACTATTAATTATACAGGTTTATCTTTTAAGTTTTCCCACAGCGTGAGCATGCATGTATGTGCCTGTATGTGTGTGTGCATGTGTGTTCCATGAAATGAGAAGGGTAATTGAGCACCATGAATAAATTTAAAAACAAAATAATATGTGCTCAAGGTGATTTATAAATAAATACGAGGCAACTATTGGTGCCAGGTGTGATCATGCCACTTGTTTGGGAGTTAAATCAGTCCAAATTTGAAAACATAAACTCGTTCATTTGTATGGAGCAAGACATCTTTAGATAGTTTATTAAAACCTGCTGATGTCTCCAGAACAATATTTGTGCAAATATGGGTAGCTGTATTGAAACAGCAGAGATATACTTTTTGTCTGTTTACCTGACTTCCAATCCTGTACGGGTGCACTTGAATAACATCAGTTACCTATGATGAGCCACTGCATACGTTATCAAGGGAGGTGAAGATGTGAGAAAGCTGCTACTTGCCTCTTGTTATCACCTCCTCGACACAACAGTACCAATTTTTCATCATCCTACTATGTATGGAATCTTCTAAAGATAATTTTTTAGAGAATTATTTTCTATAAATGCACTCAATTCTAGCTCCAAGAAATAAGATACTTTGCATCATCCATGATAACTATTACTATATTTCCCCAAATATAATTAGTTATCATATACAACTTGAATTTCCTGCAACAAGAACAAGGAAATCAAAGTTTAAGACATTAGGTGTTTGATGAACCATTTCTCAAGAGACAAAAATTATTAAAATTTCTTTATATTTCTTAAGATATAAACA
>JAWWMO010000096.1:17993235-18004496 GCA_035047845.1 Dendrocincla fuliginosa | reverse complement strand
TCTTCCCCTCAAGATGCAATGAGATCTCCCCTCAGTCTCCTCTTCTCCAGGCTGAACACACCAAGTGCCCTCATCTGCTCCTCATTCGGCTTCCCCTCAAGGCCCTTCACCATCTTTGTAGCCCTCCTTTGGACACTCTCTAATAGCTTTAGATCCTTATACTGTGGCACCTGAAACCACACAGAGGACTCAAGGTGAGAGTACACCAGCACAGAGCGGAGCGGGACAGTCACTCCTTTATATGCAAGTAACATGGATGAGCATGTGTTCTTGAGGTCTAGATATGTGACTAGGAGAAGTTAGATTATGCTTGGCGCAGAGCAAATACATTTGTTCCTGTCTTTTGCTTTGCTAAGTTCAGTTTTCTTGTCCTGTCAGTGAAGCTTGTGCACTGATGGTACCTGAGTAGTGATTAAAAGCAGTGCTTTTGTTTGTACTTGCTTTGGAAGCACTGTACAATTATGAATTGCTGTTGTGAACTTTTAAACTCAGGAGTAGTTTCTGAATAAATACGATAAGGGATTAGGTAATCATGGTCACTGAATTCATTCCTTTACTAAAATAAATCACATAATTTTTCAGCCTCACTGTAACCTTTTTTCTTTTTTTTTGCAATAAATTGTTACTTAAAATTCATTTTAACTCTTTAATACCTCCTACTGCTTCCCTTTATATTTTTATATTTTAAGTTTGACTGGATAGATAATTTCAGTGAAAAGTCATAGGAAAAATATTATATCATGTAATCAGGAAAAACACTTTGGGAGCCCTAGAAGGTAAAAAAAGTTGGTTGTACAATGCACTTCGGAGTACATTATGTTATCACAAACCCTTATAGGACTTTAAAGTGTCAACATAGTCTAACTGCGTGTTGTGTTGCCATTTTATTTGAATGCATGAAGTTAAAGTAGTAAGCTTGAAAAACAAATAAACCTCCATTTGAGCATCATTGTCACTTTTTATATTCTTAAAGTCATATGCTTGAAAATTTATTGATTATATCCAAATTTAAATTTGAAGTATTACTCATAACTAGATGATCATTGTAGGCCCCTTCGAACTGCACTATTCTGTTCTATTCTATTCTATTCTGTTCTATTCATGCTATTTTAGTCTAACTGCACACTTTCTATGTCTTTGATGCTTTATCCTTCACATCTCTATTTATCACCTGCAAAGGCACCATTTGTATCTAGCAAATTAAGATTTTCATTTGTCATGGGGATCAGCTATAAAATTTCAAATGGGACCTCTTCCAGAGCCCACTGTATTTTTATCATGTTTATTATTTAATTACTTTTGCACCACAAACCTCTGTTAATAGGCAAGGACATGAGCTATATGAAAAGCCAGACAAATGTAGAGTGACCACACGCTACCTGTCTCAAGTAACATGTAGTTTTTAATGAGACAACACACAGCCAGGCACCAGGAAGCTTAAAAAGCAGTGATAGATGGAGAGGTGGTAACCCAGACTTGCTCTGCTAGGAGGCAGAGATCAGGCTTTCTTGCCTTCATTTGACAGTCCCTTTCTCACATCTCCAGATTATGGCAGAGTTCCTGAACATCCTGTAGAGCTTTCTTCACACTGTGTGTTAAGTAAGGTTGAAAGGCCAAACTAATTTTTGGTAGAACTTCACTGTTTCAGTAGAATTTGAGAATGAAGGATCTGAATTCAATTTTAGGTATTTCCTAGTGCTGAAAAGATGATGTGCCTTCCTCAGCTGTGGATTTTAATTGGGTACTGGGCTTTTCATAGCATGCTAAATATATTCAACATATTTTAAAATTATGCTCTTTTGTTTGTTTGAAAGTTAAGAAATTAGGGGTTATGATCTTGGTATTTCTTAATGTTAGGGAATAAAATTCAGATACTTACCAGATTTCAAACATAAGCTGAAGCACGTACTGTGTGCTTAAATTAAAGATGTAAAGCCTTTCCTTTCTGCCCACAGATCTTGTTCCTCTGGAGCTACTATAGCTCCCAATGCTTAGGAAAGAGTTATATGTTTATTTTGTTAACTTAGACCTATAATTGAAAAATATAACCTTATCCCCTAATTAAAAAGCAACTATCTTGGCATTCTGGCATTTAAAACCTTAACCTCTAATATTAACTGTTCTTAAGAAAACAGGCTTTTGCAGCAAATACTTAGGGGTATTTTACATCTGATTCACTTTATATTTGATTGAAAGTTTAAGTAAATCCCCAAATATTTTGTTATAAAAGTTCTGAGATGTGGAAAATAAGATCCCCTGAGGCATTTAGTAGGATTTCTGTGATTTACAACTGAAATAAACATTTAATTCACAGCAGATCCTTTATTGTTATTTGTTCTTGTTATTTGTATATACATAAATAATTAAAATTATGCATTCTCAATTACTTGTTTTGTTTTGGGTCAATAAAGGACATTTTCCCTGTCCTTCCTCTTGGATTTAGTCTTTCACATGCCACACTGAGACTGCATTTGTCTTAGGTACTGAATCAGTTTCCTTTCAAAGCTGCTGAGTTCACTGCAGCCTTGTTGCAAAGAGGTCAATACAAATCAGTTGCACTTTTTCTGTTCCATAGTTTGGCACTGAGTAATCAGAACAAGAAATTGAACATGATGTTTGCTTATTTTCTGCCTGTCATATCAGTGTCTTCATTCACTCACTTAATTGCCAGACCTCAAATGCTTGTCTCTATGGCCTTGTTCTTGCTTGATGTACACTGGGGTCGGGTAGGTGATGGCAGCTGAACTAATTTTTAAAGCATTCCTGCCATTCCCATATTGAGTCTCCATCATCCTTAAAAAGCACACCAGCCCCTAGGGATTGTTGATGATGTGACTGTTTGTTTGAGACTGGGTGAACAGAAAAATCCAAGGCCTGATCTACTTTAAAAATTAAATCTGTGAACAAGTGTAAGCATTTCCTATGCAGGTAATACCTCAATCCAGAGTGGAGTGTTAGTGTTTGCAGAACTTGATGAATTTGTTACCTGCATCTAATAATTCACTGCTACTATTATTAATATTATACTAGAAATTATTTTTTGTCCTTTTTTTTCCTCATTCACCTGATTTTACTGAATGTTTGTTAGCAACAGGATTTGAGCTCAGACATCTAGTTTTAGCTGAGAAGGACAACAGCAGAGGAAATCTATGTTGCTTGTGTTCAAAAAGAAGGATGAATTTGGTTTTGGATACTGTTTATTATCTGTCGCAATGTAACATACACAATATGTTATTGTGCCAATGATAATGTTACTACATTTCTGTGCGGTAATTGTTATTTTGATGGTTTCTCCCGGTGAACTGTTTCACAAAACTATAAAAAGCCACCTTTTCTTGAGTACATCTGGGTGATGTTTATGTGGTTTTCTTCTTTTGGGTGTGAATTCTGAGACCAGGCCATATTTCTTTTACCTGTAAAAAATATACATGTATGTGCATGTGTTTCTCTGCAAGTCAAATTGCCAAACAAGAAATGCCCTTTTTTGAGTTAAAATTTTGTGGAATGTTGAATTACTAGCTTCCAAAATACAGTTAGGAAAATTTATAGGTTAAATGTCAAACATTTCAGCTGACAGGATGGAGACAGTCCTCTGTATTGCTTTGATGTTGGTACTGGAAACACATTATTCATCTCACGTCATCCGTTGCTTTTACCTTGCATTTGACCAGTTGTGCTTATGACTTGTGAATGCTATTCAGATTGTTTATGCTTCTGGTAATGTGCTGGTTTCAGCCATTGCAAAGCTCTCGAAATAGTCACAACTCTGAGTACTATCCTTACCATGTGGTTTGCATTATGCATAGTGTAGTTCTACTGTGTTAAATTGTATCAAAAAGTGCACCTTTTGACTAAAACTCCAAGTATAGTCATGAGAAATCTTACTTAGTTGTAGTATTTTAATTGAATTTCTGTCCTTGATGTTTTACCTAATCAAGAAAAAAATTAAAATTTTGTAGCAAACAGATTACATTAAACTCTTGCCCTTTCTTTTCATGTAACTGGACACTGTCTTCAGAAAGTTTTTCATAAAGAAAATGTGTTTGGTTTGGTTACCGACTTTCTCTTCAGCCTTTGTGTGTTTCATAGTCTTTATGTTTTTGAAAAGACAAAAGATAACATTTTGAGGAAGTAATTATACAAGACTGTGGACTGATTTCAGGGTTTTGTACATCACTGGGTAAAATGCAGCCATTTTGTCAGCTGCACATGAATACAGCAGGGTTTTTTTGCCTCAATGACTTCTTGCAATTTAGAGAAGTTTGAAAGGTTGAGGTCTTTTTGTTCTAAAATCTTGACATATGTGGTAACCAGGAATTGTAGTTGTTTTACTAAAGCTATGAAGGTTATTTTACTGGAGTTTTTATTAACTGAATAAATCAATTTTAATTGAAAAATATAAACTCTGGGTCACTTCTTGGTTTTTGCTTGCGTGACATGTTTAGAGTAGTTTTATTTATCTCTTCCCTTGATTTTTAGATGTAGGGGATGGGTGCTTTTTTATTCCATTTAATTCCAGTGAAACACTCATTGAAGCTTCAGTTTGTTTTCAGACTATTTTTATATTATATGGTTCATAGATGTTTTTAACATTTAAACTATTATACTTTAATGCCAATTCCTAAGGTGATACAGTTCTTTAAGTTGTGTAGAAGAGTACATACAGAGTCATAGAATCATGTAATATTTTAATTTGGAAGGGGCCTGCAAGGATCATCGAATCCAACTCCTGACCTTGCACAGGGCACTTGGTTAGAGCATGGTGCTAATATCACCAAGGTTATGGGTTTGATCCCTGTATGGGCTTAAAATCTGGACTTGATGATCCTTGTGGATACCTTTCAACTCAGAGAATTCTCTGAAATCTGTAAAACCACACCATATGCCTGACAGAGTTGGCCAAACACTTCTTGAACTCTCAGTCTTTCTGGGGAGCCTGTTCCAGTGCCCAACCTGCCTCTGGTGGTGGGCATATATAGTCAACATTTGTCAAATTCATTTGACATATACAGTCAGCATGTACCTTACTAAAGCTGACTTAATAATTTTTTTAGAGCTGTCATAAACAGTGAGTCACAGTGATAAACTGACAGCTAGTCTCTGCCTCTGTGGGGGTCACAAGTCCTGCCTGCAAACTGCTCCCACATAGGCTCTCTATTCTTTACGGGTTCACAAGTGCTGCCAGGAGCCTGTTCCAGCATGGACTTTCCACAGGGCCATAGCCTCTTTTGGGCATCCATCAACTCAGTCTTGGAGTCCTCCATCAGCTGTAGGTGCCTCTCTGCTCCACCATGGACCTCCATGGGCTGCGGAATGACAGCCTACCTCACCATGGTCTGCACCATAGGCTGCAGGAGAATCTCTGCTCCAGCACCTGGAGCACCTCCTCCCCCTCCACTTCCCCTTGGTGTCTGCAGAGCTGTTGGTCTTCACATATTCTCACTTCTCTCTCCTGGCTGCTGTTGCACAGTAACTTTTCCCCCTTCTGAAGACTGTTATACAGGAGGTGCTGCCACCATCACTGAGGGGCCCAGCCCTGGTCACCAGTGTATCTGTCTTGCAATCAGCTGGTTCCATCAGACATAGGGGACACTTACAGCTTCTTGTCACAGAAGCCAACACTGTAACTCTCCCACTACTTGCCATGCCAACCCAATACACTGGCAGTGAACTTTGCCACAAATAATCTGTAATGTCTCCCAAATACATTAAAGCATAAATATTAAAACAATATACTGAAATTTTATGTTTCTCTTAAGCAAAATCTGTAATGTGGAAAAGAATCTGCTGTAAATTTGAATGGGTCATGCCTTTTCTATACAATATCTATTTCCTTTCGTTGTAAGACTTTTATGATTTTGGTGCTTGCTTCTGAGAATAAACAGTATTTGGGAATGTGGAAAAGGAAAAGCTCCTGATGAGTTTCACAGTATAGATACTTGTGTTTCCTCATATCAAGGTCGACTGAGAGCATTATACAGCTTTTTGTGCTGTATAATACAGCTTTTTTTGTACCGTGTCTTTTCCCACTGCTTCACTCAAGTCTGGAATTCACAGTGAGAGCACATAATAGGTAGACAAGGTTATTCTTACATGCTGCTATCCTCCCCAGTTTCTCCTGCACATAGGTTCATGAGTTCCGTCTTATATTGCATGGAACAGAAGTATCCTAGTACATTAAAGGAACCATGGTTTGGTTTGGGTTTTGTTGGTTTTTGTTGGTTTTTGTTTTTTGTTTTTTTTTTTTAATTATTTTTCATAGTTGTGGTTTGACTCCAACTGCAACTAAGCACCACACAGCCGCTCGCTCATCCCCCCTGAAAGAGTGAACGTGAGAAAACTCATGTATTGGATCAAGACAGTTTAGTAGGGAAAGCAAAAGCTGTGCATACAAGCAAAGCAAAACAAGGAATTAATTCACCACTTCCCATGGGCAGGCAGTTTTTTGGCCACCTCCAGGAGAGCAGGGCTCTATCACGCTAAATGGTAACTTGGGAAAACAAGTGCCATCACTCCAAACATCCCTCCCTTCCCCCTTCTTCCCCAGCTTTATATGCTGAGCATGTTATGGAATATCCCATTGGGTAAGTTGGGGTCACCTGTCCTGCCTCTCCTAAGTCCTTGTGCAGCCCCAGGAAAGGCCTTGTCTCTGCATAATTACTGTTCATCAGTAATGAAAGCACCCTGAATTATCAACACATTACCAGCACAAATCCAAAACCCAGCCCCATACTACCTACTGCGCAAAATATTAACTCCATCACAGCCAAAACCATCACATTCATTTAATGAGAAAATGATGCTAACAGTGCTTTAACTTTCATAAATTGGTGAGAAACAAAACTTTTCCATCTGTTTCAGCTTAAAACTGTAGATGCCTCTTGGTTCTCCTTCTAGTAATGTCTCAAGAACCGGTGTCTTAAGGTCACCTTTGTGCTTGGATAGTCTGTTATTTAGGGAGATTAATGACTGAGATTTGTTTGCCAACGACACCTGCAGAAAAACATTTTTTTTCAGACCCCTTGTCCTAGCAAAGTCTTAAATGCATGTGAATGTTTTACACAGTGATTTTATTTAGACCTACACAGCTGACTTCATTATTCATAAACATATTCTTGGCAGTTGTCATATGAATAAACTGGGCTTGTGTTATTTTTTTTCCCTACAGGCATTTCCTTTTGTTATGTACAAGTACTAGAAGGATTTAATTTTCTTCCATAATAATACTTATCACTTATGTAATGCCTCAAAGTATTTAAAATTCATTACATTTTTCTTGTTCAGCTTCCTTTAAAATAGCTTCTTTTTCTGCCTTTACTTCTGTTGTACTTGCCTGCAGTGATAACACACACCTTCATTCAAGTTAAGATTAAGAATCAGGAGTTATTGTTTAAGCTCCAATTTATTCAGATCTACATAATGACTTTTCCAGTCAAATTTCTTGCTTTACAAGAGAATTTTCTGTTCTTTTTCTCTTGCTATGAGAAAATGATTGAGGCCCCTGTTAATTAGTGAACACTGATAAAATTGTGGCTTTGCCTTCATTACTGTTTTGGGATATGTGCACTCACAGGCTGAGTAGTGGTTCACCATTCATCTGTAAAGCTCTGACAGCACAGTGTGTTTTTTCCTGCCATCTTGGGCAGAGGAAAATTTTAGTAACAGAAGCTGTTGTAAGTTAATAGCATCCTTAAGAGAAGATGCATCATTAACACTGAAACAGTTGCAAGGTCATGGGGGTGCTCAGCAGCTTAGATCTTTACACCTATATTGACCTTCTGGAGGGATGGAGTGATGCTGAGTCAAGTATTTTTGACTTCCATTTCAAGTACTGCTTAGCTATTCCCTCTAAAAATTGAAATGTCTGCTTCATGATATGCAGAGTAGATATGGCAAATCATATTTAGCTTTTAGAATTTAGTATTCAAGTATTTTCAGTAATCTGCTGGTAGCAGGTACAGTATACTGCTATGTATACCAACTGTATGAAACAATTCCTATGTGGGTTTGACTCTTTAAAGACAATCCATTTCTCTTTTCTTTATTAGGTCTTTGCTAGCGTGCTGACTCATCCAAAATGTCCATAGAAGAATAATGGAAGCCCCTGAATACCTTGATTTGGATGAAATAGATTTTAGTGATGATATATCGGTAAGTGCAAGTCTTATTTTATTTGTTCAAGTTGAGACAGTTAGATATCTCAGTCCTGGTATAACAAACAACTCTTGTAAGGAGCCACGCTTTTTACTGCATGTGTAGAAATGTTTAAATACATTGAATCTAGAATAAAATAAGATTTTTTTTTAAGAAAATTTCTGATAAGCTTGGAAGAAAGACTTGATTCCTGTCCTTCAGGTAGTAAAAATTACTTGCAAATTAAATTAACAAATTAGTTTTATTTCTGTGTTGCTTATCTCGATTATTGTCCTGAATGAGTTATACGTCTAGCCTTAGACACCAAAATTGTAAGTTTACCTTTTTTAATAGAATGTATTTTAGTTGTGAAAAAACCTCCTACTTCTCTCACCTCTGCTCTTTCCACCAGTAGCTGTCTCCAAATACAGCAGGATTTTATCCATGGGTGTGATGTAGCTACCTAGGACATGGTAGAACACAGGAAGAGGTAGAAAGACTTCCAGGGATTTCTAGACAGCCCTGATCCTTAGTGTTACAACTAAAAAAGCTGCAGCCATAATGGCAAGCAAAAATGCAGTTAATCTACATTTTTAGTGTTCTTGTAGGAAGCACTGATACAGTATAGTTGTCTGTTACTCATAATACTACTCTTACTTGCCAGTGGTTCAGCTTTATGTGCAATAGAGCTGTTCATATGTTTAAAGTCTGATAAACAATGGATTTGAACACATAAATTCATAAATGAAGTCCCTTATAAAAGAATTTATTAATTGATGAAAGAATACTACCATCTCCCTCCGCATTTTGTAGTCTTATATATATATTTTTTTTTTTAAACAAAGGACCTGGCTTTTGCATTAGGATTTGTGACTCTTGATTCATTTAAAAACATTCCAGATGCCTTATTCACAGGCAGATTCCTTTTGAAGAGTTTTTTTTTTTTGGTACTTATTGTACTGTTGAATTTTTATTAAAACTGAATATGGCAAATGCCCAAAATATTACAAGACAGTGAGCCAGTCTTGAGTGCATACCTTATTATGGGCAACTTTCTTTTTATTGCTGTTATATGCTAGATTATGTCCCGGTATCTGTTTCTATACTCAGTTTTGTAAAACTGTAAAACATAATAGATGTAACCTCTCCATGTCTCTCCCATTGTGGCTGTTGCTGCATACTGGTGGGTTAGGTTACTCACTTTTCTGCTGAACAGCTCAGGCTGCCTGGTTTAATAGCCTGTTCTTTCATTGGATACTGAACATTAAATAAGAAACCAGCACAAATTATTGAGGTAGCAGTTTTACTTCCTGTTTTAACAGTTAAGAGGACAAAGGATGGGTTGCTAGAATCCAGATTAAGAAGAGAATTCATGATTATTCTAGTGCTCTACTCATTTCTCACCATATACAATCTAGAGGTGCCTAACCCTCACATTTTATCATTAGCCTGCTCTGGTGAGAGCAGCTGCACAGTATCACTGTTAGCAAATTATATTGTTCCTGTTAGCCTTCTGGTTCTAATCCAGTGTGGAGGAGTGACTAAAAATAATGGCAGCAAGAAGGCTATTTAAACAATGCACTTACAAATATACCTGAGTTAGAAAGCCTCTGTGTATAGCCCACACCCTTGTAGTCCATTTCACCGAAAAATACCAAAGACATAAAAAATAGACAGGAAGACAGGAATTTGTTTTGAAAAGGGAATAGATATGTAAGTCACTTGGGGTTTGAGTGGTTGCATGGTTTGGTTTGGTTTACTTTGTTTTGGATTTTTTTTATGTTGCACTTATATGTGAGAAAAGGAAACTACAATTTCTGCAATATCACAGAATCATAAAATGGTTTTGGCTAGAAGGGACGTTCAAAGGCAATCCAGTTCCAATCCCCCTGTAATATGTAGGGATACCTTCCTCTTGATTTGGTTGCTCAAATCCTCATAGTCCTGGGTTGACCTTGACTGGTCAACCAGGTGCCCACCAATACACTCTGTCAATCCTCCTTCATTAACAAGAGAAAAGTATGACAAAAAGCTTGTGCTTCAAGGAGAGGGACATCACTCACCAATTACTGTCACAGGCAAGAAAAAAATTGTCTTGGGGAGGTTAATTATTTTATTGCCAATCAAAAAACATAGAATAATTACAAATAAGAATAAATCTAAAAACACCTTTTCCCATCCTTCCTTTCTTCACAGTGTCAACTTCACACCTGAGTGCTCTACCTTGCCACCTCTGTGGGTGCAAGGGGATAGGGAACATTGGGGTTTGCATTCAATTCATCACATGGTGTCTCTGCCATTATCCCTTTCTCATGCTCTTTGCCTGCACCAGCGTGGAGTCCCATCCACTGAAGACAGTCCCTTATGAACTTCTTCAGTGTGAGTCCTTCCCACAGGCCACAGTTCTTTATGAACTGCACCATGTGCATCCTTTCCATGAGGTATGGGTCTTCAGGAACTGGCTGCTCCAGTGTGGGTCTCACACAGGGTCACAGTTCCTGCCAGAAAACCTTCTCCTCTGTGGTCTCCTCTCCCTGGGCCTTAGTTTCTGCCAGGAGACTGCTCCAGCACTGTCTCTCTACAGGATCCAGGTTTCCTCAGGGCACATCCACCTGCTCCAGTGTGAGGTCCTCTATAGGGTGCAGACTGGGTACATGTTCCACCGTGGTCGTTTCCATGGACTGTAGGAGAATCTCTGCTCTGGTGCCTGGAGCACTTCCTTCCCCAACTTCCTTACTGACTTTGGTGTCTGCAGAGCTGTTTCTCCCATGCTTTCTTGCTTCTCTCTCCCTGCTGCTTTTATGCAGTGTTTTTCACTCTTTCTTTAATCTGTTACCCCAGAGGTGCAACCAACATCTTTGATGGGCTCAGCCTTTACCAGCAGCCAGTCCATAATGGAGCCAGCTGCTTCTGTCCTGTGTATGGGAAAGTTCTCCCGCTAGTTTGCCAAATAAACCAAATGCATTCATGAATGATGGGCATCCACAACTTCTCTGGGCAACCTGTTGCAGTGTCTCACTAGCCTAATTGTAAAAAATGTCTTTGGTGTATCAAGTCTAAAGTGACGTTCTTTGATTTGCCCCTTGTTCTGTCACTACAGGCCCTGGCAACCAGTCATTCTCTATTTT
>JAWWMO010000096.1:17919731-17935933 GCA_035047845.1 Dendrocincla fuliginosa | reverse complement strand
CGCTAGGTGTTTTGCCAGTATGTTTACTGGCAAACAGTGTACAGGAGGAAGGAAAATAATTTTTCAGGGTATATTTGGAAAACTGATAAGAAATCCTGACACTGCTAGAATAGAGCGCTAGCTTTTTATCTCTTTTGTCAGTCAGAAATACTGGTCCAAGAAGAGAAAATAAAATCACGTAAGTCAGGAAGTGAAAGGACAAGGCCTTAAAGAATTTGTCCTCTTTCCTGCATAGATGTGTACATAAACTTGTATATAGATGGTGTATAGGTATGTGTAGAATCTGGGAAAACTGCAGTATAGGGACCAACTCAGGGATTTTGCAGTTCAAATAGCTGTGGACTGGCCATATACCTATGTGTCTGTGTATGCATGCAGATGTTAAGACAACTGTCTTCCAGTATACAGCTGAAAAGGAGCATGGGAACAAATGACTCTCCCTGTTGCTCTACTCATTGTCTACTATGGGTAGAGCAAGAGACAGTGAATCTAGAACTGTAGCAAAGGGGTTGGAGGTTATGTGTGAGCAAAACTGTCCACAAGTAGTGATAGCATTGGAAGCAATGGCCAGGCAGAAGATGTGAGAGAATCCTAATGAGAGAATTTTAAGAACAGGTGGGTGAAACAACTGTCAGAAATGAGGTGCCAGCAGCAACCATCAGAAATGCCATGGAGCAGGCAGCTGGACTTAGGTGATCTCCTGAGATCCTTTTCAGTAAAATCCCTTTTAATGGGTCTGGATTCATGGAGCTCCTGGGACAAGTCCAGTAGAGGGCTACAAAGAGGGACTGAAGCTCCTCTTTTATGAGGAAAGACTGAGTGGACTCATGAGATGACTGAGAGGGGTTCTTATCAATGTCTCTAAGTATCTGAAGGAAGGGTGTCAGGAGGAAGGAGCCAGGCTGTTCTCAGTGGAGCCGACTAACAGGATTAAAGGCAACAGGCAGAAACTGGAATACAGAAAGTTCCAAGAGAACGATGTGGAATATCTTTACTGTGAGGGTGGCTGAGAACTGGAACAGACTGCCCAGAGAGGCTGTGGAGTCTCCTCCATGGGTATATGCAAAACACATCTGGACATAATCCTGAGTAACATGCTCTAAGGATCCCTGCCTGAGCAGGGAGGTTGGACTAGGTGGCCTCCAGTGGTCCCTTCCAGCCTTAAACATTCTCTGATTTTGTGATTCTGTGATTACTCACTGAGAGTAATTGAAGAGTCCAGCTTTAACTCAAAGGAAGAATCTCAAGCAGCAATAGAAGGTGGTGAAGAGAAGCTAACAATGCCCAAGCAAGTTAGCAGAGCAAATGTGAAGTGACAGAATGGCAATCATGAGAGTGATCCTGCCTTGTACCTACCACTCAGTTCCCTTCCATGTTGCTCAGACATGGATTCTGTGTTTCCCTTGCTGGAGATAGGCATAAAAAAGCATCTCAGGATTATCAACTGGATAAATGTGGCTTGTCTTAGCTGCATAGGAAAAAGTTACCTTTGCCATTCTAGTGATAAAGGGTTGAATTCTTTGGCATGAAGATTTACCTCCCAACATCATGGCTGAGATATCTGCATTTGTGTGAACTACTTTCTGAGACACTTGAAAACCCTTTGACCACTCCTTACAGATGATGTTACAGATCACAATGGTACTTTGATTTCATAAAATCCTAACAGAATGAAGAAATATCCTAAAAATCTATAGTGTATAATTTCTGGATCCCCGGGGAATGCATTTGCCTCTAAAAAGGTACAAGCACTGCTGTAGGCAAAGTGCTGACTGTTCTTACCTAAAAGTCACTTGGATGTCTCAGTGTCTTGAACTTGTTTGCCTGATATGTTCCTGGGCTTACTCTCCTAAGTGGCTTTTCTGAAGCTGTTTTTCCTCTATAGTATGAAGCAGATAGGAAACAGTCAACCATATTCAGGAGCAACTCTAATTCTGTGGTGGAAAATTGCCATCCAGTGACATCCAGTGTCAGCACTGAAGATAATTTTTGTCGGTTTTCAGTAGAATTGTGCTGTGTTTTTACAAACCTGATGGTGCTGAAGGTAAGTGCTTTAAAGTGTACTTCAAAGCAATAAGAGAAATTATGAACAAAGGTGACTCACAAAGAAATCCCATTGTACGTATCTACACTGAAAGCTTTTGTTGTCTTCATAGGAGCAAGCTAAGCAAATGCTGAAACAGAGTCCACAATAAAAGAAACAGAGAGAAAATCCTTTTTTTATGCTGTAGCAATTAAAAAACCCAGGCATTCTCTGAGTTTGCTTTTCATTATACTTTTACAACAAACATAAAATAGGCACATATTTCATTAGGCAGTGTTAAATAGAAAAAAATATTCATCTGGTCATTAAATGCATCTGTATGTTCCAATTTATTTTGAGGTTTTACTTATGAAAGTCCACTACTGGAAAAGCAGTGAAGTCGCTCTTTTGGAATTTCTGGTTTCCTCGGGTAAAGAAATTTGCCACATGACAAATAATAGGTCTCTTAAGGGAGCTGTTATTCATCCCTTTCCAGCCTTTCTTAATAGAAAGGCAGGAGATATTTGTACTTCAACACAAATTTTTTAGACCAGAGTCTGAGTGTTTAACATGTCTGTTATCTGTTTTGAGCAGCTTTTAAAACAGAGACCAGACCATATCCAGCAGAGACTAAGGGGAAAAGAGTTTGGTTAAAACCAAAGCTATTGAGCCACTTGGAGATTTCCATTGCTTCACTTCATGCTCCTCCTGTGACTGCACCTTTTGAAGCTGTTAGAAGTCACCACCTTTAGGACTATCAAGTAAAGTAGATGAACAGAATTAATTTATTCTCGAGGTAAAGAGAGAAGAGGGTTCCAGAAACAGGATGAATCCATTTCTAACAGAGACTGATTTTTCACTTCTACCCTTGTCCTCTAGATATGTGGACAGATGTGGATAGATTTTGTATGTATATGTAAATACAGATATACATCAGAAGAATTTAAAATGTCACACAGGTATGAGACATAACTTGGCAGCTACCAGTTAAACTAACAAGTTGCCCTGGCATTTTGTGCTCCTGATTTGCATTTATGTAGCAGAACAGATGTCTGTAAACACCACCTATTCAGAATAATGGTAACTTCAAAGCCCTGAAAGTATGATGTGCAAGACACCGGGGAGTTATTTAAGAAATATTTTACAAAAAAACCTTTTTTGGGGTCAAAATTTTCCTAATGATGTGTTTAGAACTTGATTCAACATAGCTTGAAAAGATTTTACGTACAAAGTTCTTAGAAGAAAAGTTCGAACTGTATGCATTGAAATTCTATCTGAAACTCAGTAACTGCAAAATCATAAGTTAGTAGTATGGTTATCTAATTAACAATTATCCTCAGAGAATGTGTCTGTGTTCCAGATGCTTTTTTTGGTGCCACTTTAACTGCAGTGTGCTCCAGGTTTTAAAACATAGGTCTTTAATGTTGTCTCTACCTTCTGGCATTAAAGTATTACAGGAACATTTTTCATCTGACTGCAGTATTGCAGGGTGGGTGAGAATGCAGGCACTATTTGTATGCAACCATTTGGATTTTGAGTGGCAATTGAACAGTACCTTGCATGTAGAAAGCAAGTGACGCAGGAAAGCCGTGTCAGACAAATCAGGGCATCATGGTCGTGCTTGCTGCTGTGTGGCCTTGTTGATCACCAGAGGGAGACAGAGTGTGTAACATTTCAAGATAGTGCTGAAAGTGGCAAGCAGTGCTCAGGGTAAAGGTAGCACGAGACTACCCAATTTTCCAAAACAGTGACAGATGTGCATAATAATGAGACTTCACTGCTTTGCTCTGTTTTCATTAGGGTGGACATGCATATGACAGGAGAGAGAGAAGTAACTTCATACAAGCAGAGGACAAAATATTCTTGAGTAAAGGCAGACTCACTAGCAGTTGGGTGGTTTCTAAATTTTTAAGTTAACAAAATACACAAACACAAATGGCTTGATCAAATCAGCAGAGAAGCACATGCATATGTGCTTTTTGAGACACAGCCTTTTTGAGAGAGAACTAAAAGAGTGTCCCATCCTCAAGGCAGAGAGAACCTGTTGTTTAAAAGGGCAAGTCTACGAGGTTATTTAATTATTTCAAAATTTCTTAATGATGGTGTAAATTTTGGTGGCTGGAATACTGGAAGGAAAAGTATATTCTCTTTTGTAACCACAGTGCTTGTAATTAACCTGTGTTACAACATGGCTGAAAAGACAGCAGAGATCATCTCTGACTGGACGCCAGGGCCTGATACCTGCAGAGCAGTGAGATCAGCCTGTGGATGATGAGCTCAAGCCTTTACTGTTTCATCAGCCAAAATAATGATTTAGAAGTCTACAGTGGCTGTAGCAATGACTGCTGGAAAAAAAAACTAGCAGCCAAAAATCATGGTACTGCTCTAGGCAATAGACCTGCAGGTCTCAGAGGCCTCATAATTACCTGTATGAGATGACTTCTCACAAGTCCCACAGCTAATCAACATCCTCTGCTCTCAGGAACTTGCATTTGCTAACTGCCTATCTGGCTAAATGACTTTGTTCTGCTTTCTATCTTACTTTATTGATAGGAAAGGAAAAACTGGCAACTTAATGATTTGCAAGTAGTCAGGCTGTCAGACAGTTTTTCCCTGAAAGCCCATTCAGTGTCATTTCCCTGACATGTCTTGGAGCAGAACCATTCTGTAATGGTCAGGGTAATGTGGACTCACAAGTACTCTGTATTCCAAAACACACACAGAAAATCTATCATTTCTTCTGTGTATCACCCCTGATTATAGGAGGAATAGATCGCTTACACAGCTCTCATTTTAAGTTACCAAATACACACAGCTTTCATGTATTCAAACACAGTGACATGAAAATTTATTTAAAGTATAGTGGGGAAGAAAGAGACACAGCAGCATGGCAAGGCAAAAAAAAAGAAAAAAAATTAAAAAAATTCTGTTAATTGGGGAGCTCATTTTGTTCTGTTCAAAATAGCACCTTTATGTATGGCTCTGGCCTTGGTTCTTTTTGGCTATTACAACTGGTTTAAATTTAGTGTGGAAAAAGTGTCCCATATGCCAATTCCATGAACCATTTCTTTTGCAGCACTGAAATAATGCCATTCTTGGAATGGTCAGGTCAACAGTATTACCTGGGTGTTAATTGCTTGGGTTGGGATTTATTGAAAGTTTTTCACATTTAAGAAAAAGTTTAAACAGATAAGCAGACATTTTTCTTATTCTATTTTCACTCAGATTTGCTAAGTTTGTGCTAATTCTCACATGAATTCTAGATAGTGGGTAAAGAAAATGAGCCATATATATTTCTACAGGTAGGACATGCATTCACTTGAATATTACCTGAACTGGAACTTTCTCCACTAGTGTAGCATGGTTTGCTTCAGGAAATCGCCCTGTTAGTGCAAACAGAAACTTAAAAAGGGCAATAAGTTTTTCAAGAAGGCAAAAGCCTAACACTGGATATATTTTGAGCACCCATTTTAAGATCACTTGAGAAAATATGCACTACTATTGTTTTTATTTCATCATGTATTTTCCTCCTTTAGTTGATAATTTACACTGTATCCATCATGATAAAATTTAGCCATCTGTACTATGTCACATGAGCCAAATATTCCTTCTAATGAAGTTCCTTGGGAATGTTGTCATTAATTTTCAGCTGTACTGGGAATTTTTCCCAGTGTTTACAATTAAGTAATGTCTTTCATCTCCAGAGATCCTCAGAGTTTCTCACATGCTGTGAACCTGTCCCCAGTCATTCTGAGTTCTTCAAAGAATTTGGCTCCAGTGATGGGATTTAGGTTTTAGTTCAGCACATGCAGTGTTGGGTGTGTATGTATAGTGTTTTTATATCAAAAGCAAACACAGTTTGTGTGAGTACTTGAGTCTGAGCGTGCACAAAGACAGGTTGTGTGTTTTAAAGAGCCATTGTTTCATTTACTGGCAGACTGTAACACAGGAGAGGCTGACGGGAGACAGCAGAAATATTAACTATTTTGGCATGAGAGTCAGGAAGATAGCTGAGATCCAAAGAAGCAATTTGATGCTTTCTCACCATCTGCAGAAAGATTTTTCTCATTTGGTTGGTACAGGAAGCTACAGATCGTAAGTGAGCTCATGCTCGTGTCTGTCTCAAAGAGCTTCCTGCTGCAGTTGCTGGAAAGCCCATTTTCTCTCTCTACAGTTTCAGGCAACTTTGCTAAGGAAGGACTATGAGAGCATGAATGTGAAACACACAAGCCTTTCCTGTGAGAGCCCAAATTCTGAAAACTAGTTTTATTCCTTTTATTTGGTCCTTTGACTTAAAAAATATGTTATAATTTGATAGTAATGGGAAACTACTAATAACCTTTTTTCAATATCCACAATTCATGTTGGAATCTAAACCTCACTAGCCACTAATAGCTGCTCAAATTCTACTTCACGTTTATCTGTGTTCCTTTTCCTTTCTTTTTCTGGAGAGCAGGAAGGGTTAAGTCCACATCCTCACAGAGGAGTAATAGTTCTCCCCAAAAGACAAGTCACAACCAAACTATTTAATTGTAAACGTCTCACTGAAGAATTGGTACACGAATGAGACATGACTTCATCCTTTAACCTACATGCTTCACTGGTCTAGGGAACCCCGGTGGGTTTGGCCCATTTTAGTCATAGTTGTCATGGGAGATCCTTAATGACTTAGTAAGGTAGCCTAAAAAAATCTCCATACAGAATCTAACATATGGTATATTTATTGGCAAACATTAATCCCCCTAGGAACAAGTTCTGTAGTAACAAATGATGAATTATGTGGCTTCATAAGCACTCATGTCATCAAATGCACCACTGACCTTTTTACATTTTCAGGGGGATTTTCTGCTGTGTGCAGTTTCTCTGGTTTGGAAGTGAAGCAGTTTAACACCATGTCCTGAAGGAAAAGGATAATCAATAATTTCAGTTTTGGTTACTCTAAAAGGTAAATGAGACCTGTATATTTGTTGGGCAAGTAAGAAATCCAGGGACCAGCAAAGTTTAAGCAGGGCCTAACAGAGAACAGCAATATTCACAGTACAGGGACTAAAAGTAGAGGACAGCAGAGTGAACACAAAGTAGACTTCCTTGACAGGAAAAAAGAAGTAAAAGTAGGTCAAATAGGTTTTACAGTGTCAGAGTTAAAAAAACAAATGTTCATTTCAAGCATACTTTTTCGGTCAAGAAGTAAAACTTGGAAAATACCTCAGTCCAGTGAATAAGTCTGTTAAGAATTTTAACAGGAGATGATTACAAGGTAGTCTGCCACCAAGAGGTTGAATTTCCATTTAGGTTAAACTGAGAGACGATCTGAATCACTTGTCTGGATCCAGTGACCATAATGCTGGTCTTGGGCTTGTTTGGACATGTAAACTCTAGGAACTGTATTGAGAACTGGAGAATGGCTGCCTGAAATTACCAGATTGAGAAAGGAAGCAGAGAAGATTGGGATGCAGTCATGTCTGGTTGTTCTTGTAACTTGAGACTAATCTACCCACGAGAACAGCGTCTGAACCATCAATCCACCAAAGATTGCTGCTGAAACCAGAGCACTGTTTCCAGCAGAATGGTTTTCCAAAGCTAACATTCTGTTATCTGACAGAAAGAAGCAGCTGTTACCACATGTAAATAACACACACAGCTCTGTGTTTACAGTGTACAGTCAGTGCTGCACACAGGTACTCTCTGACAGCAGTACAGACAGAGCTGCGAAAAAGAATGCTTTTTTTTTCTCCTTGACCACAGACCATGTTAAATTCAAAACTAGACTGTGTTGAACCAGCTGATGGAGTTTGCGTTCTTCTGTCCTTGCGTTAATCACTACTACACTGTGTGGTACCCAGCTAGAGCTCGTATTAGGTCAGACAGCCCACATGGGAGAAGTTGAACCTATGTTTCACAAGATACATCTCCTGCCAAGTGAAACAACAGAATCCATAGCTGCAGTGGTAATGTAGTTATTTTTGGTCCTGGCTTCTCCCTGCCTGTGCTCTGCCCGACAGCTGAGATGAACTAACAGAACACAGTGTTGCAATGCATGTACCCAACAGTGGACAGACAGGTAGGTGTTGGAGACAACTTTTATTCCTGTGGTTGAATATGTAGAGGGTAGGTAAGTAAACATGTAACTAAATTATCTTTATTGTAATTCACTTTTGTGGTAGATATCAGCACAGTTCTGAGGAACAGCTATATAATTTTCCATGCCTTGCACTACACGCCCCTAAAATCAGTGCTAAGAATTGTTCAGTGAGTAGTCAGAGAGGATGGGTTAGCTGTTGGCAGGACTGCAACCACTGTTTCTTTCTTTTATTGCATATCATATGAGGCTTTCCTCCCTGGCTTGTCTGGGAAGGAATTCACTATAGAAGCTAAACAGCTTGCAGGTCAAGCTGAGCTAGAACTGCCACCTTCATAACATTTGTGAAGACTGACCATAACCACAGAAAGATGTGCAGAAAGCTGGGCACTTCTGCAGCTCCTCTCCTATCATGTGTTTCAGACTGCCCTTACACATCCACAGACACTGTTCACCAAAGACATGTCAACCAACTCCCTTATCCCTGCTGCTCACCCTCAGGACTCAAGGTAAAAACGTGCTTTGTCAGCATCACAGAAACAATTCTTGAAGTACCACTCACCCCAGAAGTATGAAGCAAACTACACTAGACCAGCACAGGCACACTAAAAACACAGTAATTTAAGCAAACTGAATTGCTTGAGGCTGGAGTTGCCAAGAGAATTTTTGGGCCATGAGAACATTTACACACCCTGGACCTGGGCTGCCTTCTCCATCCCATCATGACTTACAGTTCTAATTGATTGGAACTGCCAAGCCTGACTGCCAAGCAGAATATTTTTACAATCTTGGTTCTGTTTAAGCATGACAAATACAAAACTTGGTGTCAGAAAAGAAAGTGTGAAGCAGAACTACAAGAAAAGAAACAAGTTGGCAGAGAGGAGTGTGAAAAGATGAACAAGGGAGTGAAGGGTGGTACCACATGTGAATACCTATGCCTGGTGCAAGGGAGTGCTGAGAGCACTTCTAGAAACATACCTACACAGGTCTCTGCAACAGCATTAGGTAAGATGTTTTATTTTGAAATATTCACTGGCCTCTGCTGGAAATGCACTTGCTTTTCTGCCTTCAGCCCTTCCAGAGACTAATGACACCCAAATGTATCACCTTTATCAGAGCACTTTAAAACATAGAACCAAACCTGTTAAAAAATGACAGCCACAAAATATCTCAGTAGAAGCAGACTTTTTTAATTGTTTTTGACAGAAAAAAATCCCCCCATTTTGGAAAGACCATTCTCTCTCTGGCAGTGTGGCGGCCTTTTTAGCCAGGTAGAGGAAAAGGTAGTGTCCTGGTTTGATTTCTTCTGCAAGCCAGAAGAATCAGTGTATGTACACTTGTTATAGAGGAAACAGCTTGGAGGACTGTGGTGTTCATAGGGCTTTTTTTACACTAGCACGTGGCAACCCAAGCATTTACTACAGCTGATCCAATCTAAGACACCTTTTCTCTTTCATTGCCATGTAAAATAGACACAGGAATAGTGATGACTTCTCTCACAATAGCTCCTCAGCTCTGCTACTGCTCTTGCACTGACTGTAAGCCTTCATAATCTTGTTTGTCATACTTTTAGTCAGATGAAGCTGTTACTTCAGTTACACTTGCTGTAGTTGTATGTATGCTTCAAGCCTGAATGAAACACTTCGTAAAACTCGAAGAACATCTCAAGAAGACAGAAAGGTGAGGGTATTCCGTAATGTGATGATTTTTACTTTATCTGAGTTTGGATTCACTCTGCTTTTACTCTTTTGTTATTTGGAATGATGAACTCATGATTTCTGCCAGGCTCTGAGCTCAATCCTTTCCTACAGCAGAGACTGTCTGCAGCTGCCAATCAGGCTGATAGATCAAATAGTAAAAGTGAGAGGTGAATGAATTTCCAGTGCTTGGTTAGATCTTACCTGAATTCTTACATGTTTTTTCTGTGGGTTTCTTGACTGTAGCCATGAGCACTGATGACACCCAGGCAGAGACTGGAAGAAGATAAGCTTGTCAAAGGACAGTAACAAAGCAAGGAGGTTCAACAAGAAGCTGTTTTACTCACTGAGTAAATACAGCTGCAATCACAACAGTTGAGGCAGAGCTGCCCAGAATTGCCTTACTGTAGTAAGATCTGTGCGTGAAGTATGTGACCTGATCTTTTACGTGATCCACCAGGAGTGTTTTATAAGCAGAACTGCCACATAGTCATTTGTCACTGTAGGGCTGGGAAGATGACTGCTGAGTTCTGCCCTTCTGTCTGACTCCCGTTATGAAAATTGATTGTGTATTGATTGCATGGTATATTGGCTTACTGCTAACATCATAAATAAGGACTGTAAATCTGCCCACTTTTTCATAGCTGAGATAAGGGACTGCTTACACGTGAAGAGGGCCCATGTTTTCCCATCCAGGCATTCTTAGCAGAAAAATGCGCAGCTGTCACAATGCCCAGCTGTGACAAAGCACCAGACCGGGGCATGGCCAGGTAGCTGCAGGCACAGGTGGAGAAAATAAGGCCGTGAAGTGACCTAATCACCTCTTTCTCCCAACTCAGCCACGCTGGAAAGAAGATATGCCAAACCTTCCTTCCGGCATCCCTCTGGCAGGTAAGACGCGAGGCTTTAGCATCCATCCCACGGCAACGCCGCCGGCCGCGGGCAGGAGCGCTGCTTTCCCTGGAATCTCGTTTCCTCGGGAAGGGCAGCAGAGGGGGCCCTCGCCCCGCGGTGAGACGGCGCCGGCCTCTCCCCACGCTCGGGGGCCGAGGCGAGAGCGGGGCAGGCGGCTGGCAGGGATGTCTCCATCCCGTGGGAAGCATCCCGCGCCCCGAGGCGCAGAAGGGCTCAGGAGTCACAGGAGACCCGCCCGCCCTTGGCGGCCCCAGCACTCGCTCTCCGGCTGCTTTTGCCCTCTCTCAGGGAGGAGGGAGGTAATAAAATTTGCCAAGTGCTGCCCGCGAGTTAGAGTGTGTGCTAGAGCGTTTCTGTGCCGTGGTAAATAGTGTGCTTGCCCTTCGCAAAACTAAAGTTCAAGTCAGCAACCCAGGAGACGTGTTACTGTGGGCAGCTGTGTCGTTTTCCCGCTCCCCTCCTCAGTCCTCCTTCCCTGCAAAAGGCAACCTGAGCCTTTCCCCATCACGCCCCGGTGAATAGTGCAAGTACATGCGATATTTTTGCTCTGCTTACTAGGGCACGGTTTGGTCTTCCATGATTTTCAGAGAGAAAATAAGAGAAGTTCAGTGAAATTTGTTTCCTCCGTATTCAGGGAAACCAGCCTCAAAGGGTGTCTTTCTCTCAATCGTGTCTGATTTTCCAGGAGAGTAGTTTAGAACAGCACTTGTTTGCAATCATCATGAACCAAGAGTCTAAAACGAGGACTCTCCAGAATACTTGTCCTTTGCTTATTGAGTGTATTGAATGAAAATGGTGAAAAAGACAGAGAATGAGTTTTCACTAACAAGGTAACGTTTTTTAAATCACACAAAGAATCAAAGGAATGCAATGAGGCATTGATTTAGCACTCATCACCAGAATTTATTTTATCTGTGGGTCTGATTCAACAACACAACATTAATGCCAGTGGGATAGTGCACAGAAGTATTCAAGAGACAACTTCATTTCAATACCTTGTCATAAAGTACAACCATGATTACTACAGCTATCACTGCAGAACAGTTCGCTTTAGTAATTACTGTTTCCCAAAGTTTCATGTTCTCTACAGAAATAAAAGAGCAAAAAGTTTTTATGTATCATTTATGTATCATTATGTATTATTCCATTTGTATTTAATAGGCAAGAACTATTTACTTTAGCATAAAATAAAGTCAATTCCTGATGCAACAGCCCTACAGTTCAAGACAAGACAGAAACAGAAAGGAAAGGAACAATGAATGGCAACAAAAACTAGTTTTATTTACTTGTGATGTTTAACCTTTCCCTGGGTTTCTACTTAATGAGGCTGCCTCAATTTTTGGAGTTGTCTTCAGGTGCAAGGCACTATATTTGGTTCCCCAAATAAGCCAAAAGTTTTGTGATGACCTGGAAAATAATTTGTATGAAAAGTGTAAAGTACTTCCTTATTACCTTTTTTTAAAGTGCCTGCATAACAAATAGACTGCAAGGGGAAAAAAAAGAGATCAAAGCACCAGGATACACATAATCCTATTTAATATTAGTTTTATATAATGGAGATAATATGATTTGTCATAGCTTTGAAGTAGTCATCTGATTATTTAAAAGATAACTATAGCATGCATTTCTGAAGTATTTTTTTCTCTACAGAGAAATTTACAAGAAATGTCAAAGTTAATACACAGATGATCTTCATGGAATATAACTTTCAAAGTATAAGGGAAATATGTGTATATTTTTAAAATAATTTCTTTGGGTGATAAAGTTTGTCATCTTGCTCTTTTGGGGACCAGAAAATTTGTTTTCTTTGCCAAACACAGGGAGGACAGACCAAATGACACCAACTTTGCACTAGTGGTTCAAATGGAGTCCTCAAACTGTCAAAACTATTGTTTTGTCATCACAACCTGCTTTGGATCCACAGTGAGAAGCCAAAGGAAGATACTAGCTTTTAATGACTGGTAGGCAAGTATGAATGAAGAAAATTACAAATCAAGAATTTGAGATCAAAGCTACCTATTTTTTCCAGAGTTGTGTGGCAAATCCATCTCTGGGAAAGCATTACAAGGTAACATCAATCTGAACTTGCTTAGGACCAGCTGGGGCATCAGTATGCTGCACTTCACAGCACAGCATGGATATACCCGTCTGGCCCTACAACATGAACTCCACAGAGGTTGAGATCTGAAACTAGATTTGCGGTCCCTTGCAGTTCAGGAATATTTGCAGGTCCCTGGGTTTCGCATGTTTGTCCTGTATTCTTTGCTACTGTCAGTTCCCTCCTTCAATAAGTGTGGGCAGAGAGTGTCTGCACTGTTCTGGCAGAAGTGAAGTCACAAGGACAGGGAGCAGCTAGTAGAGAGGGAATGGAGCACTTTTAGAAGAGCAATGCAAGCAAGCTGTGAACCTGGGGACAGCAAGGTTCTCCCTCTGGCTGGAGAGAGAAAACAGGTGAAAGTAAGGAAAACCAAGAAACCTAGATTGTTTGCTTGAACCCATGCGTCTGTGTGACCTTTGGGCCACTTCATGTCACCCATCTGTCAGCCTAGAGCCTTGGAGCCATTTGATGTACCCACATACCTGTGGATTGCCTAAAAGCACAAGGAGGCTGGGACTCGGGGTGGCAACTGTCACCCTGTGACACTGAACGCTGAACGTGTTTCTAGTGACTTTCATGCTCAAACTTTCACTGGAACCAGTCAATGCTTCTAATGCTTCTCTAAGTTAGAAAGCAAAACACTGCTGGTCTGAGTTTTCTGGTGGAAGAACAGTGACAGAATAGGTATGTGAATCTGACAGCCTTGAAACATCCCATCAGCAATGTTGCTTCTTCCAGCTGGGTGCTTAGTGCTGTACCAGGGTGTCCTTTCTGTCACTTTCCCGTGGGACTGAACTCTATAGAGAGGCTCTGCTACATTGAATATCTACTAGGAAAGAGCTAAACTCTCTTTGATATTTAACATGTCATCTATATGATTGTGCTTCAGAGTTTTTACTTTTCAATGAATCTTGGTTTTACAAGAAGTCCTGTGGGGAGGAAAAAATGTTGGAATAATAAATATGTATGAATACTGTGCATGAAGAAGATCATATCTGAGATATGATCTTCTGTAGTATTCAGGAAAACCACCCTTTTCTGGCTTGCATTATGCTGCTAAGATGCTACTGCTACCTGATACTACTTCTTGTCCATCTTGACTAAAAAGGTAGTATTTGGTTTGGAAATAGTACATTTTTTATTTTAAATGGAATAGAAAAAAATTGATTTTAAGCCCTAATTGCATACATGTCAAATAACATGTCACATTTAAAGGCTGTCGTGGGAGCCAACTGGTGTAATTTTATATGGACAGTGTTATCTAATTTACCCTGCTTTGTATGATTTACTGGTATGTTTTGCTGTGGGTTGCATTATTTAGTTGTTTGATAATCTCTTTTCTTTCTGTTGTGATTTATGGCATGGCATTTCTGCTTGTTTTATACCAGTGTGTTATTTTGTCAATCAAAATCTCTTTGTGCAGCAGCAATATACAGAAAAGATAGTGGAGAACAACCCATATAGTGTATCTAATGCTTGCTCTAAACAGATTATTTATGGCAAAATATATCAGCGGAACCAATTTGCAAAGCAATGGTTGGTTATATGTAAAGAACAAATGCTGCAATCAGCACTCTGTGGGTTTGCTTGTGTATGTTTTGTAGACATGTTCAGTTGTCTTAATGATTAATGGGGACAAAATGAAAACTCTTTTTTACCTCTTGAGCCTTTGTACTTTTCTCTTCTCTTTCCTGATGGTGGAGACATATCCTCTGTCTTTGTTGCATCACATCTGCTCCTCACCTTCCTAGCCTTTTCTGGTACCAAGCACAGAAATGCTACAGAGCCTGGCTGTAGCCTTTCCAGGCTATGTAGGCTACTGCTGAAGGATGGAGGCATGGAGGTTCTCGTCTTATTTGGTGACTGTGAGCCCGTGAGTCAGAGCTGATGAGCAAAAAGGGGATGGAATATATCCTAAGCATGCAAGGCTGTGTGTTCAAGAGGCTGTGTATGCATGCCAAAGGCAAGATGTAGAAAAATGCATTAACTGTGGCCCTTAATATCTCCTAATGGGACAAGAATGCCTGTGCTTCATTTGATTGCTTTCTACATGATTATCAAACATTGCAGTTCATAATACATAATTTTACAAGCTCTTTCACTGATAACTTACTGAGTTCTTCATTTATTAGAAACAAAATGCAAGAATTTACTGAAATTCAGGTAATGAACTTGAGTACCAAGCAGTTGAATGATGATGCATTGTACATGAAAGCAGCCTTCTTAGATCACTACAGAGGGCATAAACACAGTATTAAATTGGTGCTGTTCAGTTTTGGACCTTTATGAATTCATAATCCTGTTTCCAGCAATAGCAAAAATCAAACTGGCTTCTGTAGAGACTCAAATTCACATTAATGAATTCGAGACTCATAATGTAGAGACTCAAATGACGTTAATTTACCAGCTTAAACATTAAATCTCTGACTGCAAACTCAGTTACTTACTGTACATATGATTCAGATGTTAGCAGAGTAAAATCAGAACTTTAGGTGGTTATAAAGAAAACTAAAATAAATTATCTCTATTGACTAGGACCAAACACGTGTTTGAAGTAACTTAGGAAACTGAAGACTTTTGGTTGATTTCAAAGGGATTCGGAGGGAATGTAAAAGACTGCAATATTGCATGAGGTGTACTTGTACCTTTAATACGTCTCACATATTTGTCATGGAGAAAAAGTGAATCTATTTTTAGAAAGAAACCTTGCCAGAGAAAAGGGAGCATGAGAAAGTGCAGTTCCCACCCCAGCTGCGAATTGGTATTTCCGGGTTAAGTGAGCAGAAGGCTTTATGGCCCTTCTCAGAATTAGTGGTTTAAATGCTTTCTTTCTCTGTCTTTATCTCTGTGTTCACAGGCTCAATGCATGCTAGGTATTTAATCAAATGAGGACAATCTATTCATTTGAAACAAGAAAACTTGCCAGGTCTGTTTGATTTTAACATTTAAAACATAAAGAAAAGCAAGACAGAAAAAAACTTAATATAATTCTTTAGCATCAAAACTGCTACTGAGAGAAATTCAAGGGTATCCTTATTTCCATAAAATACCCAGAATGCCAATGAGCATTTTTAAGGAAATGAGAAGATAAGTGTTCTGGCTTAGATGGAGGAAATAAACAGGGACAATATTTTGTTATCTTTCCAGCAAAAGGCAAAAATTCAAAAAATTAACTGTGGAGGCAGTGTTCAGAGTGTATATAAGCCAAAGGCTTTCCTTTAATCCTTTACTAATCCCTTACTTATCTCTCCCACTGTACACGCATTGTTAACAAAGATACATACAGATCAAAACCACACAGGCAATCTAAAGAAGTTAAATTCTAATATTTCAGGTATGAAATGCAGAATACCTACCACTGAAGAAGTCTTTGTACTGACCATGGGATAG
>JAWWMO010000096.1:17893988-17904100 GCA_035047845.1 Dendrocincla fuliginosa | reverse complement strand
TCATTAAGAAAATTGAGACAAAGCCAGGAAAACCAAGACATTTTTTTCATAAATAAATATTCCTATTAGTGTCTCTGGCCATTAATATTTCCTTCAGCAACTTTATATTAAAAAGTTGTACCCACAGTTTAAGTGATCTGAATTCACTTCCTCCTCTACCCCAGACACTGTATATGATGGTGGAAATTCAGGGTGAGACACACAAAAGTACCAAAAGGTAAGAGGTGAAAGGGCGAGACTCTCTGATCTTCTCTGTGGGTCAGGGAAAGGGGAGCATCTCTTTTAGCAAGAACTGTAGCCAGGTACAACCTCCTTTCTCTGTCTTTTGTATGTGTAAGCTTTCTGTCTGGTTTTTGATTCTATGGACAATTACTGTACTTAACCTGCTTTGACTATTGGCGCAAGTGAACTAGGAAACATGATATGCCTTGTTCAAGCATGTAGTGAGGCTATAAATTGGAGCCTAGGGACACCTGAAACATTTCAGCTCCTCAGCACATCTCCACACTGTAGCCAGAGGATATTAGACACCCCTTTGAACTGCATGGGCCATAGGAGAGTGGGCATCACCAGGATCAATGGAGACATGTTTCAACAGTGACTATGGGTGACACTGATAGTTCTCCACATGTGGTAAAATACTGGGGTATAGGTGTAAGCCTATAGTCTCATAAAAGGAGATTTGTCACAAAAGAGAAGATGAGAAGATTCTTGCTCATGTAGGAACTTGTAAAATTATGAGCAAGCAAAAACTCAGTATCTTGAAAAAGGTATGAAAGCTAAAATATTCTCCTGATTAAACAGAGACTTCTTGATGATACATTCAATTTGTATAAAATTTTTGAATTCCATTCATTTCAATAAACTTTCAGCACACCCTTGTAATATTTAAGAACGTAAAACATATCATCCACGTAGATGGATGATATCATACGTGTAGATGATGATATCATTCATGTAGAGTATGATACAAACAGGTGATTTCTCCGGGACAGCATACACAGGAAACTACTGAATCAGGCCTGGGACATAGTTCTTCTGAAACTAGTGTAAAGTCTTGTCCTTTGGAAACTACTGTTATTTCATAAATGACTTATCCCACCAGTGAAATAGTCCTTGTAACATAGGAATTACTATGCTTGTAACTTAGTAGGTAGCTTTTAAAATTTGTACGTGGAACCAGCCATTTTTCCTGCCAGAGAAAGCACCACAAGCTTGGAACGGTGGATTTCTTGCAAGGTGCCACGACACTGGTGACACGTGCTGTGAAGTCCCCTGCAGGTCCATCAATACAGGTCTGTCAAAGATGAGGACCTACACAGAAAGGATGATTTTGACACAAACAGGTGAAATAGGGTTTAGAAAAATTTCTATCATTTCTTTTCACCTCTACATTATTATTTCAGATACCTCAGTACACTAATTTCAAATACTTCAGGAAGTATTGGTGCCACCCTGAAGATGACCTTAAAATCAATCCTTCAGAAATTTAATCATATATGTATCTATTTTTGCTTCTGTCGTGTTATGTGTCATCATATGAAGTAGAAGCATGGCTTGGAATCACTGGAAAAAAATCTGTCAGTGAATGTTTTATTCCATTTCAGGAGGAGATTTTTCGTCAGTACAGCCCTCATAGGAGCAGAGAGGCAGTTATTTTTAGGCATTCCTGAAACTGAAATAACTCCACAGTCTTACTACAAACAGTGTGAAACAAATATATAGAGGTTTCTCCTCGCAGATATGTTGTGGGTTTTTTCTTATTAATTCTCCAAAAATAATTGTCAGTGTGCAAAACATTGGTAACAGTGTGTAAACCTATAGTCAACATATTTTTTGTGTTTCATGATGTTGTACTACTCATCTGTGCTAAAAGATAGAACTCAGCAGAGCTTGGGAACTGTGGCTCTAGAATCTGCTATATATTCATGGTTGAAAGGGTTCTACTTTCAGCCAAAACCCAAGAAAACAAACAAAAAAACCCCAAGTAGTGGTATTTCTTTTTGAGGTAGCAAATTTCTTAACTTCTTTATGTTTGGGAGGTTTTACTTTTTTTCTCAGTTATTCTTTGCTTGTCTGCAAGGTAATTAGCTAAGTCCATAAGAAAAAATGACAAGTAGAGATCATTATACTGAAAAATTGTAAGGAAGACTAAATTCATTCAAAGAAAAATGTTTCCTAAGGTGTTCCATAAACTGTCATTTGTGGAAACTGTGATACTATTAGGAAAGCTCACTAATGCATGGCAAAAGCTCATCATCATTTAATTCACTACATATTGAAAAAAATACATGCATTGTTATTTATTATTATTCTTGATGTATACTGATTACTTCACAGAAGATATGGAAAAATGTGGCATTTATGCATATTAGGCTTGAGCTTTTCAGTATATTCTTCAGCTGTATCACAATAAGAGTGAGGAATATAGAGGCTGCAGTGGATGTATCCCAGTACAAAAAGACCCATGTATGATTCTTCAAGTAGTACTGAGGAATTCAGTCTCATGCTGCTGTTGGTCCCTTCAAGGTTAATCATATACGTTATAGCTTCTGATCAACAACATATTTTTTTAATCTCCATCATTTGCATAGTCCTTCACGGTATCTTGTGGATGCATATATAAGTACATCAAACCAATGTGCAGGTGGATGGTGGTGCATGCCAGATAACTATAAATCTATCTCCAACTGTATTTCCATGTTGCTTTATCTGGAAATGCAAGTGTGTATTTGGTGGTTGTACCAAGCCAGCTTTGTCCATTTACCCTCTAGTCTGATTTGCAGGAATGGAAAAGCTGTAGCTCTCTTTTAGACAATATTAATGATGTTGTATGTGTGTGGCATATGCAGAAACCCACTCCTCCATGGGCAGAGATGAACTTAATCTAAATGCACATGTCAAATTAACTCAATATTTTGCACTACTTCTTTTAGATCTTCAATAGGTAGATTTTGTCTTAAGATATCGTGTCATCCTGACTAATGTCCTGAAACTGTGGATACAAAACAAAGGTTTATGTCAAGATAGAGAAGGCTGGAGCAGTTGAACTTTGTCTCTCCATTGGATCATTAATGCCTTGTGGCATATCCAGGTTATTGCACAAAGCCACCACTGCATCACTTCGTTAGTTTCCCGTCTACAGCTGAATGTGGTCCTCGACTCAACTTTCTTGCAGAAAATGCTTTGGGAGTTGACTTTTTAAATATACTGACAACTGAAATATCTGTGCAATTAGGCTTTTCTAATAGACTTTATCAGTAACCAGTGCCCTTTCCTGCTTCATAATTAGCATTTGCATTATGCCCATTAGCTCAAAATTTTAATAAGACTTCAAAGTATCTAGGTCTGGAGAGTGTATCAAAGAAGTATATAAATATTTTAAAGAGTAGCATGTATAAAACACTACATGCATATGGAGAATAAAATGGAAGTTCATTACTTTCGGTAAAACCTTGGGTTAAATATTCAGAAATCATCATAACTGCATATAAAATTATGTGGTTTTAGAATTTAAAGACTGAAACCCATCAAAACGTTTAATTTCTGCATTTTCACTCCTACACGGGGCAAGTGGTTGGACATATATGCAAATATGTTAATATGACTTATTTGAATACAGGCAGTTGCCAAAATCCACTGTAAAATGAAAACCTTCAGTAAATAAATGAAAAAGAGCTTTTGTAGATATCTTGACACTTTTTTCCTAAACTTATTCTAAAGAAAAGAGTAATTTGTGCATAAAAATGAAATTTAGCAACATGATGAAAACAGAGAAAGATCAGGAAACATACAATGTAGTTGAGGCTTTCACTGTGTTGTCTTACCTTTCAGTTTTGTTGAAGCTATGCCAATGTTATGTAAGTCTAAACTCTGTTTAATCACCATGTTCATGTGTATATTTGCATTTGCCAAACAGGATGACTTTTTCATCTGATTTAAACAAGCATATTGGATCAATGCTGTTAGTGTTTTACATCAGTGGAGAAAGCTGTCTGTACTATGCAGCTGGCATGCTAAAAGAGCTAGGGTTTCCTTCAGGTCACTACTTTCCTTGTCACAGTGGGAAGAAGAAATGTAGGGTACATCTGCCTGACCACATTCATAACCAAATGAAAATGTGGTGTGAAAGAAATACATGACACCAGATGCAGCTGGATTCATGTAATACACACAGTATTGCAAGCATTCACTCTAGCTTTCAACACTTGTTCTTCACCCATCAAGTATGGTGCTTTCAAGTATCATGCTTCCATGTTGAAATGATGCTGACAGCACTCCTGAAGACCCTGCAGGGGCTTGTGTTCTTACTTTACACAGTAATAGATGAAAAACTAACAAAGCAAACTGTTGGTATGCTGATCCAAAGCTAATTTTGTCCTCCTCTTTATTGTCCTGCGATAGTTTCTTCAGCTCTTTCTATTGATCAAGGGAGGGGAAGCTTAGAACTGTGCTACAGTCACCTGTTCCTTGGGGAAAGAATAAACAATCCCAGAAAAAGAAGGGGGTGGGGGTGGGGGAAGAAGCCCTGAAGATTGACTGGGGGCCCTAGTGGATTCCTTCTTACACCAGAGCATCATTTAAGTCTATGTTCTTCCATCTACCTTGTTTGCAGTAAATAGCTGCCCATTATGTCAGGTCAGGCGAGCGCTGTGGCGTCACAGCTCAGCAGCCGTGATCAGCTTGGCAAGCATGCAGGGCACAGCCTCCAGGGAGCAGCCGCGTGTGTCAAGTGCTTGAGCTGTCAAGGCTCAAAGCGACAGTTTATCTGGAGGCTTTAAAACATCCTTGCAAAGTTTCCCCTTCTTCCCTTCCCCCATCCTCTTGTTGACAATCTGCTTGAAAGAAGACAGATGCTGGAGGAGTTTTCTTTAGACTTGTGTAATTCCACAAGGCGCAGTGCACCAAATACAATTCTGCCCATCTTTTGAGAGGCCAAGTTGAGGAGGCAGACACGTTGTTGGGGGGAGGACAAGGGGTCCTTTTTGCTAACACAAGTATTTCCAGATGAATTTGATGCTGTCAGTGTACCTCCCTAATGTTCTTTGCCCACAATAAACAAACTACTTTACAAGATCCTAGAGAAACCAAAGAATTGTGTCTGGGGTGATATTTTTTAAGCCACTTTTCAACTGCATTTTGTTGAATATTTTATAGTCTTCTAAGAGAGCACAGAGCTACCAATATGACATATATTTTTCCCTTTCATCATTTTAGCCTTAGTACATAATAGGGTTCTCTGCAGATTTGTTTGAATGAAAATAAGATTTATCTTGTAAACAGAATTGAATCACTTATCAGAACATATTTTAAAATGCCAGTTTTATATCACTGCCACTTCTGCAGGCTGATTCTGTTCATGGTGCAAATCCAAAACATTTATTTGCCTTAGATATTATGTTCAATAGAGTATGTTTTAAAATTATAACCTCTAAAAATAAATTATGCTGTTCTCTCTGAATAGTTTGTCATTCTGTGGTCACAAGGAAGTACATTTTCACTCAGAGCCAACTTTTTTCTGATCCTGAGTGCCTTTTGCTGCACATCAAAGAGAATTCCTATATTTACTTCCTAAGTTTCACCTGCATGAGGAGCAGGGAAACATATCTTTTCAAGACATCTTCTCTCTTTTTACTGTTCTGTCTTCTACAAACATAACCCAAGCAGTCAGTAAAGGAAAATCTTTATTTGAGATGATCCTGTCATTGCCCATCTCCATTAAAAAAGAAAAGTGATGAAAGTAGTGAAGAAAAGCTGAACTCTTCCTCCCTCACTAATGCTTTTGCCAAGCTTGGTCTTCTTAAATATTTGCCTTTCTTCATCAGATGCTACTGAGCTTAGAGGAGCTCCAAGCAGAGAGAGCCATATTTTAAACTAACAAGTTGACAGAAAGGTACATCGCGTTCATTCTCATGCTTTCTTTGTTCTTCAGACAACATGGGGAGACCACTTGAGCTGTCTGCATACACAAGCAATCAAATACTTTGGCCTTCCACATGTATATCCTCAAATTCAGGGCCAGAAAACTGGCCTGCATGGCACTCTTCCTCCTCTGTGTGGTTCCAGTATGCACACAGCACTGAGTAATAATGCACTTGCTAATCCCCGCTTTAAGAGGTGAGCAGTGAGTTTTGAAGTTAGCATTTAACCCTGTGGTTGCTCTGTTTGATTTGCATCTTCCAAAAACATATCTGTAAAACTTCTTCTCACAAAAGCCATCTGGCTAACCAGAGAGGTTCATTGTGGCATCCATTGGTCCTTTGGTCTCTGTTTCTTTAGAAAGGGAATGATCACAGTAAGCGTATTTGCAAATGACTTTAGTTAATGCCTGAACCTATTCTTAGATGCTCTTTGCTAAATTTCTTTAGGTGGACATGGTATTTTCAACTGATTTATATTATTTTTTTTCCTACTTACACACAAATTTAGATGAATAGAAATTTATACTGACATTGGATGCGACTAGCAATGGCATCAAGTCTATTTCTCTGGTCTAGACAGTTTCCTGTGATCCTCCCAAACTTCTTAAACATCTTATGTTAGATATAAACCTGAACTGACAGGTCAGTAACTGCCAGTAGGGCACGTTTAATCTTACTCAGAAATAGCATAGAATGATTTACTGAAGCACTAAACTTTATACAATGCTGGAACTTCTAGCATGCACAGCTAGAACTGAAGAAAAAGATGCTCTGTCACTATAATACAAGTAATTTTTCTCTTCCCATTCTATCAGCATGTTGTTAAGGAAGTTTTTGACAAAAAATATTTCATGGGTTATTTATTTATTGCTCTGCAAATCAAATCCTTTTGAGTCACCTCTTCCACTTTTCCCTGGCAGCTTTCCATACATTGAATGAGCACTATGGGATCTTTCAAATCTGTAAACTAAACCTGGATGTCATGGCACAGAGATGCCACAATGCAAGGTCTCTAAGCTAGTTGCCACAACAACAAAAACAACATCAACAATAACAACAGCAGGAATGTGAGCTTTCTAGCAGTAAAATTTTACTAGCAGTACAAGGACCTACAGTAATTTTTAGGTTCCTCAAGCCTGTGCTTGGTACAGAACAGGTTCAGTGAAGCGCCAAGTCACAAAGTGAAGATTTGGAGTTACATCTGGGTATGTGACCTCCAGCTGGTGCTCTGTGCTGCTTGGGCAACTTCATTCCTCTATGCCACAGCACAAGATGTCTTTCCAGAACTAAATATACACTGGTTTCAGCCCCAGCCATCCCCATCTCTTATCTGTCCTGCTCCATAACCAAGTGTCAGTGACTGGTATTCTTCCTGTTAGTTGTATCCAGCATCCTTAATCTTTTTTTCCACTAAGTGACTCCATACTGTGTGAGAAAGGCTGAAGTAAAAAGAGCAAATGTAACACTTCATGTTAGAATTTATTTACATCCTTTCCTTAAGATGGTAAATGGCATAGAAATGCTCATGTGGCAATTAGCCTTTTTTAATGCAATAAAGGATGTGCAAAATGTATCCTAAGAGTAGGGCTATGCTCTGAATAATGAAGAGAAAATAAAATATTGAACACACTCTGTTTCTCTGTACTGAATGATAAAATGAACCTATAAAAATGTAAGCATAATGCATATGAATGGTTGTACAGCCTTGCAGTTGGCATAATTAGACTTTTGAAGGCATGATGCACAATGCAAACACAATGTAATTTCAATAAAGTTGGAAGTCTGAAAAGCCTTCAATACAGAAACTAAGCAGATAGTTTGTAAAGATGATATTTGTTTCTTAAATGGCTTTCACATATGTCTCCATGGAGAGCAATGTTTGTTCATACCATATTGGAAAGCACAACTTAAATGACAGAAATTGCCAAGTACTACAATGGTTGATGAATGCATATTTTAAAATTATTTTTTCCTATTGCATTGAAATCAATAACTTCAATACATCTCCTCATCACTAAGCTGATTCCAAAATCACAGTTTTTCTGTCTCTTCTATGTCTTCCAGTAAACTGAAAAAATTATAAGCTTAACTATTTTATGTGGCTTTTAGATTTGGGTATGATAGTGGCCTATGAATATGGACCATACTCACAGCAACTCATACCACACTTTTTGAGAGAACTCTTCTATGCTGTTTCGTGATTTTGGAAAATGCATCACCATGGCCATAAAGCCTTCCTGAACTTCCAGAAGGTTTTTTTTAAAAAAAATATATACTGGATCTTAAGTAGCAGAACTTTATGGATTTGGTTTTCTCCACTAAAAGTCAAGATTTCAGTGATGGTAAGAAAATCCAGGGTACCACTGTTAGGATTCTGTTAGTGTTCTACTGGTTATACAGTGCAGTGGAAATATACTAAGCTATCTTTTAGAAAACCAAGTCTCTATTCATTTCAGGAATGATCAGAATTATAACAAGGGAGCATGCCAATTCATAAAAACCTGGCTGTAATTGTGAAAAGAGGATTTCTCAGAATGAAGTCTTTCTGTGCTTTTTTCCTGCTAAAACACATCGAACTGAATAACTTAGCTGTATTGTCTATATTCAAATAAAATTTATCTAGTGATTAGAAAATGTCATTAAAAGCAAAATGATTGTCTGTAAAAGTCTTTCTGTGCTAAAATGTGTTGACCTAAATGATATTCCTCAAAGGTAAGTCAGAGTGTTATGTGATGTTCCCTTATCGATTGTTGATTCTATGTGCACCTCTGGGAACAGAAACCACAAAGAAACGTTTTGAAGGGAAAAAGAGTGACCTTTTCTGTGTAGGCATTTTAATACATGTGATGCTGAAATAAATAAATATAGCAAAGGGAGGAAAAAATTTTTGTGAAAAAGTAGGAAGTTTTATATATTCAGAATGAAATCAGTTACAATACAACACTTGCCATCTACACTGAAAGCTATAACTTCAAGCCAGCCTTTTATATTAAGCCTTTTATATATTGGAAGGGTAATGTGAAGTAGCAATCTTTTGCATAGAAAGCATGAAATCCCCATCTGGGATGATAAAGTGTTGCACTGTTGTTATAGTTGAGAACTAGAACTTCTACAGTAATTTTTTTGTAACCCTGTTTATATATATGTGTATATATAAAAGGAAAAGGAAAAAAATCTGGGGTTTGTGTGTTTTGGTTAGTTTTTTGGGGTTTGTTTGGTTTGGTTTGGTTTGGGGGTTTTTCGTTGTTAGTTTAATATTTCAGTGAAAGGTAGTGTTATTGTTTATTAGTCAAACCGACTCTCATACCCTTTAAAAAAGAGGCGTGGTAAATGCTGTCAACAGTAGAAGGAAATAGAATTACTTTTATGTAACTGAAATAACTTGAAGATCATGCTTACTTTTAGTGCAATATTTGAGTCATGTTACTGAAAAGCTTATTTCTAGCCATCCGTCAGACTGACTTATATATGCTAAGTTATATACAAGACTTACAGAGAGCACCACGTGACTTATTCTTCATCAGTTTCTTTATGGTCTAAAAAGAACTAAACAATCCATCCTAAGCCTAATGTATTCCAAATCCCAAGAGGAGGAAGGAGGGTAAGTGTGGATCTATAGAGGGTTATGACCTTTAAGAGAACTCCAATTACAGGTATGGTAGGTAATTTCTCTTGGATCTTTACACTTCTCAAGACTAAGTAGTTACTATTCTTGTGTTCATGATATGGATATATAAACTAACATATATCATGAAAGTATACCTAAATATTTCAGCTAGAATATATTTTGGACATGGTATTAATGAATCATAGAAACAGTTTAACACCGAAAACCAAACACAGCAGAATGGAAATAACAAGGCATTTATATTAGAAGAACTTCTTGTAATGTAGTACAAACATCAATATATTTCGTTTAGACAGAATATTCCATCTGTGTTTTGTATCTTTTTATTGCTAAAATATACTAGACATAAAACTGAATAAACTGAGATGAGTAACTGGTGTTACAAAGAGCTAAATCTAAAGATGATACAAAAGTCTTGGCAGGGGTATGGAGTAGAGACTTAAATCTTCACATTTCCTTTCAACAAAAAACAAAACTCTTGGTTTTTTTTTGTTTTGTTTTGATTTGTTTTTTTTTTTTTTTTTTTTTTCTTTAGAAAGAGACCTGATTATTTCCAATTATTT
>JAWWMO010000096.1:17821498-17833786 GCA_035047845.1 Dendrocincla fuliginosa | reverse complement strand
TTCCACTATGCATTAATCAAGAGCACAATTAAGTGATAAAGCAGAAAGCTCTCTGCTTATGTGGAAGGCTTTTGTTCCCTGTGCCTGGCTGTATTAGAGCTGTTTTCCATGGTGGTGAATTGACAAGCACAAACTTACGTGCCTTTCTGCATCTGTGGTAGTGTGGGGCTCCCACTGTGTCCTAAACCTCAGATCTACTGAAATGTAATTGAGTGGCTGTTCAAAGTTGAGTAGCAGCAAAACAGGTTTGGAGTGAGTATCTGTAATGTTTTTGGTGAGGAAATGCTTTTGCTGATAAAACTTTAAACTTTTCGAACCTCACAGAGAAATCAAGCATTTCTGTGCTCTGCTGTTCGAGCTGACGTACAAGATCTTGAACTCGCAGCTCTACACAGCACTTCCTGGAGGGACAGATCGTTTCTTGTGAAAGTTGCTCCAAGTTCTGATACCACTTAAAACCTTTAACTATTACGTGTAACACATACTATCTATACCAGCAGTCGTAAAATAATGAAGCATATCAAGTGCCATAGTTTTCCTACATTTCCTAATTAGTTTAATCTAAATTGTCATAAGTCTTGTGGTACAACTCAAGGAGTTTTGTCTCTTCTCTCTTCAGAGTCTTCACAGAGTGAACAAATACACCTTTACTACCCCAGAGCACTCTTTTTCCTATGGGGTCATTTTGGGATTCATTTAGTATGAGGTGGGAAGTGTTCATGTGACTAGTGGTTTTATTCTTGTAAGGTTATAAACTCTACTACCTATGTACATTTCCATGTGTTCCTTCTTTGATGTTCTTTCCAGGCTCTAGGGCAAAATCTAACCAAGAGTTTAAGAGGTTGCTTCTTTTGTTGTTCATCACTTTGGTTTGTTTATTGGTTTCTCCATCTTTTATGTGTGCTTTTTAGAGAGTGGCAAAGGGAGGGAGGTATGACCTCTTCTGTCATTTGAATGCAGCTTCTTGTTGCAACCATAATCTGGTTGCATTGATTTTGGGTAACATGAATTTTCTTCAGAGTGGCTGGTGTGGGGTTGTGTTTTGGATTTGTGCTGAACAGAGGTTTGATAAGATAGAGATGTTTCTGTTATTGCTGAGCAATGTTAGTGCTTACAGAGAGCCCAGGCTTTTTCTGCTTCTTGTATTTTGATGCTGGTGAGGAAGTTGGGGGTGCATGGAAGCTTGGGAGGGGACACAGCTGTAACATGTGACCCAAATTGACCAAAGGGGTATTCCATCCTACATGTCATCATTCTTGGGATGTAAAGTGAGTGGAAAATGGAACAAGCAGGAGATGTTTGGAGCGATGGCCTTTGCCTTCCCAAGTAACTGTTACATGTGATGGCGCCCTGCTTTCCTGGGTATGACTGAATACCTGCTTGCCCATGGGAAGCAGTGAGTTAATTCCTTGCTTTGCTTTGCTTGTGTGTGTAGTTTTTGCTTTCCTTACTAAACTGTCTTTATCTCAATGCACGTGTTTTCTGGCCTTTACGTTTCTGATTCTCTCCCTGATCCTGCTGGTTGGGGAGTGAGCGAGCAAGGGGCTGTGTGGGGCTTGGCTCTGGCTGGGGTTAAACCACTACACTGGTTTAGAGGATTATAAATTTTCTGGTATTCTTGTATTTGCTTTTCAGGTCAATAGAGTCTTGATTTCATACTTCATTTTTCTGCTGGAAAACTATTTTGTACTGTGTCTGAATTTGTCTGACAGGATTTTTGCTATTTGTACTTACTACTCCTGTACCAGAATTTCAGTTGTTTGAGATCTGGATAGATGTGACGCTCAGAACATACACTGCTTTTGGATAGCCAGTCATAAGGAAGACCTCTCTGTTAGAACTGTTGCTGCTACTCCATTGATGAATATGAAAATACAACCTGGACAAAGTTTTTCGGAGTCGTTTCAGTATTTTTCAGTCTTTTTTTAAATCTTTTTAGTCTGTGATGTTTGTTGAAGTGGAGTGTGAAGAATTAACCATCTTTTCTGAATACTGGTTCTGAACTTTATGACAACTCTATGCAAAAACTAAGAAGCAAGTAGTGGCACAGTTTACTGATGCTCCTTAAAATGCATACAGTTGTGAATAAATACTCTTGTTGAAAACAACTTAGCTAGCTATCCTGGATGAAGTTGTGGGAAGTGAGTCTTGCAAATTTTCTAGTACTGTGGCAGTAAACATAGGAGATACGTATTTAGGAAAGGTTATCTAAGTGAAGCACTGGTCTTCAAGTAGGTGTATATTTGTTTTGTAGGCAAGCTATACATTTGGTGGCCCAGCTTCAATATTGCTTTAATTTTCCTGAGTGTCTTCAACAGAACAAGTTTTAGTCTTCAGTGAATTAAAAGAACTGTATCTATGCCAAGCCTAGTTTCCATGTAGAGTTAAATGTGACCCTCTGCAGCAGTAATCCTGTAACACAGCTATGAAAATTTCTTAAAGTTCCAAGCAGCCTTGAATTATTTGGATGGCATTAACGCATTTTTTCAGTCTCATAAAAACTGGTGTAGAACACTTGGAGATTTCTTTATTAATTTTTGGCTATGTACAAATCCAGTTTTAATTCCAAGCCTTTCCAGAAGGAACTTAATAATGAAATTATTAATTTGGCAATATTAATAAACTTACTCTTGGTATTTCTGTAGCAGCTTTTGTTTCATGTTAATTAAACCTGAGGAAACTAGTGACTCCTTTTTTTTCTCGGACAAAGAAATTGAGAGCTGTTGACTAGCTCATATCTTTTGTTCATTGTTCCTGTTCTGGGAGTGGGAAATGGAAATAGCTGACACAGTTTCCTTTCTGTACATCTTGTCTTTTTTTTGCAATGAAAGAATGTTTGTTGCAATCGTTCTTATATATTGACACATGACAACTGGTTATCTGCTAATTATTTTACTGTGTTTTGTTTTTTCTTTTAATAAAAGTCAAGTCCTTCATCTCCAGAACCAGCAAGTCTTCCTGCAGAAGACCTCAGCACAAACTCCAATGGTCCAAAGCCAGCAGAAATCATGCTGGATGGTGACAGAGAGGACCTCTTTGCTGGTAATTACCATTTACTTCTAGTGTAACTGCACAAACTCTTTTGCCCTTGGCCTGGAAATAATGTGCTTTTCTGAGAGGGAGGATCGAAACCTTGTAAGTAGTTTGACAGTGTTGTACAGGTTTTTTTCTTGGGGCGCATTAGTTAAGTTTGTTTACTATATGCAAGTTTCTCAGTGGTTTGTACTGTCAGTGCGTAGTGTGGAAGTGTTTAGCTGGTCACCAACATGTTCTGCTGACAGTAATAATAATATTTAACGATCTGTGATTAAAAAATTCAAATCTGTTTCTGTGAAAAAACATGGCTTAAGTTGCATCCTTGTTTTCTCCTTGATAATATCCCATAAGATATCCCAGTCTTTTTTTCAATTATGAAGAGAGAGAATTCAAAAATAATACAAACTGGAGGGTATTTCCTTCTTCTTAAAACTCTTGTTTTAATGAAAAGTTAACAAACTGTCATATGGGACCAGTCCTATCATTTCACTAGTGTATGTTTGTGTCTTTGGCATTTGATAGTACTGAAAGTTCTAATAAGTAATCTGTTAAGGCAGCACATTTCTAATGCTTCATTACTGTTGCTACTTCAGTGTTGGCTTTTGACTGAGTTATCATGGGTTATTGTTGCTGTTAATTGCGGGTGTAGGAGCATTAACTATTCAAGAAAGGTGGTGTAATAATTGGAATCTATTATGCACATCAGAAGATGGTTCAGAATGTTGTCTCTCAATGCTAGTATTTTCCATATTACTACATACTGAGTAAGTCAGCTGGCAGCATGCTTTGACTAGAGTTCTTATCTCATCTTGATATTCTGATATAGTAATTTGAAAAGAAACTTCATAGCCTTTAGTTCTGGGCTATCTTGTATAAATACATGTATACATGTGCTCATTGCCTTTGCTCTAAACTTCCTAAATTTGTATTTCCACATAATTGAACTTAATGTTTGCTCATGCCGTTGTTAGAATGTATGGACGAATTTACTAACTCTCTGAAAGTGTTTTACAAGAGAAAGGGAATAAAGAATAGAGAAGTAATCCTACTTTTTTTAATTCATTTTACTTTATCATATAAAGACCATCAGTTCTTTAGCAGTGAAGCTTTCTAGTACTAGTTAGTAATTTGATTGTTTAGCTTCAGTATATAAAGCCAGCTTTTAATAACCATATAGCCATCTGGAATGTGTATTTTAGGAAAGCCAGTTCTCCTTTGAATAATATTAAGAAAAAATTGTTGGAGTAAATATTGAAAGGAGCCAGACAAGAAGGAACAAATGTTTGCAGCCAGATTGTTTCAACTGAAGTGAATGCTGTGAGAAAAACACACAGAAAAGCTGACTTAATGAGTTTGAGTTTTGCTGTGTAGGACATTCTCTTAAATGCTTGTAGTACTAAACTTAAAGGTTTCTATCATACTGCATGTCTAATACAGCTGAGACTGATTTTTCAAAGTTCAATTTATATACAGAGTAGGCTAATACTCTCAAATAGTGGGGGGAAAAAGTCTGATTTATGGAGCCTGAGATAGAAGATTACATTTTTCACAGTTTCCTGTTCTAAGCAGGAAGTTTATATAACACAGTTGAGCCCAAGTGACAAACTTCTGTCTTTGTATCCCTGTCATTCTGAAATGACATTCAGGAAAACTGTGTCTAATTTGTGTTCCAATGCTGTGCACTCACAAGTGTAACTGTTTTTTTCTTTCTTAGGACTGACTTGCTAGACAGTATAGAAACAATGTGGGAAAGGCAGTACGAGATACCTATTTTCTTGCTTCCAGCATGATTGCTTTCTATGAAGCAGGACTTAATTTAAAAGTGAGTGTGACTGGTTTTTTTTCCTTGACATGTTGAAATTCCAGAGAACCCTATCTTGGCACAGCTTATAGGAGCACTTAACTGGAGGGAAGAAAATGAAGCTCCACAACTTTGTACCTTCTGTTGTTCCTTCATATGAAATTACTAGACATTATAAAATCCAGGTAAAGGAAACCCTGTATGTGGCTCCTGAAAGGAGGGAATGTTATGCTTAGGGGTCAGAAAAAATTCTAGTTTTTCAGGCTTTCTGGTAAAGAGATGCGATAGTATGCCTCTCCTGCTATTGTAGACTTTAATAAATCTTTTTCATTATTCCACCTAATAATGCAACCTAATGGAAAAGGAGAAGGAGAACAGATTTTCTGTACTGTTTTAATGCAGTGGGAATTTTTTTACTTTTTTGATTATACTTAAAACCCCTTAGCTATTATGTTTCCGTGGCAGCTGCAGTATAGTATGTACAGTAAAATGGTTTAGATATTCTAAACCTTGTCTCTAGCAACTCATAAGTGAACTAATAAGGGTGACTTGCAAAGGTGGAAGAAATGAGTTTTGCAGCTGTTGTTGAAGACCACTAAAGTTTGCTGGTAGTTCTTGAAGAAAACTGTTTTGCTAGACCCTCTTAAGCACTTTCACCCTTAGAATAAAAGCCAGTATGTTGATTATTTGACAAAAAAAGACTTGCTTTATCTTACCTTGTAGAGCTCTTATATGCATAGAACATAATGGTGGGTGCTCCAAATGACATAGTATTAGGTGTATCTTAAGCGATTTTAGGATATGTTTTAAAACTTGACTGTCCATAAGTTGCTGTTATAGAGTGAAAAAGTAGTTATTGGACTAGTCTTCCAAAATGTTGACCCAAAGTTCAGTGCGTAACTGCACGATTATGCTGTGCATAAGGCTGTCTGTGCCTTCTGCCCCTAGTGTTTCTAGGTGGTGAACAGATCTGTGAAGTTATGTCAGTGCTCTGTCACCTTCTCAGAAAAGTGGAAAATTACATCTTTTCCTCTTCCTTAGTCTGGTAAAAGATTTTTCTCTATGTTAGTTTGTTTTTTCAGCTCTGAAATGTGTTTGTGAATGTATCAAGATATGCAAGTATCTAGCTGCTGTGTTGTGGGGAAAATTTAGTGCATTGGGACTGGAGTGATGTTTGTTTTTATTGTGTTTTTTTGTGGGTTGTTTTTAGTTTTTCCCCTCTACTTTGGATCATGATAGGTTTGTCTTAGGCTTTTTTCCTGGAAGGAGATGATAGTTCTGTGGACCAGATAAGGCATGTACTTTAGGCCCATCTGAGCAGAAAAGCTTGTAGCTGATGGTGTCTATCAGGCTATTGTCATGTGATATGTCTGATAGAGTTTGATGCAAACACTTTGCTGCTTTTTAGAAGCTGGTTCTGGTGTCCTTGCATTGTTTTTTTCTGCAAGGAACAAATGCACAAAAGCAAGAGAAACTACAGTTTTGAAGTCAGATGGTTTTCTTATTAATATCTGAATGTTCTGTTAAAACTATTTCTGTTCTCATTAAGGTCACACTTAGTACTCCTGGTATGACAATAAGGGTCATGGGCTTTGACTTAGGTGTAGTAGTTCTTACCGTCAGTTCTGTTCAGTTCATCCTGAAAAATTGCTACACTTGGAGAAGCCTTTTTTAGTAGCTTGTCTTCTTTTCTGGACAGTTTCTGCTTATGTTTAATTTCAGATTTATGTTCACATGAACAAATTTGCAAAGATAATAAGCCAATTTAAGCATTCAAGCTATGTCAGAATGTTAGAGCTCTGATATTTAGAAGTGTGACTAGTAAAAATAACTCAGGGCTGAAGTGAGCTGCTAGTGAGGAATTACAAACTTGCACTTCCTGAGATGATGTTTGATAAATACTGGTGGTGAAGAATAAAGAAACGATCTGTCTGATGCTGAGATTGAGCCTCATACTTGAGCACTGATAGAAACTTGATGACTGCAGAATGTTAATTAAACATACATAGTTGTCTTCTACAGCAGAATGAGGTATTTTCATGATCTTTTGGAGCCAAGCAACTTGACAGTGATCCATAACAAAGGCTGTGTATGGTTTATAAAGTATGTATTTATTTGCAGCAGTCTTAACAGCATTAGATTTGTGGGAGTGCTTAATATGTACTGGTAACTCCCATAGCTGATAAAAGTGTTGGATCTCAATGTTTTTCTTCCGGAAGTTGGGCAGAACAGTTCTTTGCCTCTCTTTAAGCAAGAACTACACTGGAAAACAAGATGTGTAGATTTCATTTTTCATGCTAATATTCAAAAAACAAAGCAAACAAAGCCTACACACAAAACCCAAAACCAACTAAAAACAACACCAAAAAACCACAACCCTATACTAAGTTTTCAGGGGAGAGTCTAAAGTGAATAGATCTAGCAAATATTTCTGAAAGTGCCATAGTTTCTACTCTGAAACCTACCAAATTAATGTTTCCATGAAAGAAAACCAAACCTGCAAAACAAGCAGAACTGTCAATAAAACTTTTTAATCTAGAGTATGTAATCTGATTTCTCAAAGTGAAGGAACATGTGTAAGAAGCATAAATGTCAGAGTTCATTGGAACAAACCTATTTCTTTGGAAATAGAGGTACAGTCTTTGTACTATTCAAAGGCTGCTTTTCTGACAGAGGAAAAATAGCTAGAAGTAAGAGCCTGCTGTTGTTATATAAAGCTAATACTTTTCCCTTTCAGAACCTTCTAATACTTCTGTTTCAACAAAAAGTACAACAACCTTGTCCCTGTCCCACTCTGTCCCATTGTTCCCTTTTCCTGCCTTTTCTGTTCCATGCTTCTGGATTCGCATAGTGTCTGGGATCCATGCAGACTTGGGGGTTGAGAGGTGGCAAGATGGAGGATGGAATAAATTATTCTTTCTTCCTAAAATAACTGATTTACTGCTATTGAGCAAACAGATACTATTTTCTCAGGGTCAGTTCTTCCAGTGAAATAAAAAAGAAAGGTTAGAAGGCAGCAGCAGCTATAAAAATGTGCTCATGCTCACCCAGTGTGGGGTCACATAGTTTTAGACTAGTGTGGACCAAGTCTAGTCTCCCTGATCCTACTGAAAGGAAACATCTTTGCCTTCCCAACTGCTCACTCTTGACACTTTGTCTTTTATGTAAATAATGCACCAGTTTAGCAGTAGCTTCAGCAGAAATGGGGCTAATCCTGCTTGGAGTTCTTTGGATGCACAGCCTGGATCACTTTATGGGTGTGTGGATTCAAGTTTGAAGAAGAGGAGTGGTTGGGAAGGAGTGCTTCTGTTTCGTCTGGTAGCAATGCTGTTTTGTTACATTAAATTCACACTTTTTTCATGAAGTCATACTTTACAGTAAAAGGATTGTGTTCTCTAGCTAGTGAAAGCAAGAAATCTGTGTGCATTGAATTGTTTAATGACTTGTTTTATAAACCTGTCTAAAATTTGAAGGTACAGAGAATTACATAGTACTGATTAATGGTTTGTTTCCCAAACACATGCTGGAATATAGCTGGTGATAGAAAAAAAGGAAGAATTGAAGTTGAGTCACTTTATTTTATAAATATTTTGTATTTTACATTATATCATGTATATAACATACTGTGTTACCTATGTGTGTATATATTTTTCTGAGAAATGTTTCTGTGAAATAGCAATTTGTATAACATATATGTTGAATGCTGTTAGCCAGCATTCAACAAGCAGAGAGCTGCCTCTCTACCATGTTGAAATATTGTACCAATCTAAAAGCCTTTTTGCAACTGCTTCAGTGTGACTTCCCACCTGATCTTAGATTTTGATTTAAAATTCTTTATTCATTTAAGATGCAGTGTCCTTCCTGTGGCATTTGAGGAAAAGAAGCATCAGCAGATGCTTAAGGTCTTCAATATTTAGAAATAAGAGTAAAGCAATGCTAGGAAAATACATATTTTCAAAGAAAGGCCTTAGATATTATTTGTTCACATTAAAATAGGAGAATATAAAAAGATGCTTGCTTTTAAATGTAGTTTGAGAATATATGAAAGTCTGTAACTTGAAATTAGGAAAAGCTTTCAGGGAAGTGATCATTCCCTTCTACTCAGTCTTGCTGAGGCCACACTTGGAGTCTTGAGTCCAGGTCTGAGCTACCTAATACAAGGGAGACATGGACAGACAGGAGTGACTCCAGTGCAGGTCCATGAAGATGATTGAGGCTGTAAAGTGTACGGAATAGGAGTTGAGTTTGAGACAGAGCTTTTCAGCCTGGAATGAGGGGAATCCTGCAATATATAAATACCTGCTGGTAGATAATGGAGAAAAGGGAGCCAGGCTTCTCAGTGGTGCCTACTGACAGGACAGGAGGTAATGGCTACACATTTAAAAACAGATAATATGCAATAGTAAAATCTTAGGGTTTTTTTTTTTGTCTTTTGCCAGGGGTTGGTTTTTTTCTTGTTGGGGAGTGAGTATGTTCAAGCACTGGTGCAGGTTATCTCAGGAGGAGGTGGATTCTCTATCTTTTGATAGATCATTCTTTTGATCATCTTTCGAGATTATCAAAACACATCTGGATATGATTCAGTCCAGCCTATTCTAGTTGATTCTGCTCAAATAGAGGAGTTATATTTGATGGTCTCACAATTCCTTTCCAAACTCAGCAATTCTATGATATACTTCAAAACAAAATTATGGCAGTAAACTTTGTCAGCCTCAAGCCAGAATGAGTATCTGCTTCAAACCAGGTTAAGGTATATTGACCTTGAAGGTTTTTCTTCAATTTATTTTGGGCTTTGGTATCAAACAATATTTAGGTACACAGTCATTTTCATCCCCAAAATAGAGGTGTGATTTTGTTAATTTATTAAAATTATCAAGGGTTAGCAAAACTAGTGTTACAGTACAATGGGAAACAGAATTGACTAGCAGAATATCTCTGAGTGGCAGCAGGGACACAACTGAGTGGTTTTGATATGTGGCTTGTGAAAGATCATATTTCTCTTTAGTAAAAAAATGTGGCATTGGATGCTATTTCTAGTTCTATTTTTATATTACTAGTAGATTACAGGCAGTTTTGGAGAAGCAAATGATCTTACATAGGACAAAAATGGGATTTTTTTTTTTACATGCAGTCTAAATTCTACAAATTTTAAAGTGGATTTGATCTTTAAAACTCCTCTTAACTGTTGAGTAAGGACTAATTATATTCATTTTATGCACAAGGCTTTAAAAAGTTGGAAAGAAAGATGGAGTATTTTCTTTTGAAAATTCAGTGGTTCATACAGGCAGAAGTTGCGAGCTAAAGTCTGTTCCAAAATGCAGAGTACTTTTTTTTGTAGCTTTGTGTAACTTCAAGTGAATCTGTTCTGACGTGTTTTCCCGTGCTTGTCACATACTAGCCACAGGAAGTCTACTTTGTTACAAGATTTGATGTCAATTGGGAAGTCTGTCTGAGTAACAAATGACTATTTTGTGATCCATGTTATCTTTTAACAAACTCGAATTCTTGAATTTGTGCATCTAGTCAGCAACATTGTTCATTTATTTGAAATAGAACAGGCATTTCTTTATGCCTAGGAAGTGTGTAGTTTGCCAGTGGTCAAAAACAGTTAATGGAGGGAAGCACATGGGATTTGTAGAGCAGAGGTTTCATCCTCCTTACAGATAGGTGAACTGTCTATAGTCTAAAGAAGCAGGCAGCTTTTAGTGGACTGCTTTAAGCCCCAAAGAGACTGGAGATAGAGACTAAATGTAGTCTTACTAGTCAGAATATCTCACCTGCTAACATTGCTATTGTACAGGTTATGGTAAGGTGAAGGTGTGGCAGGGATGGGGGTGTAGTGTTGCTGTATAATTTCATTAAATATGTGGCATGGTCTGCTCAGTTAGCAGCCTGTATGACTAAATCAGCTGTTGCTCAGCAAAAAAGGTGATGAAAAAGAGCAGTGTTAAAAAAGCAATCTTTAGTTTTCCTAATATGTTATGCAGAGATAAGTGAATTGTGACTGCTTTAAAAGACTCCTTAGTGAACAGTATACAAAGAAGAGCTAAAAAGAGCAATATTAGTCTTATTTTAACCCGTTCTGAACTGCAAGCTCAAATGTAACATCTGGTTTTAACTATATATTGAAAGAAATTATCCTGTACAAATGGATGCTATTTGTCATCATTCTTTAGTGTGTGTTTTTTATATTTGTGATGCTTATCCATCTCTGTTTCACAGGAACTTCATAGCTAACTCAAAATATTTATCTGTTCACAATGTTCACCTAGAAGCAACAGAAGAAGTTTCCTTGGACAGTCCAGAGAGGGATCCAATACTTTCACCAGAAGCTACTCCTGCAATCACTCCTGTAACACCTACTACATTAGTAACTCCCAGAATGGAATCAAAAAGTGTAACTGCCCCAGTGATTTTTGATAGATCCAGAGAAGAGGTATGCAGTAAACTTCTAAATTGTGGACATGTATTGTTTAGCATTTAAAGTTTTTCCTTGTTGACTCATGGCATCATGCTTTGCTAAGAGCAAGAATGTAAAAGAAAAGCCATTCTTTTTATTTTGCATATGAAGTTTAGTGTGAATTTGACTCATGAAAATACCATAAGAATTCCCTACTTAGGTGATTACATTGGAGATCTGTAGTGTGAGGAAAAAGAATTTCTATACTTTAAGTGTATTTGAAAAGTATGTGTGGGAGCTTGATACTTGAGAAATGTTGATAATGTAAAATAGCTTCTACTAGCATGTTACAGGTCAACTTGTATTTCTGAAGCTGTTGTTAATGAGGAAATTGGAAGAAGTAGTTTTTGGAATTATCCTGCATAGGAGCATAATGGTAGTTTTAATGTTGCTATATACATTTGATTTTCCAGTCAAAGCCCAGGCATTACTGAATACCATTCATTCTGGAGAGTTCTTTTACTAGACAGTAGCTTTGCTAAATGAGTTTGCAAACAAGACCTACCTGTGACTTGATGATAGCTGCTTCCCCAGATACCACATGATGGCATTTGATTCTGATTTTGCCCCTTAAGCCCTGGGACACTGCCTCTTGTGCTATGGCGTTTCTTAAGATGTCTCACTTTTATTGAACTTATATGTATTATGTGAAAGATTATGAAATTCTGGAAGATTAGAAACTCAGGCAAGTATCAGAAGATTTTGATCTATTGTGTTACAGATACTATTAATGAAAAGGAATGCCTGTCCTTTTATTAGAGGAACATAGTAATGTTACAAATGAGAATGGTTGTGAACCACAGTATCATTGTAGGTCATACAATAAACATAGCCCTAAGTTAAATATTTTTAAAATTTTTTAATCAACAACTTCTGGGAAAAGTCTGCCATACTAAAAGCTTTTGCAGGAGGGCTTAAAACTAAAATCATAGAACCATTTAGGCTGGAAAAGACCTTTAAGATCATTGAGTCCAACTGTAAACCTAGCACT
>JAWWMO010000096.1:17796120-17814659 GCA_035047845.1 Dendrocincla fuliginosa | reverse complement strand
ATGGTATTAAAGGAGGAGCTTTATTATTCAGCTGTTGAAAATATAAGGTTATATTTTACCACTGTGCAACATACAGTTAACGATAGGTACAACCTTAAGGAGTTTCTGGTGTAAAAGAATTGTTATAAACTAATGCCTGACCTTTAGTGTGTTATGTTGTGCTATGGCGCACATGGCACTATATTACTTTCGGTCAGGCACGTTAAATCTGTTTTGTTAGCTGATATTTTAATTTTTAAAATCATAGGTATCTACAGCGAACAGTAAAGCACCCAACCTTGCTACAGGATCCAGATTTAAGACAGTTCTTGGAAAGTTCTGAGGTATTTAAGTTCTTTTAACTTTTATTTGTTTCTAGATTCAATAATCCACCAAGCAATGTATTCCCTTTTTATTGAGACTTAATCCCCTAAATTCATATAAAATCCAGTTGTACTGTACCTTTCATGGGACTGAATGGCAGAGGCTACTTAAATAGTGGTGTGCCTCTGGCTCTCCTAAACTTGGAGTGGTAGTGACAAAAACCTATTTGCTCTGCAGTGACTTTTCAAGTGAGTTGATTTGTTCAGTTCTGAGTGAAACTTGTCATACATGAAAGTATATAACTAATGTTACTGATTGTAAAATAAGGTCAAGAATTAAACTGGCTTGGAAGTAGCTCTCTTGCCTCTAGGAGTTCAGCATGAGCTTTATTGGTAGAATAATGTGAAAATGCTAGCAACACTGCTAGCCAGGCTGGGTGTTTTGCGAACAGAGGACTTCAGTCCACCCTGTACTATCAATCTGGCACCTTTCACAATATTAAATACATTGTTAAAGATACACAGTATCTCTTTATAAATGTGCATAGTGGTTTCACTGTAAGACTGAAATGCTTTTTGGCTAGTGTCAGTATCTTAGTTATACTAATAAGTCACAGCCTCACTACTGACAAAAGCATCAATAGATAATTTACAGGGGGTTTGTCAATGCTGCTGACAGACAAAACATCACATGAAGGGTGGATGGTCTGATGTAGGGACCACCTTGTATGGCATATTCAGTGTAGCCTGAGTAATAATACCAATTAAATTTAAAGTTTGTTAACTTACCCCTGAGCATTTCTCAATATCCACACAGATAACAGAGCTCTCTTCATACACTTGAGGTATGTTTTAAAATTGAGCCTATATTGAACAGCAAAAAGACATCAATCTTTTATAATCAACATACCGTTCATGTCTTGCATTACAGATAAATGTTTTACAGAATTTCTTTTGTCTAATTTGTTGTAAGTCTAAGCTTTTCTGTTTCTGTAGTGACAGTTTGCTCTTTGTAGTGTATAGGTGGCTAGTTAGGACATTTGGCTAGTTCATAACAGCTTTGGACAAGTGGGTTGTTTGTTCCATTTAAATGTAAAGATGTAGAAGAAAAGTAAATAGTCTATATTTTTAAGTTTTCCTCCTGAGAATGTAAAAGTAGTAAATCTGAGAAATTAGATTCCACTATATTGAAACACACAGGAGCAAAGAAAACACTATATCCGTTTCTTTCCCCCTTGTGCCCAGTTAAACCTCCATCCTTTTAACCAGTCTGTTTGCCCTTATTTGTCATTCAATTCCAGCTGCCGAGAGCGGTTAACACCCAGGCTCTGAGTGGAGCAGGAATATTGAGGATGGTGAACAAGGCTGCCGACGCTGTCAACAAAATGACAATCAAGATGAATGAATCGGATGCAGTAAGAGCTGATTTTTCGGCTTGAATAATGAGACGAATTAATGAGCCTCAACAATTGCATTTTAAAGCTGTAGAAGTAGAAAATGGGTTATTAATTTGCTTATTGGCTTGAATTCTTAGCTGTATCAGTTGACCACCCTGGCAGTACCTGAATAATTTGCTTCTTTAGAACCAGAAATGTTGTTGGTAATCTAATTTGTAATGCTTGACTCTTTCATCTTTTGTCAGTGGTTTGAAGAAAAACAGCAGCAATTTGAGAATCTGGATCAGCAACTGAGGAAACTTCATGCCAGTGTTGAAGCATTAGTCTGCCACAGAAAAGGTAACTTCACTTTTTTGTGACTGCATGAACTTTAGGATATGGTGATGACAAAAGAGCTTAGCATGTAAGAGCTCTTAACGAATTATTAATTATGCAATATATTTTAATGCATAAACCTTATAATTGTACCTTTTATTTTAAACTGCTCTAGTATTTCTGTATATCTGTTTTTAATCTTAAATTTAACCGGAGTATTCCCAGAGTTACTATATCAACTTAGCTTTTTCTCTTTCTCCCTTCCTCTGTTTCAATACCACACCTGTGAAGTGAGGCTTCTACAGTAGACATCCATAAATTTATCTCTAGGTCTCATGGCAAGAATAATTTCTTTCTGAACAAGAAGTGGCTGCATAAATCCATTTAAACATCTTTCGGTTCAGTATTGCTCTATTAACTGAGTTTAAGCTCTTACACAGGAATTTGCTCTGCTTAATTTGGTCCACATAATGATACATCATCAAAGTACTGTTAAAGGAAGCTTCTCTAGGAAGATACGTAGTTGCAGACCATCAGCTTTTTGTTTACTTATTTTAGAGATAAGTAAAGCTTGTAAGTTTATGAGTAGCCTGTGTTGCTTTTTTGTCAAAGATGGACTTCCATGAGATGATTAAAAAAACCCCCTAGCCCCCCCCCACCCCAAACCACACCCCAAACAAAAAAAAAAGAAACAAACCACCACAATTTTGATTTGTAGTTCAAGGAAGATCATGAATGTGCTTTCTGACACTATCATATTATGTTAAAATATGGAGTCACTTTTGAGCTCTTTCAAAAACACATGAAAATGTCCTAAGTTGCTTTCACATAATTCTAAGCACAAATTACTTTCTGTAGTAAAAAAAAAAAAAATTCTTTAGCCAGCTGTCCTCAAGGCTAAAGAGTAGAAGTAATGGAAAATGGAAATCTTGGTTTACTGTTGATTTGACATCTGATTTATAGATTTGGAGAAGTGTTGGTTGGTTGGTTTTTTTAAGAGTTGTGTTTCAGTTGTAAAGGTTTCAGATATCTGCAGACATTTTCCTTCTGCAATCACTTCTGGTGTTCGACAATTTTGCACGAGTAGCAAGTAGCAGAGCTGCAAACAAACCTGCGTTTTTAATCCTGAAGTAATTGGGACTAAACATTTGTTCAAAGAGCCTTCATAGAACTTAACTTCGGACAGGATTACTTAACACAGGATTTGATGAGACAACTGCACCAGTATTTATTAATAAATAAGCTCAAAAACTACCTCCACAGATGCTGATATGTGAGGATTGTTCATTATTTTAAGGCATGTCAGAATGTGGCAATACGTTACAGTATGCACAGTAAAAGTTACTTAAAAATCAATAAAACATTCCAGCAGAAATAAATTCCACTCAGGGGAGTGGTGGTTTTGTGAAAGAGTTGGGATTTTTCCACTTTGAACTTAATGAAATAACTGTGCTGTAAACCTGTTAAAATTCTTCTGGATTTACTCTGTGAATGACTTGGCTTTTGTTTTGTGGGCTTGCATTTTCTCTGAGCTAGGCAGTTGGATAACACTGAAGTGACATTTTTTTTCTATGCCTTTTGCTAGACAGAGTAAGCATGACATAACAGACTCAGCAGAACGTTTACTGGTCAAGAGTTTTTTGCATAGGAGTCTTTCTCTTAAGAGTGGTTTCATTGTGATTTGCTTGTGTATTTTATCCTGACCTTTAGCTTCTGTTTTTCTGTTGGTGAAGTTAGTAGGGTTGAAATTGGGCAGAGGTCTCTGCTCCACTGATCTGTGCTGCTGAGTAATATAACAAGTTAACTGTGTTATACTGAACATTACTCCTGTGTTTCAGAGCTTTCAGCCAACACAGCTGCCTTTGCTAAAAGTGCTGCCATGTTAGGAAACTCTGAGGACCACACTGCTCTATCTAGAGCTTTGTCTCAGCTTGCAGAGGTTGAGGAGAAGATAGATCAATTGCATCAAGAGCAAGCTTTTGCTGATTTCTATGTATTCTCAGAGCTGCTTGGTGATTACATTCGTCTGATTGCTGCAGTAAAAGTGAGTACTACTAGGAAAAATACCAATTTTGTGTTCAAAGTCAAATTCCTCAACTTGTAGATTTAGGGTAAATGAATGTGTGCATTTGCACATATTGTAACACAGTTAAGATAGATAGGTTTTTGCTTGAAGTTCTCGCTGGGTAAAATGAATGCATTCACGATCAGTAATTCCAATTATAAAAATAGTTGTGATCAAAAATGTGAATGGAGTTGTAACATCCAGAGAAAATGCAAATCTACTTTGAGCAGTACTGATTGTATACAGGATTTGGGGACACCGTACTCAACTGTGTTTAGGCATATTATACCTGCTTCTTTCAAATTACTTATTGTTACATTGTGCTCATAAATTTTCAAGAGCATAATTGAACTGTATTTGGTAGATAGCCAATAGTTTCTGTAAATAAGAAAAAAAATACAATTTATGGATTCACATCTCATTAAAGAAAATATTCAACTTAGGTGTGAGCTATGCTTCACAGCATAATAAGGTTTTGACATGGGAAGGCATGTCTGCGAATTCTTTCCAGAAATACCTTTGAGCTTGCCAGTTAATCTGAAGTATAAATTTTTTTTTACTTTATTTCTTTTCTGTTTTTTACTAATATGTATATTTTAATTCTGCTACCATAGTCCATTGCTAGCAAAAATATGTTGCTGAATATGCTTGTAATCAGTATGCACAAAACTTTGCTAGAATCTGCATGCAGAGAATTGTCTGCATAATAGAGCCCCTTGTAGTTGTTGTTTTGGTAGTGTTTTGATGGAATGAGGCACATAAAATGGTTTGGGGCACTATCAGAACTATCTGTTCCAAAAAGGGTTCTTCTTAAATATTTACTCTGTTGTTTGTGGAAGGTATTGAGCTGTGCAAGCATGCTTTCAAATGAAATGCAAGACATGGGAGATACACTAAGGTTACTTTGAGTTTACTTCACACAGAATCACACAGAATATGCTTGGTTGGAAGAGACCTACAAGGATCATCAAGTCCAACCAAGTGAATGGCCCATATGGGGTTGGAATCCACAACCTTGGTGTTACTAGTGCCTTGCTCTAACCAACTGAGCTAATCTCCAACTTTATCCAGAATTACGTTTTCCTTCTGAGAATCTAGATAGCTCTGACAATTCCAGTTATTAAATTAATTTGTGTATTCTTACAGGGTGTGTTTGACCATCGAATGAAATGCTGGCAGAAGTGGCAAGATGCTCAGGTTACTTTACAAAAAAAACGTGAAGCTGAAGCAAAGCTCCAACTTGCCAACAAACCTGATAAATTGCAGCAAGCTAAAGATGAGATAAAAGAGGTAATGTTTTCAAACTTTATTTTGGAGGTCAGAACTTGCTGCATTAGCTCATTCATTCTGCATTAGTGCTGCTTTATACCATTTTTATTTACAAATCACTTACTTATTTGCTCTTTTCCATATTTAATGAAGTTGTTGAAAGGATTTTCTTTAAAAGACTAAATGTGTGCAATTGTTATTCATTGTAAGATCTGTAAGGCAGTTAATACTGTCTGTGCAGAGTCTGGGAAATGGGAGGAGGGGAATGTGTGCAAGATAATGCTTTTAACTGTTAACAGGTCGCTTGGATAGGCAGCAGAGCATCTCTTTGTTTCTAAAGCTAAGATGACTTGGCTAAACCTAGCAAAGGCAACTAATGGAGAACTGTTCCCATATTTTGCTTAATTATGCAGCATATCTACCCATATATATGTGCATGTATATATGGTGTAATTTCAGTAAAAATAAATCTAACGTTGAAGTGTCATAATTTATACACTTTTTCTGTCATGCTTCACTAAGGAAATTGAGGAGGTAGGACAACTTAATTATTTAACGCTAATGCATTCTAATTATGCTCCAGTACTCTCTATTAAATAACGGAAGAACATTATTGCAGATTTCAAGCTCTCTTACACAGTTGCTTTGTTTGGCTTCTTCATTGGTCACTAACCACATGCTCCTTTGTTCTTTTTGCCAGTCAATATACTTTGCATATAGTATTGAAATTACTCATTAACTTGACTATCTTTTTCTTAGAAAAAGGCCTTTGTTTATTGAGAACACTTAGTCTCACTCTTGTGTGACCACATTCTTGCTGGTTTCCTCCCTTGATGTCACCCATCCATTCACAATACGTTTCTTGATTATTGGAAGTCATAGGACATAATCAGTGATCCTTTCGTAGTCCAAATATTAAAATAATTAATTATATTTTTTTCTTAAAGGCTTATTTTTCCTACTTTATTGGATCATTAGAGAAGGTTTTTAGTAAATCTACAATTTAAATGTGCTGATTGAAGGTTCTTACTGCCATTGAAATGTGTTCAGAGTTGCTGAATTCTGTAATAGTGGACCTTCTGGCAGAGAAATTGCAAAGTGGAAGCCTACACAGCTTGAGTGTCATCCATGACTCAGTTGTTTTTTCATGGATAAAAGGGCAAAGAACAGTCCTGGAAATACCTTATTGAATGAGAATTTTCTCCTTGTCAGATACTATAAGATGGCAAACTGTCCCATGATAGTTCACGTAGAACCTGGCATTTGGGCACAATGAAACTGAAATGTTGTTGGATCTGTTAGATCTGCAGAGACTTTCACAGAAATCCCAGGCACCTCTAGCTGATGTGATAGGAAGGCGTGGACAGTCTTAATCTGCCTTTCCTTAGCTGTGTTTTATATTTTTTGAGTTCTTAGATACATCTTTAGGCTGTTTTTCCACAACAGGCATCCTGTTATGACTTACTGCTTCATAATGTACATCTTAAAAGGCAATAAGGGGACTCTGAATAAATATAAACTAAAAATAAAAAACCGGAGATGTTTATTGGAACATAGATGATGTTTGTCATATCACAATAGTAACTTGATGCTGCATCACAAAATGTTTTTTTTTAATAAGTAGCACCACTGGATTGCAAGCAGGAATATGCTACATTGAAGCATGTTGCTTCCCTGCTCCCTCTTTCTGAGGAAGATAAATGTTACTGAATATGTTCCCATGTCTCAGGTAATATGTTGAGATGAACAGATAGAGTTGCATTTTAAAAACTGCTAGCCTTCATGTGTCTGCAGTGTGAGACTTCACAGTGTATCTACACAGATAGCTTAAACTTAATAACGTAATAGGTGTGTAAAAGCAGTTACAGGGTAATGAGATGTTGATGATCTCTTCTTGTCTAGCTGCATGTCTCTTTGCAGGAACAAAGGAAACAACCTATTGTCAGGTGTCTCAGGATACAATATGGCAAAACTCATAAGAAACACTCTTCCTCTGAATTTTCCTCTGATCTTCTTACCTGCAATAACTTTTCTACTCCTGCTTCCTATGAAAGCAGTTTCCACTAAAAAAGAAGACTTGTGCATTGGGTTACTAAAACAACATGTATTCTGATTAGAAAGCGAACAAAACACATCCTCAGTAGCTTTTCAACAGAAAAGTGATAGAAATAATTATATACTTGACCATAGGCAGAGATAAAGATTTAATCATCTCTTCTGGGATGAGGAAAGTACAGGGAATGATTGATTGGACAGATTTAGATTAATTTCTTGTGATCTCTGTAAAGGGAATAGCAAATAAAACCTTAGAAATCTATTTTCTTTTCTAAAGAATAATTTAAAAATGTTATACTTCTTAGTAGATGTACTAAGGTATTTTTACATTTTATCTACAGATAGCAATACCTTAGAGATGCTATTGTTTAACTCATCTGGTGACAACCTATTACGCAAATTTGAAATTATTATTGTAAGACTTTCCCTTAGGTAGGAAAAAAAAAAAATATCAAACAGGTCCCTTTAACTCATAAGTGACTATCAATATGCTAAAAAGAGTTCAGATGCTGGAAATGAATGAACAACACAAACTCTTACCTCTGCATGTCTTTCCTTTGCCAGTGGGAGACAAAAGTTCAGCAAGGGGAAAAAGATTTTGAACAGATCTCCAAAACCATTCGCAAGGAAGTGGGAAGATTCGAGGCATGTATAATTTCGTCCAACTAAATTACAGTTTTACTTTAGACAATATTGACATTCCAAGTAAAATCCGTTAAGAGGTTAATATGCCATAATTTATTTATTAACAGAAGGAACGAGTGAAAGACTTTAAAACTGTTATTATCGAGTACTTAGAGTCGTTAGTGCAAACACAACAGCAGGTAAGATAAATTTTAAACTTTGTACAAGTTCATATTTAGTGCATTCCATATTAGGTTAGTTAGAAAAAGATGAGCTTTAAATATAGTAATTTCCAAAACCAAAAGAACTACTTGTCTGTACTGTATTGGAGAATGCTATGATGATTGCAGATTGCCTGCTATTGCTATGCTCCCTTGCACAGCTGGCATTCAGGAAAGTAAGGGAGGAGCTCCCTTAGGAATATGGGCAAGCAGACAGTTTTGTCATCTTCCAAAACCAATGTAGTATTTCCACCTACAGATTGGAGTAAACTGTAATCAGTATATACTTAAAATTACTGAAGAAACTTTGATACTCAAATGTTTATTGCTCTTTTTCAAAAGTATGAAATAATACTGAATATGGTAAAGCATTAAACCAGTTTCCAGTGTCTCAGAAGTCACAATCTTGTTCCCAAGAAAGTGTCTGGACTCTTTTGTTCGTTCCAGGAATAGAACCCTCCAGATTTGTTTAATTTTTTTCTTTTAAAAAAAGGTATCCTTAGACAAAAGAATAACAGACCGAGCTTTGAAAAAAAGATATGTGTAATTGTACTCTCTAGAATTGCATTCAACATGTGGTAAAATATCTGTAGCTCTGAGCAGATTTGTATTTATTACCTGTTTTTTTTCTTGTACTATATAAAAACATGAATGAATAAGCACCTGTGTTCTAACTTTGTTTGGTGGAGGCAAGTTTACCACAAGAGGAGGTAGGTATGTGTGGTCTTTTCCAACATTTAATTCTTAATGAGTGATTTTCCCTTCTCTTCAAGCTAATAAAATACTGGGAGGCATTCCTACCTGAAGCCAAAGCCATTGCCTAAAAGAAGAATATTCCAAATGACAAGACACGCTGGATGTTTGTCCTGGATAAAACTAAATTCCACAGTGAAATCACTTTAAATCATCCAAATAAACCACTATATATTTTATGAATTAACATGTGGCTTTTTTTATATACCACAGCATTTTACTAACAAGCTGCATGTCCTGACTCTCTTTGAAGTGGACTGTGGCATGATGTTCTGCAATACATTGCTGAATTGAACACTATTGTGTCTTAATACTTGCACTAAAGTGTGCACTGCAAGGCCAGAAAGCTGATATTTTTGTTCTTTAGAATACAATGTTCTGTAGTACGTTTACCTGATCTTTATGAAACAAATTTAATTGCATTGATTAATGTTCACTTAAACATTCCTGTACAAAATCATGTTTTTGTGATTACAATAATAAAGGGATGTACCTTGTGAAACATTAAACACTCTGGTTATGTGTCTCTAGATACTTACTGTTCAGAAAAAAAATGAGATTATATCCAAGGCAAAACCAAAATATAGTGAAGAGTGCTGGAGAAGGTATTAAAGATCCACAAACAAGTATTTGTGGTCAGCTATTCTGTTTTTAACTCTGAATCTTATTGCAAGTATTCTTTTCCCCTCAAGTTATCACTGCCTTGGCAAACTGTAATGAGTTAATCATAGGGTAAATAGACTGATGCATGGGCAACAGATAGACATAAACTGAAATCTCCTTCAAGTGTCTACAAAGCCTGTGCAGAGTTAAAATGACCTGTAAGGTCAAATACTGGACGGATAAGTTTCCTCAGTGATCCTGGGATACAAAAAGAAAGAAAAAAAAAGCAGTAATTATGTTGATCAGGGAGGAAGAAAAGTAAGTATTTCAGCTGAGTGCATGGTAGTTGTAAGAGCTAGCACTCTACTTGGAATTTCTGGAGTAGAAAAGACATTTGCAGGGACTGGTTATCCCTTCTGCAAGAAATCAGAGCAGCTAAACATTTTTCTGATATACACAGTGTTAACATAGGCTATACTATCCTGTCATTTTAATGGCATACTGAACTTGCCAATGGCATGTGTTAATATAACAAATTTTAGACAAATACTAATCATATAAAATACAGAAGAAGCTGTTACTTTCAGCTAATCATAAACTGCTGGAAAACCCTGTTAATTTATATTATTTGTGATCAAATATAAAGAACTACACAGTACCATTTCTGAACAGAATGAAACTCTAAATTCAGCTGGAAGATCATACTCTTTACAACCAAATTTGTGTAAACTTTACAAATTAGTGTCTTGTGTTGTTTCTGTTAAGTCAGCGTTTCTGGAAGTCTTCAAGGAAACTAGAATAGAAAACAAACAACAACAACAAAAAAAGCCACCAATAAACAAAAACAAACAAAAAACCTCACACCCAACTTAACCAAGCCTTTATCAAGCATCTTTTTAATTTGTTAAATGCTGGAACCTTAGGCTTGTAATATCTTATGCATCAGTGTTGTTCAGTCATTTATCTTATAACTGCTTTTTGAAAAGCTCAAATATGCAACAGATTTATGGTGGAAAAACTGATCTAGATGTAACACTCTATTAAGTGTTATGATGTATTTGACTTTGGCTTGCTCAGTGCTAATGTAAATTGATCAACAGTTCCATCTTACATTTCAGATTTGTTCCATTGAGAGTGAAAATGATATTTCTAAAACTAAAGACTCAATTTGGATGTGCAGAGTTCAAAATTTGTAAGCATGTCCTTTTCATGATCTTTTTTGTGTTTTTTCCAGCTTTCTTAGTTCTTGATCGCTTTTTTGCTTCTGTTAGGATTAGAATTCGGTTGAATTATGGATCAGATTTCTTCTCTCTGTGAGGAGAGAATGAGATAGAGCTTTCACATTAGTCTCCTAGCAAGCATCAGTGTCACTGTCTGTACTGGTCAACTGAAAACAAGAATGAGTTGTATAGCTTTTTTTCTTAAAACCGAAACCAAAATTCAAACCCTGTTGAGGAACAAAAGGATAATAGCATTTCTGGAGCTCAGTGTCACAGAGGGTTGGTTTTGGTTGCTCATATAAAAAAAAATGTACATTTTTTTTCTGCATCATGAGGTTACCTTGAACAGAAGATCGCGATCATCTGCTGTGTTTGGCTAGCATAAAACTCTGGTTGTTTCAAGAGTCTGTTAATTTATTTTGTGTATATTTCCATACATATGAAGATTGAAGGTTTGCTTATTGTCTTTCCTAGTACAATTAACAGGTATTGGCAGGTGTTTCTCAACATGGTGAATGGAGGTGTTGCTGAACTATTTCCTCTGTGAAGTTCAGTACAGCACATTGTACTAAATGTGTTTCCTTAAAACTCCAAGCCAGTGTACTATGGAAGAATCGCTAGCATGAGCAAAATGAATGTTTGCAAAATGATGAAATGCATTTGGAATACTGTATAAAAGACAAGGTGCTACTGAAGTCTAGTTTACTTTTCAGGTTAAAGTAGACTGTAGATGTTTGCAACAACTTAAAATCATTCCCATTCTTCTATCCCTCATGTTCATGGTCCTTTTTGAATTAAAAATATGTGACATGAAGTGGTTCAAATTGAAGATGTTAGTTCTGTCTTAAACTGATGTTCAGTATACAAAAAGTCTCTGATTCTTTAGTCACTGTCCCTTTTAAAACAAGATTCTGCTTCCCTATCAATTATTCCCTCTTCTACTTGTAAGTTATTTTCCCTCTGAAAGCACCGTATGGGCATTTGTTTCGGCATCTGTGGAGTTCATGCCCCAAATATGTCCGTTTCTTTCAAATTGTGGAGACAAGTTGCTGGCTAATATATTCTGTGCATTTAAGTGAATAGCCAACCACCACTAAAATTATGTGTAGAGTGAAATTATTGTCTTAAAGGAAAACAAATAGGAAAAAAAAAATTTTTTTTTTCTCTCCTTCCGCTTTAGAGTAGAACAGGTTGTGGAATAATTTGAATCTGTGGCAAAACATGAGTCCACTACAATCACATATGAAGAAAAGGTTCAGTATTATAGCAGGTGAGGAGCTGAAGCTCCGAAGCTAAGACCATTCTTCTGGTTTTTTAAAATTTGTGTCTTCTGCAGTTGAATCAGGGGTGAACTTGCTAAAAGTCTTTTGACTTCCCTGGTAAAACACTGTGTTTTCTTTTTTTTTTCTTTACCCCCAGATCAATGAGGACATGACTAATACAGGGAAGGGATATAAATTCCAATCTTTTTTCTATCATTAAGAAATTCTACCATTAAGAGAGAGCATCTCAGAAGTGTACAAAAAGTAGCTTAGGCAGAATCCTAGCAGGATATTTGTATGAAAACTAAAGTAATAAAGAAATATGCTATGAAAATGAAGGGGCAAGAAAAAACTTGAGATAAACTGTGTATCTGTAGCTGACTTTCACAAGTTTACTTGAAACCAGTCTTTCTAGTAGCAACTGAAAAATCAAAAAACTTAGGTTGTGATCTAATTAAGGATTTTTTTTTCATGTTTTGATCTGTATTTTACTTATCACTTTTACTAGAATTTTCATATGGATTTCTTTGCCTACTTCTATTCTGTAAGCTAGTCCTTCAGAAAGTCCTCAAATAATTAAATCAGTGGAAGCCGATCTCTCAAGAGTTACTTATATTCATTCCTTTTTCTCTCCTGTGAATGAATCTAACATGATGAATGCTAAATCCCCACTCCTTGTATGAGAAATTGCACAGTGACAACTTTGGGAAAAAACCACAGAAGTAACCAACAAAGGGTGAGATTGATGATTCATAGATTAATTTCTGTAATCATAGAAGGTTAAGGTAGAATCTGGTAACAGGTTGCAGCAATTGGAGGGAGTATATGATTAATTTATTTTACATTCTGGAGCAAGTTAACTTAAAAATATAACCCAAGATACTGATACCTTTAAAAACACCCAGCGCTGAAGACCAACACCTACATTTTCTATAGTAGTTTTTGGAGCCTGTTCAACAGATGAAGACATTCTATGTCACTGTTACCAGTAGAGCTCAACCCTTTTACAGTTTTGCTTTTAAGATTACTAACATGGTTTTACTACATGTTACACTGGTTCAAGTCAAGCTGCATTTAAAATACACTTTTCTTGCTTTGTTGTTTGCGGGAAGCATTGTATCATTTTTGCAGTTTGCTTTCAAAACCAAGAATCCTGGATGATTTTGAACACACTTTGATAATATTTTATGAACTAATGTTTCTTAAATTTTTGATCCTCAATGTATGGCAGAAAGATAATCCTTGGCCAGCCAGCCATGTGGAGAAATCTTTTTTTTTTCTTTAGATGTAACTTTAAAGATTAGCCAACTAATGATGATATATTGTGCAAATTAAGTATTTAACATTCCAAAACATATTGACGTATTTGAATTCAGCTCACCATGTAATCTTCCTTGTTCCTCTTGGCTGATGCACACTCAAAAGTTCCATTATATTCTATTGAATTTGAAACCTGATTAATGTCTAAAACTTCTTTGTTAATAAGTTGTATGATATTAAGGAGTAAAGTAGCTTTTTGAAGTTACTGCTTTTTAGATTGCAAACAACTACAAAGAGTGCTCCCATGGAATTCTTCTATTTGCTTCTCATCAGCAAAAATGCATCATGGCACAAATGGTGTCATTAGCTATCCATCCATTTTGTATTAGGGGATGAACTGAAACTACACCTGAGGACTGGAGTCTTAGCCAGAAAGTAACAATAATGATAGCATGATAATTATTCTGTAGCTTTCCCACTCTTTCCAGGCTGGTAAGACTTACTGCATGGGTAGTCCTTTCTTGGGATTACTATAATGTGTCAGAGGGTGCTTTGGGCGAGAAATGCCTTTCAGTCTAAGGACATGGTGGAGAGCACACGGGGACTGGAAACATTGCTCTTGTCACTTCTGCTGCAGAGCACTGCTGGAACTGTCCTGCTGTTCATCAGCAGTGGGGGGCACAGAAGCAGCATTACACAGAAACAGATGCCTGAGGAAGTATTTGGCTTTGATTACAGCTCATTTTTTACTGTTTGTGTTTGTTACTTTGCGTCAGTTTAGCAAAGTGAACTAGTGTCAGTTTGCTTTAGTCCTCTTGGTTTTAGTCAAACAATGACTATTATGTATTGAATTATTAAGATGAAAAGTGTTCACTTGGAGCAAAATATAATTAAATTTACCTGCCTGTAAAGAGAAATGGAGGGGAAAGGAGCTTGTAATGGTCCGCTCTCCCTCCCCAGTGTCACTAATCTAGAAGGAAGCAAGTTAGTTTTCAAAAGACATTTCAAAAAGCTGATAGCATAACTACAGGCATCAGACAAGTTTGGTTTCTGTCCTTTTTTTTGAGATATGTTATTACACGTGACTCTGCTTATGGAAAATCAAACCCTGTACTCACATAAACTTATAATGGTAGCTGCTCTCTAAAAGACGGTTAAGAGATGGTGAAGTTGCACATCTCAACCCCTTTTAGCATCTGAGACTCCCCACCATTCATAAAAACTGACAAGGTGCGGTTTAAGGTATGGCCATTTAATACAGCTGCAGTTTGTCATTTTGCAGTGCTTCCAAATGGTCTTAACCTTGTGGTTAGCAAATTTGTGCATTTGCCTGTGCATCAGTATTGCCTACTAAATGCACCTGATATTCCATCTTCTGTTTCCATTCCACTGTAGCTGCTTATTTTGCAGAGTGAGAAGTATTATTTCATTTCTCCAATGGCTAGAAATCACCTGCATGTCTCTGAAATGGTTTGGTTTGCTCTTCTAAATAACAAAATTAAGAGGCAGCTTCTCAGGAACTGACACAACATGGGCAACTTTGTGCATTGCTACTTTTTTTTCCCCCTCCCTTACTTTTGTGTCCATTCAAAACCACTGCAAAAGGTGCTTCTGCATTTGTTTGTTGACCAACCTGGTCATGGCAGAATTGTGTGCTGCCATTCAGGAGGACCTGGGTAAGCTGGAGAATAGGGTGGAAGCAACGTGATGAAGTTCAACAAGTAAGTGTAGGGTCCTGCACCTGGGGAGGAATAACCCCAAGTAGGAGCACAGGTTGGGGAGCACCTCTGCAGAGAAGGACCTGGGAGTCTGGGTGGGTGACGAGTTGGCCATGAGCCAGCACTGTGCCCTTGGGGCCAGGAGGGACAGTGGTGTCCTGGGGTGTGTTGGGAAGATTGGCCAGCAGGTCGAGGAAGGGGATCCTGACCCTCTACTCAGCCCTAGTGAAACCACAGCTGGAGTGCTGTGTCCCGTTTGGGATGACTCAGCACAAAGACAAGAAGGTGCTGCAGAGGGCTCAGTGTGGGAACACAGAGAGGGTGGTGAGGGGTCTGGGGCTCCCCTCCTGTGGGGAGAGGCTGCGGGAGCTGGACCTGTGCAGTCTGGAGAAGGGAGATCTTGTCTGATCTCCCTCCACTGAGAGGGGATCTTGTCCATACATAAAAATATCCCTAGCGTGGGCACGAGAAATAAAAACCATGGTTTTATTACAAGCAAATGGTTCATTAACTTAGGAATTATTTTTTTAGGTGTACTGCGAAAGTTGTAAGGTACCAGGTCCTGTCTGGAGCTGGTGCTGGGGACAATTTGTGTTCGGGAATAGGGAATTACGAAAGTAGATAAAGATACGTCCAAAACAAGCCCCTGCCACATGGAAGGTCCTTTGTGTGCAGACGAAAGTGACCATCCTGACCAGGAGACCCCGTCTCCCTCCACAGAGGGCACACCAAACCCAATCAGGAGAAGAGGCCTACTCTGCTCATTATGCTAACGAGGCAGGGCCCTTGGGATATATAAAAAGCAGATTTTTGGGGAGCAGGCCAAAAACGGACCTTTGTGGCCTGAGCACCCAGCACGTGCTGAAATAAGAACTTTCCTTGTCTGCTAAACTTCTTTATCTCACAGATAGTTGCATCTTCTCCAAATTGAAGAGAAGAGCTCTTTCCCACAGGGGTGCGCAGGGGAGGGTGCCAGGCTCCCCTCGGTGGTGCCCAGGGACGGGACGAGGAGCAGTGGCCGTGAACCCAAACACGAGAGTTCCACCCCAACACGAGGGGGGCAGAGCTCCGGGAGAGCTGCTCGGGGGTCCCTCTGGAGACATTCCCGACCCACCCGGATTCCTGTGCCACCTGCTCGGGCTGGGCTGCACTGGGCGCTCTCCAGGGGCCCGTCCAGCCCTGACAGTTCTGGGGCTGAGGTTGGAGCCGCGGGGCGCACTCAGGGCTGGATAAATCCATGCCTCTGGAAGTCAATTTTTCCCGCTCCGTTTTTCCGTGCTCCGAAGTACCGCTGCGGGCCTGGCCGCGCCAAGAGCCGGCGCTCCCGGGCGCTGTTTTTGTTAAAAACCGCGTTGTTTTCCCCGAGGGATCCGGGCCCTCCCCGCCACACGGGGGGCGCGCGCGGGGACGGGCAAGGACGGGAGGGGGCGGGGCCGGGGCGCGTCACGTGCGGCGGTCACGTGATCGGCGCGCGGATGGCGGCGGCGCGGGGCGCGGGCCCGGCATGGAGGTGTGGATCCCGTCCTTCCGGCACGAGGAGAGCGAGCTGGAGCGCGGGTACACGGTGAGGGACGGGCGGGGAGGGACACACGGGGTACACGGTGAGGGACACACGGGGAGGGACACACGGGGTACACGGTGAGGGACGGGCGGGGAGGGACACACGGGGAGGGACACACGGGGTACACGGTGAGGGACGGGCGGGGGGCACCGGGGAGGGATACACGGGGAGGGACACACGGGGATAGATATACCGGGAGGTGTGGATACACCGGGAGGGATACACGGGGATAGATACACCGGGAGGGACACACCGAGAGGGATACACCGGGAGGGATACACGGGGAGGTGTGGATACACCGGGAGGGATACACCGGGAGGGATACACCGGGAGGGATACACCGAGAGGGATACACCGAGAGGGATACACCGGGAGGGATACACGGGGATAGATACACCGGGAGGGACACGGGGAGCGGCCCGGCCCCGTCCCCCCCCGCGCCGGCACCAGCGTGGCCGGGCCAGCATCGCCCAGCCCTGCCCTGCCCAGCCCATCCTATCCCAGCCCTGCCCAATCCATCCCCGTCCCGCCCTGCCCAGCCCTGCCCTGCCCTGCCCAGCCTTACCTTGCCCATCCCTTCCCTTCCCTTCCAATGCCATGCCATGCCATGCCATCCCTGTCCCACCCAGCACAGGGAAGTGCTCTCTGCTGTCCCAGGCGAGCTGTGAGCAGGGAGAGGCCGCTGCTCTCTGCTGAGAGAGGCACATGCTGGGTCCAGGTCTGGGCTCCCCGCAAAACAAGATGTAGTGAGTCCAGTGCAAGGCCAAACATGATGAAGGGACTTTAGTACCTCACGCATGAGGAAAGGCTCAGAGAGCTGGGGCACCCCTGAGAAGAGATGGGACAGGGGAATTTCAACGCGTACAAATGATCTGAACGAGGGGGCAAAACTCTTCTTGGTGCCCAGTGACAGGACAGGTGGCAGTGGGCAAACATCAGAACACAAGGAATACCGTCTAAACATAAGGCAAGACTGGTTTGTTACCGTGAGGGTAGTCAAACAGAGGTTGCCCAGAGGACTCTGAAGTCTCCATCCTTGCATATCCTTAAAACCTGCCTGGACATCGTCCTGGGCAGTCTGCTGTATAGCTGACATTCCCTGAGCAGGCGAGTTAGCCTGCATAGTTTTTAGAGGTCCTTTTTGTTCCCAGTGGTTTTCTCATGCCACAAAACTGTTGTACTGTAACACTTCTACGTATTGATGGGTGGAGACAGGGGATGCTGTGGACCAAAACCCAAGGCATTTGACTGAATGTGGATATTCAAGGCTAGCTTCTAATGTATTAATTCAGTAGTTTGGAGCTATTAGGAAATACGGTGAAAAAAATGAAATCCAGGTGTATTGCTAGAAGATTGATCCACGTAGGCATAGTTCCACGAAGCAAGTGCATCTCCCTGATGCTCAATGCTGCATGTTGTTTAGTCCTCACTACTGGCAGATGTCTGCAAGCCTTGTGAACCACTTTAGATACATTAATGTGGGACTGTAACTGCTTAAAAGTTTCTACCTCTTAGGTGAACTAAAATGTAAGTGGATCCCTGCAATACATCTGTATGACTTTGGGGAATGAAGCTGGCTTTAAACCATTTAGACTGAGTGTGGTAACAATAACACAGATGTTATTATCCCACCATCTGCTAGTTAAACAGGTTAGTTGAAGTGACAGTGATTTCTAAGATGTTCATGTTGGACAAATATTTTTCATAGCAGTATTTATTTTTAGTATTTGTTTTTACTGTTTTTTATTTGGTTTTTATTTCTTTAATAGTAATTCTTTCAGTGAATCCTGGTATTTAGAGGATTTGATTTTTTTAATTTCATAAATGTTAAGCTGTTTAAGCTTCAAAGAAATCAGAAATGAAATTATATCTTTCTAGAAGTCTTTCAAGAAAATGATCTTGAAAGCGAAAATC
>JAWWMO010000096.1:17769881-17785455 GCA_035047845.1 Dendrocincla fuliginosa | reverse complement strand
GTAAACTGAGTATATCTTTGTCTTGATATCTAACTTTGTATTAATTGTTTGGAGTACTAGTACTTTCTAAATAAAAATCCCTGAGGTTTTTTAGCAAGTATACAAGTATGCAATTTAATACTATTGAAAAAAAAAAAACCACACAACAAAACACCTGTAAAAAAAAAAAAGGCTTGTACAATTTATACTGACATGTATCTTTTATAAAATTAAATAAGTATGGTGTAAAAGATAGATTCCTGAAGAATTTCTTCATAGATTTTAATTGCTATATTTATTTGACCATTATTTGATTACTAAATCTTTGTTTGGAATTCTTTTCATACATTATGAAGTAAGTATGTGGCATTTTTTTTGCTCTTCCTTTGACACCACTGAGATGAGATTATTTTGCCATTGACAACTCTGATCTTTGCATCATTTTTTTCATCTGACTTCCTTAATTGATTGCTACTTTGGTGTTGGAGCCTGCAGCATAGCTCTCCAGAATTCTGCTGACACCAATCGATTAATGTGAAGGTGTTAGTTAGTGATTTCATCTAAGAAACATTCAAAACCATGTCAGTAATCTGTTCTTAAAAAATGCCAGATCATTGAATTTTGCTATTTTGAACATGTTAGTTTGGGTTAACAAGGATTTCTCTGAATAGCCAAAAAAATAATAATAATAATTAAAAAAAATTAAGTGAATCTTGTGGGAAGAACATATTTTCATTTAATTTTACATTAATATAGCATACACACACTTGCCTTAATATTTAACAGACTGTTTTAAAATATTGTTCATATTAATATTTAAGGTATCTCTGAGGAATTTATAAAAATGCCTCAGCACAAACTATTTCTTTTTCGGTTTACCTAGGGAATTTCTGACAGCAGTGTAACTCTGAGCACCCCGCTAGCAAGTCTGTGCAAGTGTGCCACTTTCTTTCTCACTGTAGCTTCCACATTTGCTTAGCAGGTTTGCATAGCTAAGCAAATTTTTTAAGTGAGCCTGCATTTTCTCCTTTTTTGTTCCGAATATTGTTGCTTTGTACAATTCCTCAGAGAAGTTCTGTGTTATGATCAGAACTCACTGTTCAATATTGCACATGAAAAGGAAAAGGTTTCTTTTTAAGCTTGACATGAACTTTTGAAAGCTTGTTTTTCTTTTATTTCTTGGTGGAGTTTTTTGTAGGATGACTTCTTAAAACAGTGTAGGTTTTTACAGTGTTTTGCCTATATGTATGTTCCTTGTACTTCTTAAAGCAGGTCTACCTTTTTTCCTAGTAGCTGGTTGTGGAGAGTACAAGTTACTTAAATCCAGTGGGCATGCTGTTAACATGGGGTTTGTTTGTACAAAAGGCAATCAGTTGCCACTAAGCAAACATCCAAAACAACAAAGTACTGTGGTCAGTGTGATGTCCTTGTATTCAGCCAGGGCAGAACATAGATGTGCATGCACACACATGTTTTTGGGCACAGATACACAGAAGGACATATGTCAACACTGGAAGAATTTATTGGGGTGTATTGCTGAAGGGTCTGTTTAAGTTCCAGTGTGACTTGATGCTTTAGTGATGTGGATGATAGCAAGAATAAGAATGTTCTTATTTAAATTTGCCATCAAATTTGCCTTCGACCATGGTGGAAGTGGCTGTGAACATGCTGGAGAAGAATAGAGTTCAAAATAATTTCAGTGAAATGGAAAGATGAGTTAAGAAAGGAATATGAGGTGCTAATTCAACAGGAACGGGTGCCAATTGTTGTATTTGTCAAAAGTAATCAATAATATGGAATAAGATCCAACAGATTAGGTTACAGATATTCCTGAAAGGATCTGGAGGTTATTGTGAATCACAAGCTGGCTGTGTCACAAGGCAAATGCATGTTAGGGTTTCAAAAGGTTAATATAACAAAAAGGTCAATGATGTAGAGTGTACACCAAGTATGGAGTACCATATGCAGTTTTAGGTACTGCATTGTAAGAAACACGTGAGCATATGGAAGAAAGTGCACACAGAGAAGGCACTTTAGGAGAACATAGGATAGGTTACATTGCTTTTCGGATCTCTGACCAGCGTGAAGAATGAAATAAAGTAGGGAATCTTTAGATAAAAAATAAAACACTGAGTACAAGCTACATGACAATCCCTAGCAAGAAAAAGCTGTTGAAAAAAAGGAGACAGTCAGTGTGTGAATGGGCAGTGTTGTGACCCTATGCTCTGCAATAGATCCTATTCACTGTAAGGACAAGTCTAATTATGAAATGGTTCTGAATAGTAAAGAGCACCAGAATACCCTTCAGGAACAGGGTATGAAAGCTTTGTAGGAGGTGTAGACGTTTCTGTCCAAAGTAAGAACTGTAGTTGGTCCTGCCTGGAGACAACCAGGAGAGACAGATAACTCCCAGAAATACAGAGCCATAATAGACCTGAGGTCTTTCAGTACTGGGAGATAATAAGCATAAAACCTATGTAAGCAAATTATGTGGCCCAGCTAGCCATCTCCCATCAAATTCTTCCTCAAGGTCTTTTTGTGAGCCCTCCTTGACACTTGGCAGTCATCCTTTTAAAAAGATTTATTCATATCCATCTCCAAAGCTCTAACGTCTTACCATTTATTTATTCTGTGGCTTTCTGTAACTCTTGAGAGCCTACCTGAAGTCGCTCTTTCTTTTCTCCTGGGAAATGTAGAGGTATCTCATAGTGGAACAGTTGCGGAAACTATCATGAGTTCTTCATCTCTGTTTCTGCATGCAGGAGAAGAAATAATTTGTTAGTTTGTCCAGGAGAGCCTCTTGCAAGGTTTTTCTCAGAGGTAAAAATTATCTTTTTTTTCCCCCTTCTTTTTGTTACACGCCCCTGTTTTTAAACACAGCTAATATTATTCTGTAAAGCGTTTAAATTTGGTGTGCATCCTGTTTAGTACTTCATAACTGGGCTGCCTCTGTCTGGTTCCATAGCTATATATGTACATAACAATGAAGGGAGGTGCAGAACATTAGGCACAACATCTCCTATAAACTAATCAAGAAACTGCAGAAGTTCACTGCCACTCTCACCTCATTCAGTATACCCCTTCCTGTGTATAATATTTGCCATAAAATGAAAGCTTTCTAAATGTTTAAATTCCTAGATTTGTAGGTTTTTTTAAGAGGTGACTAGATTGGTGGCTTAGCTGTGAAGCAGGAAGCAGCACAGGGGCAGGAGTGTTAGGATTTCCTCAGAGTTCTGGGTCTCCAACCCATTTGTCCCCATATGTCTGTTAAAAAAGGAGATGTGCGTGTTTCTGTAGGAGAGGAAGGCCATACAGGAGCTGTTCCCAAAGTTAAGAGTCCAGATATGTTCCACCTCAATCCTGTCTCATCTGAAGAGGCGTGAAGGCAGGCTGTACAAGTTGGAAGGCTCTTCCTGTTTACTGAATGACAGAGATAACAAAAGACTGAGCAATGTGTGCTACTTACTCCCAGATGTTGTCAGGAGCAGATCAAATAATTGTATTTTTAAAAATAGTATTTCAGGGGGACTTGTGCAACAATTTTTGCCAAGTCGTGTACCTTATCTGCAGAACTTGCTGTAGGTATCGCCTAGTCTTGCATTTGGTTAATAAATTAGGCACATATTTTTAACTTTGGGGCATGAGTTGCTGCTTATCAATGTGTGCTCAGTGTTATAGCCGTTCCCTGGTGTTTCTTGCATGTTCACTGGTAATGCAGACCTCATCTCTGCCCTGATGAAGGAGGCCTTTTTTGATGTCTCCCATTACTAAGTTTTTGTTTGTTTTTTCCCCATCTGCTTTCTGATGGCACTGATGTGATCCATTGCTATTCAGACCACGTGCTTTGCCAGAAGTTGCAGACAGACCAATGCAATAGAATAGTCCTCTGCCACCTTCCACTCTGGTCCTCTCTTGCTACTGTTAGCCAGAGATACACAGAGATAGTTCAGCTTCACTTAATTCTTGATGTATGTAATTCATGTATTGCTCATGATTAGATGTAGCTTTTTGCCCTTACCACCATGGAAATCATCAAAGCATCTTCTGCAGCTCCTGCAAGAGTAACACCTTAAACAGAAGACTTGGTGGAAAATATTGGATGCACAACAGTATGGTGATGTGCCACTGTCCTGAACACTAAATATAAACCCCTTATATTTCACTGCTGTCTTTGCTGTTAGTAAGATGTTTGATGCTAATTGATTTAAATATCCCTAGTATGCAAGAATCATGGTCACTGACAAGGAATATGATTACAGTAAAAAAATTTTGTACCTTATAGCTCAGTTAGGCAATACCTGTGTTTGTCAAGGTAGCAGGCTGAGGTTGTGCTGGGCAGTGTGGTAAGTAAGCAACATGGGTCAACTTTTACTCAGTCCCCAGTTATTACCCCATTTTTACCTCCTGCATTACAACTGTTCTTAGTTTCTTGTTTGTAGACAGTAAAGCATGATTCCATTTACAAATTGTGAGCAGACCTGCAGAAGAGTGTTGAGAACTAATTTATTATTCCCCAGGGAATCCAAGTTAGTAGCCAGGGAAGCTGTCTGATGGCTGACGTACATTGCCTGTCAGCCTTTTGGAGGCCCCAGTGCTGAATCACCCTAGCACCAGAGACACAAGATTTAACTTTTATTACTGACTAATATGCTCCTGTGTGTTTTTAACCCAAGAGCTCTGTGCATGCATGGTCTGCTCAGCTGCTGGTGGAGAATAGAGGGGACAAGGTGCCATGGGAGCATACTTTGAGAAGGAGCTGAATGGGGAAATCCCCAAGTCAGTCAAATTTGTTCTTGCACCCAGTTCAGTCTAACCATAGCTCTGCACAGCTGTACAGAGATCATGGATTTGAAACTATTACAGGTAAAAAGCTGTAGTTTGATCAGGCAGCCTACTGTCGTAGAAGTATGTCTGGTACTAAAGCTGGCTTGGCAGTATCTTTGGCATTACATTATTTTCTTCTACTACAGAGTGTGAATCAGCATTTCTAATAGAGCAAGAGCCTTTTCCCTGGTTGAGAAAATTCTGAGAGAGCTCAGAATAGTAAAATGTCTTCTTGAATAGGTTCACAAAATGGTTTAGGTTGCAAGGGACCTTTAAAAATCATCTAGTCCAACCCCTTTCTGTGGGCAGAGACACCTCTGACTAGAGCAGATTGCTGATTAGGTCCAGTGTGATCTTTAGCACTTCCATTGCTGAGATATCTCTGGGCAACCTGTTCCAGTGTCTAACCTTCATTATAAAAAAGTTCTTCCTTATTTTCAGTCTAAATCTACAATCTTTTGATTTAAACGTTTATGTTGCCCCTTGTCCTGACGCTACAGGCATTGGCAAAAATTAGTCTGTCTCCATCTTTCTTATAAAGCCCCCTTTATATATTGAAAGGCCACAAAATGGTGACCCTGGGGCTTTCTCGTCTCAAGCTGAGCAAATAGAACTCCCTCAACCTATCTTCACAGCGGGGGTGTTTCAGTTCTCTGGTCATTTCTGTGCTTCTGCGCTTCTCTGGACTCAGTCCCATACGTACATGTCTTTCGTGTACTGGAGGCCCCAGAGCTGGATGCTGTATTCCGGGTGGAATCATGCAAGAGCAGAGAGGGAGAAGCCCCTCCCTCGCCATGTTGGCCATGCTGCTTTTGGTGCAATTGGCTTTCTGGGCTACAAGCGCACAGTGGCAGCTCATGTCTGACTTTTCATTCACTAGTACCTCCAAATTCTTCTCTGCAGGGCTGCTCTCAACCCATTCATACTCCAGCCTGTATTGATACAGGGAGTTGCCCTAGTCCACATAAAGGATCTTGTACTTGGCCACGTTGAATTTTGTGAGGTTTGCCTGGGCCACTTGTCAAGCCTGTCAAGGTCCCTCTGGATGACATCCCTTCCCTCCAGTGAATCAACTGCACCATTCAGCCCAGTGTTTGATTCAGTTCTGTGTTCAGATGGCACTTACAGGACCTGGGGTAAAATGTGACCAAGACTGACTATAACAAAACTAGAATGCTCGTTCGCTAAACAGTGCAAAGATATTGAGGAATAAGTTTATAATTATCATTTAAGGCAAGACTAAAGGAATTAATTAAGTTGTAAATGGACAAGATTTTTTTTTAATTCTTTGACTTTGGACGGCTTGACTTCTAACCTCAATTTTTTTTTTTTTTTCTTTTTTATGTAATAATGTCTAAATTTATACTTTTACAGTGGATATTGTGGTACTCAGTATTTCATTGAAAACAATGACAAAGTTCACTGTATAGTTTTGAAAAAAGAATAAGCTGAGTTACAGGCTTCTTAAATGTTTTATGGCATGTCACTGTTGTTTTGGTTTCTTTTCCCTTTTATTCTCCTTTGTGTAACATTGTAAATATTTAAATACGACTCCCAAAAATAAAATCCCTATAAAATGCTGAGCTCCTGTTGAAGGCTCTAGGGATTTGGTGTGCTAAGTTAGAACTGGTTGAATGCATTTTAAAAATAACTTATGACTGTATTTATTTGTTTTGACAACTTTGACTAGTGGTCAGAAGTAAGAGACAGGGTGCAGGCCAGCCTGCTGGTGGCCACTGAAACACTCCAAGGTCCAGGTTTTGCCTCTGGTTTCCTGCTACTCCTGAGAAGCCTTTTTTGTAAGCTCCCCGTGTGAGGCCATACTGAGCAATTCTGGACTGCCTTGGTTTAGATCGAGTGGAAACTTGCAGTCACTACAAAATATTCCTTTTAATTTGCAGGAATTTTGAAGCAGAGAGAAGAGTGGACTTCTATTGCTGTTGCTTAAGATTCCTATGAAAAGGCTTTTTTCAGGAGTGGGAAATAGTCCAACTCTCTCTTACTAGCTTTGTGGGATTATTCCTGGTTGAAATGAAGTCAAGAGGCAAATATTTGTTTTGTTTGTTCTGTATCTTGCACTTTATATTGTAGTCCTGTGTGTTACCAGAAAGCCCAGTGGTCAAAGAAATGTATTTAGCATTCAAATGTAGAATTTGTATTTAGAATTCAAATCTTTGCTGTTTCTAGTTGTTGATTCTATTTGGGTACTGATCCAACATAAATGTGTGTATGTGTGTCTAATATATATTTATAAAAATAAGAGAACATTCAGCACTTCAAGTAAACAGCCAGACTCTTCTTTAATTATTCTGCGAGTGTACTCATAATAATGTTAAGATCTTGAGCTGATTCTCCTACAACATAAAATTAATATATTTTAATTTTAAATTATATATTAATAATAAAATATAATTTTATAAGTATATTAGATGATAAAGTGTGTGTGTTATGGAGCATAATTTTGGTTGCCTGCCTTATTAGTTAGTTGTGTATTGCAGACAGTATTTAAACAAATAATTAGGTACTTTTGTGACTTGCTCTTTATGTATAAAATAAAAGAGAAGCGAGCACAATCTGATTCATGGGGTCATATTGTCACAATTGCTATTCATGTTTAATTGGAAATTTACAGGAAGTATACATTTTCTCATTTAAAACCTCTGGTAGACTGAAATTCGTTTCTACTGTGCGTTTTTGAAGTTGCCTTTTTTTTTTAATTGAAGTTCTTCATAATAACATGGTTTTGAGCTATAGATACTGGTATATAGGAAGTGTTCTTTGCAAGCCATCTACTCGATAACTTTAGTATTTATAATAAAAAGAGAAATTAACATACAGAAGTCTACAGAAAGCACTGGAGTATCTTTGCCTCTCCTAAGTTATGAATATCAGTCATGCATGCACAACCTGAGAGTTGTCCATGTAAGTTAGCTCAGGTTCACTCACTCCTTCGTGTGATGGCTCTTGTTTTGCATTTTTGCTGGGGTGCCTAGCAGACCAGTAGGGGTCACTCTATGCATTGAATTTAGGAAATAGGTAGGTAGTTTAATTACTTTTTCTAATTGCATATGCTAGCACACGCACAAAATAAATCCTAGAAAACAATTCTATTCATTTTTTGTCAAGTTTTTTTTTTCTTTGAGTTCAGAGTATCTGTACAAAACATGATATTTAACGTTTTACAAGCTAACTTTGAAGCGTGGCTATGTCACTGGCTGAGTGTCTCATGATACGGCTTCAGGAGGGTCTTTGAGAGAGTCTTCACAGCATGCTGACAAACAGAGTGTGCTGAAAGAAGGTGGTTCTGCTTGGAGCTACCATATTTCCATGACCTAACACAATGAAAGAGGCTGGAAGGTCTGCTGAGGCAGGTCAGTGTGCCACATAAATGCGTCAATAATGTCTTCTTCCATTTCTTGCAAAATTGCACTTGAAGGCCATTTAAAAAAAAAACAAACAGAAAGATACCAAGCATGTTTTTTCTTCCTAAAGTGTGCATCCATTAAATTAAATAGATGGCTGATGATATTCTGCTCTCCTAAGTCAAGCAGTTAATTGTTCAGCTGGTTGATTATCAGTGCAGTCACTTCAAACCAATATTTAAGATCCATATATTTCCAGTTTTTCTGTAGTGGCAATGCTGTGAAATATATCTTTCCCTCCTACTCTCCCATGAAATCTCTGTCTTGGGATTTAAAATGTTATCTATATAAGACTGAAGAAAGATGAAAGGACATAAGCATCTTAATCCTTCCTTAAAGGGGACATTTATCCAGTTGTAAATTAAACATGAAGACTGAGATTTGTGATTTGTGGTACTTTCTCTACTGAGATTTCTTAATGAGGGATGCTTTGCACATAATTGGATGTAACTGGCTATGCTCTTTATTTTCTTATCGTTCCCATGATCTCCTCTTCCACACTTATTGCAGTAGTATATGTACATGTGTTACTCTGTCCCACAGTTGTTCTTTCAGGAGCTCACGTATGGATCTCAAGCCTTATTTCAAAATAGTTTGAAGCCTTTGAGAATCGTCTGTACAAGTCTGTGAAAAAAGCCCTGGCTTTCAGCAAAAACCACCCCAGCCTGGTGCCCAAGCTGAGACCTAACAGTTCAGTTTCTGATTCAGCAAATCACAGTGGTCTGGTAGTTTGCTTCAGAAATGCATGGATAACCATGTGGAGTCAGCTGAAACAGAGATGGAGAGTAGGAGCATATTTGTAGTACTTGTGATCTTTGCTTCAGAGGCTCTGTGTAAGAATAAAGTGATTAATTTCAGTAATATTGTACAAGAGCAGGTGGGAAGAGAAAATAAATAATACAAGGTAGCAACCAGCAGCATTTGTTTGTTTTACTGTGCCTGCTGAGATTTGCTTAGTTTGATTGATGTCAGTGTATGAAAATTTGTGCTGATCACTTTTGCTCGCATTGCACTCTTAATGAGAGAATCAAAGATTTTGCACAAATGTGTGTCTGTCTCCCTGTTTTTCGATGAAGTTGTTGAGATTCTAGTTATGTTGGTAATTTTGCATTACAGTGAAGAGTATCTTTTTTTCATCTTTTCCTTAACTGTGGTCTCTTTACTAAGAGTTGTATCGCTGGGAAGAGAGGGAATGTGAAGAAACAAGTGGTAGAGAATAGTATCAGTATTTTCCTTCTATTTTTATTTCATAAAATTGATACTTTGTTTCTTAAAGTAGTCTAAAAATTGGTATTTTACAAGCCCAGAATTGTCTTCAAATGACTATGGTGCATTTTCGATTGGATAGAATAATGAATTCTGTAATCTTGTCATAAAAAAACCTATGAACATCTTTTTGGCAAATGTTACTTGAATTAACAAAATTACTTTAGCTTTAGTGTGTTTTTTAGTGAGACAACTTGTTTTTCTGTCTTGCAGTGTCTGTTCTCTGCATCTCCCATAAAGTCATTATGGCTTAAATGAATCACAGCTTTTCTTGATTTTTTTCTGCCCTCAGGTATATTGGTCGTTTTGGTCATATAAGCCTAACATATTTTACATATTTTAACACCTTTCTGTGTAGACTTTATTTCTTCAAAATGGATCTTAGAAACAAAAGTTTTCTCTGTTCTTCACAGAATCAGGGAATGTTTAAGGTTGGAAGGGACCCTGAAGGTCACTTAGTCCAACGTCCCTGCTCAGGCAGGTTTCCCTATAGCACATTACTCAGCTTTTGACTGTCTCCAGGGAAGAAGACTCCACAGCATCTCTGGGCAATCTGTTTCAATGTGCAGTCACTCTCACCGTAAAGTACTTCTTTCTCGTGGTCAAGTGGAACTTCCTGTGCATCCATTTCTGCCCATTGCCTCTTGTGCTATTGCTTGGCACCACCGAGAAGAGCCTGGCTCCATCCTTGCTGCACATACTAAGACATTGATGTTGTCTCAGTTGTGTTTTCTTGGCTGAGTGGTCCCAGTTCCCTCAGCCTTCCTTGTAAGAAAGATGCTCCAGTCCCCTAAAGACCTTTGTAGCCTGCCCTGGACCCACTCCAGGAGCTCCTTGTCTCTTGTGCTGAGGAGTGCAAAGGTGGAAGTGGGGATCAAACCAGATTCCATTCAGTTCAGTGTCCCATAGCATGTCTACTTATCCCAGATTCCTATCTAAAATAATTTCAGATTTATTTCAAATACCTTATTATTTTTTATTATGCATATCATAACTTTAAAAGATTGAACACATGACTATTTCCACCTCTTCAGTTGGTGAGTATGTAGTAAAATTCTGCAGCAGCTTTATAGTATTGTTGCTCACATGGTAGCAGCAGAAATTACTAATTTCATTGAGGTAGTGCTAATACTTAGCATAGCACATGACCTAATATGACCTTCATGTGATTTATTCTGATGGTTAATAATAAATAAGTAGCAATAATTAGGAGATTATAAGTTTGGGGAGTTTGGGGGTTTTTTTGGTTTTTGGTTTGGTTTTTTTTTAAGGAAGTATTTGGTTAGGGAAAATGATTGTTTTATTAACTGGTGATTAATATTATTAAATTTTGCACCTTTTTCTTCAAAAGGAGTTTGATATGAATTAGGAATATTATGAAATATCAGCATACTGAACTATACTTCCAAACAGCAACTTGGTGAATGAGATAGCAGGGGAAAAAAAAGCCAATCCCTTTGCTTCTTCATCCATAGGGGAAACACAGACTCACCTCTCTTCAAAGTGTATCCAAAAAATGTTTTTTAAAGTATGTTAACAAAATCAGCAAATCTGTAAATTTAGACCAGATAAAGGAAAAAGTTACAGGATCTGAGAAGATAAAAATATTTTGTCACTTGATTGACTGAAACAATATTTCTGAGGCTTACAATGAACATGTGATTTCTTTTTTCTCAATTTACTGCCTTTTTATAGGTGCATTATAAATTTTGATTCTATTCAGACTTTTCTTAAATCACAGGTATATCACTTTACCCTTTTTACACTCAATCTCATATTCAGGTATACTTGCACTTAACATAAGAAACCTTCAAACTTGAACAAAATAGTGAAAACATAAAACAACAAAAAAATAAAAGCATCACAAAACAAAACAAATGAACAAGCAAACAGGAAAGTAAAACATTTCACAGGCCCAAACAGTTAGTAATGTAACTAAGAACTGATCAGTTGAGCCACCTAGGCAGCATGAGAAGACATATTACATTGCACAGTAGTAAATGTCATACTGGTTTTGGAAGTTACTTCTTGTACTTTGAGCTTTGTACAGAACAGAAATCAGTAATTTTTCCAAGAAGCAGAGTAGGAAGACTGAACCTGGGGGATAAATCAAAAAGTGACATGGATGTACACTGCAGAAATTGTCTAGCTCCTCAGTGTGGGACCTTTTGGAGTGGTGTACCCTCAGTGCAAAGATGAGCTCCCTGCTCAAAGGAGCCCTCCTAAGTGACGCTTTCTAATGGAAAGCCCTGGTTATATGATTGGTACGGATTGTAGTGTTTCATGCTTTGGGATTCAAGATTACAGAGAGAGAACTGTAAATTACTGCAGATTAGTAAATATTGGTTTTGTGACTACATGCATTCATTTCTCTTTGTCTTTCAGGATCCCTTTTAGAAATGTTAGGTTCTTGGTTTATTGTGAACCTTTTATAAGACAACAGTCTATGACACTAAAATCTATACTTATCCTGTAACAAATAAAAATGCCTCTAATGCATAATGAATCGAAGTGTTAGTTTTTTCTTTTGACTTTGACTTTAACTCTGTTGAGTTTAACTAAGAAAACAGAAAAGTCATTGCTTCAGCTAAGTGTGCTTGTCTAGAAAGATGCGATGATACTGCTGCAGGCATGCTTTGAGCAATGGCTTGGGCATTTACCCAGTTCATATATCCCTGTCATAAAGAGTCAGTTTCTGTTCTTTTGAAGTGATGTAGGCTTTCTGTGAATTATTCACAGGGAGGAAAAAGTCTTCTGTCTCATCTGAAACAGAAAGAAATGCCTGTGATGTATGTTTTTATGTGATGAAATAAAGGAATAGTAAAATGATTCCCTAAATATGAGCAAGTCATTTGGGTTATTGTGCACTGCAGTTAGGATCTGCCTTAGGAAAATAAAAGCTGAATATGAAAGGAATTAAGTAGTAACATGATCAGTTGGTTTGCATTATTTAAAGACTGAAAGAGTCAAATGCGTTCCTTATAATTCACTTTCAAATTCTGCACATCCTCAGTGCATCCTTATGTCAGCAACCTGTTCTACAATCTGTTTCCATTTCTCTTGGCTTCTCTTCTATTACAGTGGAAATGCATGGCTTCATTTTTTTCCTGAGAAACTGAGTCTAAGGTATCAGCACAATTTAGGAATTATTAATACTGAGTAGTGTATCCTAAATTTTCAGGATGACTTCATTGAATGGTGACGTTTTTTGGGCTTTGGACAGATACTTTCCACTTCAAATAAAACAAATAGCTTTAGATCCAGAGTTAAACTAAAAGTAGGTTCACTTTGGGTTTTTTGGGTTTTTTCGTAATGGTTATGATTTACTGCCTTTATGAGTATCAGTGTCAAGGCCCTGAGCCCAGATATTTATACATATCAGACAACTGAGATTAAGAGAATTTCCTGTTTTCTGTATAAGCACAAAATACAAGAACCAGACTTGGAAAGACCAAAATGTAATTTGTCTTCAACTTCTTGTCTAAAGATATTCTTCTTGATAATTTTGAGTTCTTACGAGTAAAAGCTTATGTAGTAAAGGATTTCATGGCAGAATGCAGAACACTGTTTTCTTTCTTTAAAAAAACCTCAAGGCTAAAATAAGTTTCTTAAATATACATAAAATAGCATCCTATCTATACTTGTCCATTGTCTGGATTACTTCCTCTTGCCTTCCCACTAATTTCAAGAAGATTGCTTTTCAGACATTTGGCATCACATACATTGAATGTGTGCCTGTTTCTTTATCTTCCATTTCCCCCTTAGATCTGTACATATTAAATATGCATGATTTTGTGTATGTGCAAACAATTGCTGACAGCTAACCATAGCATCTGAGATGACACAGTTTCTCTTTGATATATACTGAGCTACTGCGCTAAAATGTTGAAAATATATTTGAAAGGCTTTTGCTAAGAACAAGTTCTTGGTTCCGTTTTTCTGAATCATTGTGAACATTGGCTTCTGAGCTGAAATTTTTCATCACGAGTAATTAGTACACATTGAAATTCTTCTTAGGTTTCAGTGAGATTAATTCATCTAGTTCTGAGAAGAAAAAAAAAAAACAACGAAGTGAAGAAATCAGTTTGCGTGGGTTAATAAAATAAACTCAGTCTTGTAACTTGTGCTCTGTACCAGTAGTTTGTTCCAAACTTAGCCAGATGACCTCTGAAAATCTCAGTTTACCCCAAGATTTTTTTCAGTCTGAAAGCAAAATTCTTCTCGATTTTTTGTAGCAATTGTATTACAAGAACACCAAGAAAAGAACAAGGCAATTCTAACTTTTACTGGTTTTGTCTGAAAGAAGTTTGAGGGATACAACAGAAAATAGCAAGAATGCTGTCATCTTTTTCCTTTTCTGTTAAGGTCAATATAGATTATTCCATGTTGTTTCTACTGAGAAATAGCAGAAGATGAATTTTGCATGTTTAGGACATTATTCACACACATTTCCTTGTTATTGTTAAAGCTTGCGTTTCTCTAGTTGCGCATGATTTTGATTTAGTCAACCTCTGGTTCCATGCAGCTTTCCTAAGTCAAGGGGTAGAAAACACCTTCTGAGAAAACTGAGTCTTTTATCTCTTTCCCCTTGAAATGGAGAGAATTTTCTGTGTGTCTGAGATGCTGAGGAGTTTTGCTTTGAATCTGAAAACTGTATTAATTTATTAGTAGTTAGCCTGAAAGCAAGGCTTAACTTAGAAAGCCTGAGCATCACTTACCCATTGTGAAGAGCGAGTTTTGGACCATCAGCATCTTTTCTCTGTCTGCATTTTTTTCTTTGAAACCAAAACCTACTTCTGCTGTCTTCAGTAAAATATGAAATGCAAAGCAAGTTCTTCTGAGATCTGTGCTGTGATCAATGTACCTCCAGAAGTTTCATGATTTCAAGTTATTCAGTTACTACTTATACTGGCTATTTTTTTTAGTCACTGCAGTCCACTTTGTGCTCAAACTTCTCTGAGTTTTCCAGTTTGACTACTAATACAAACACAGATTCTCTAAGAAATGGTTGTATGCTGTGATTATATCCTTACAGGTCACTCTGTGGAAGATGAGTTTTCTGCTCAAGACAACAAAAGAAGAAAATAATGAAAATAAGAAAATTAATGCTTTAGCTGCAGGACATTTTATATGGAGAGCCTCTGTCCATGAACTCTTCAGCATTTAAATCAATACAGTTTGAAAGACTCTCATACAAGTTGATATAATAACCTCTGAAATACTAATGATGAGTTATCACTTCCACTGGGAAACTGTACTGGTCCCAAGCATAAAAGTGGTCATTTTAAATGTCTTTACTAACCCGCACAGAATTCTGCAGAACTAAATCTCAAGTAGATCTTGCTCCCTAAATGGTAATTCCATCTTTTTTTAAAAGGTCAGCTCAATTAGATTTTGGCAAGATTGAGTCTTCAGTGTCTCTTATTATTTTCATCAGGACACATTGGCTGGTACTTTGCAAGTGTTCATGAGCAAAACAGGTTAGTAATACATTGGTACCACTACAAATGGATTGTCCTCATCACTGCATAGACAAAACACTCCTGAGAACAGTGCAATTCCTTAAGCATTAGTGGCATGATATAATGAAGTTGTATTCCATTAAGCACTTGTATACAAGGGAGCAAAATGTCATCACCTGAGTGTGACTGCATTTCTGTGATACAACCTCATCTGTTCCGTCAACTAGTTTTGCTCTGATCAATAAGCAGTTTTCTGTGGCCTTTCACTACTGTCAGATGTCATTGAATGATGTAAATACACGTCAGAAACTAGAAACTTGACAGCTCACCTAGACTAAAGAGAGAAGTGTGGGGAGGGGGTGTACTGCTGGGATAGACAGAAATGACAGCTGATGTCTGCTGTGTCTAAATGATTTGATATTGCTACAGACAAGATTTTTCATTTTTCATAGGCATGCAACAAAATGACTCAGACTAGTACAAGTCAAATCATTCAAAAAGACCAAAGAGAATAAAAAGGGTTCTTATATTACAGGACAGCGCTGAACTGAATGGCCTATTTATGAGTTACCTTTTATTTTGTTCTTGTCTTGACAATAAATTTAACAGTTCTACAAAACC
>JAWWMO010000096.1:17754200-17769509 GCA_035047845.1 Dendrocincla fuliginosa | reverse complement strand
GTCCTACTTGATGTTAAAATGAAAGAAGACCACATAAATAGTAAAAATGTTCTTGTAGGCAATGTACAATAGGTAAAATATCTATTCATGCCAGCATACTCTTTCAAACCATTAGCTAATTCAGTATTTCACTACAGAATCAAAAAATGGAGATATTTTGGTCGGTTGTGTTGGTTTTCAGTTGTGAAGAAACTTAAAAAAACTTTCAAAATTAACAATAGAGGACTAAATATGAAAGTAGATATTTTCTGTAGTGGGGAATTGCACCTGAAATGTACAGATCTTTCCTACTTTGAAGGCTTTTTAAAATATTTTATGATTTCAGTGAAGATAGCTGCCATAGGATTTAGTACAAAGAGGAGAGAGCTTAGTAGTGCTTTATCTATAGCTGCTGTACAGTGGGTCATACTGTGGAACATACTTGCTCCAGTTTTGCTAGAAGAGTTTACAACACAAGTTCCAGAAGACAGTTTTCTGGCAGGAGAGGAAGTTTCTATAATAAATGGTTGGGGCTAGATAAACATTTAAGCTGTTTCAACAGGAGCATGGTATTTGGCCTTTCATCTTCAAGGTTGGTTTAATCCTTCCTGTGCAGGAAAGACATCTACCATATTTGCTGCCATGTAAGAAGCCAAATGTGGAAGACATGATTTTGAAGAGAAACTAGATATACATTAGTAAAATGAAATATGTTTCTAAAAAAACCACACACACACACACAAAACCCAACAAAAACCCCCCAGTGTTTTTAGTACTGTAAAGTAATAGCTGCTGATGTGTCAACAGGGAGATCCCATCCCATCCCTGGAAGTGTTCGAGGCCAGGTTGGATGGGGCCCTGAGCAACCTGGTCTAGTGGAAGGTGTCCCAGCCCAAAGGGGAGTTAGAACTGCATGATCTTTATGGTACCATCCAACCCAAACCATTCAATGATTCTATGATATACATTTGAGTCTTTGCTACCTTAATAATGCTATCATGTTTTAGTGTTCTTACCCACTACACTGAAGCATAATTTGTATGAAGAAAAGCTCAGGATCCCTGAGATTCAATACTGTGCTTCTGCTGTGTGAGGTTCAGGGCATGTGCCATGAGGTCAGTGGTAAGGTACTGGAGATTAGTCTTCACCAGTCACTTGGCATACTGCTCATATATACCAGGATGTCTCCCCTGAAAGGCCTGGATTCCGAGCAAGTGTCAAAATTCCCACTGACTTTGGAAGTCCTCAGTTTTGCCTCTCAGGTTGCCATCACCTCTGCATCTCTAAAGGGTTTCCTGCAGGGCTTTCAGACAGTGGTTGTCCTCAGTTGGAACACTTAGAACTGGTTTCTTGAGACTGGCATGAATGTTGCTTAAGAACAGCTAAACATAACCACTCTAATTTCTGCATTCCCTGTTTTCTCACACCTCAGGTCATACCTGCACCTTTCCTTTATACTGCTAATTATTTAGAGTGGCTTACCTTTGTGTTGTATTCAAGAAATGGCCAGATCCTCATCTACCATTATAAATTTGTAACAAGTACAGTGCAATGTTAAGTAATGCTAAGTCATGAGTTGTTACTCTGATACCACACTTCAATTAACTTACTGTGTATTATAATTTATGCTTATGAAAGGGTGGCTGCTGGAAAGCTCTGTGTGGACTGATGTTTATTTTAAATAACAAAATTATTTTGAGTGGATTTTTAATTTGGTTTATGAAGTCACTCAGAGCCAGTATTGCTGCCTTGCAAATAAAAACTATTGTCACTTTTTCTGATATAAAAAATGACCAAACAGCATTAGTGTTTGCTTACAATAACTGTCATAAAAACAGCAGTGTCGAGGTGTAGCTGTTTAGTATGACTTTGGTAACTGACTTTCTTGTGACCCACTTTCTTTGTGAGGGGAAAAGGGAGATGATTGACTTGTGGGATGGAGGAGATCATTACACAGGAAAATATTCTATATGCAGCCTTGTATGTCTGACCTTAAATCTTGTGAATGGTTACTGAAATTCTCTAGAAGCTAGCAAGAGGGCTCTGCTGCAACTTAGTGCTTGCCTGTGCTTTAGGATACTTTATAGGTATCCTAAAAGTATATAGTATACAGTAGATTGGTAGACCAATCTACTGTGTATTTTCTACTTTTTGTTTGTTTTTTTTTTTTTTTTAATTTTTGCATAACGAGCTGGTTTTTGCTTTGAATACTTAGTTTCTTATACTGACAAGTGAGACTATATACCTTGTAGCCCAGTACAACACCTTCAAATAGTGTAACCTCCAGAACACATTGAAAATTCCCAAACAAGCAGTGTAAAATGCGACTTAGCGTTGTTTGAAATCACATTCTTGATCTGATATTTATAAGATTCTTCCTAGAGCTATTTCTGAAAGAGTTTAGAAATACACTTGCAATTTTAATACAGTGCTCAGTGATAAAAAGATTAAAACTCATTTATTGTAGCAAGAGTTGTGTGGTTGCCTCAGACATACAGCAATTTTCCATAGTATTCTTTTTTTTCTCTGTTGTATTGTACATAATAAAGTAAAAAACATAGCCATGTTTGTTTTGGTTTGTTTTTTGTTGGTTTTGGTTTTGTTTTTTTTTTTTGTTTTGTTTTGTTTTGTTTTTGTTTGTTTTGTTTTTGGTTTTTTTTTTTTTAATTTACAGATTTTGCAGTGTTTCTGTCACTTCAACTCCTTGTTCCTTATTAAGACTTCAGAGATACAAACCAGTAGCTCAGTAATTGCTTTCTTGAATCTGCCTTTAATAATTACATTTAGTAAAGCTGTATCGAAAATTAGAAAGGCAGAGACTAATGGAAAACTAGATTTTTCACTGAATTAGAAAGCAAGACAATCCATATATTGACAACATTTCAAGTTGAAACAGATCAGGAAAACTGTTTTGGACTGTCTGTGCAAAGAGGCAAACACAGGCCTGATGTGCAGTGGCATCTGCATTTTATACAGGCAGAGAAACTATAAGAGATTTCATGTAAATAGGTGTCTTGAGAAGGGACAGTAGAAATCTGATTTGGAAGTAAGTCACTTGAGGTTTTTTTTAGTCAAAGAACCTTTTTCTTCACATTAACAAAAGTCTATAAAGTACTAACTTTTCGATGAATAAAACACCTTGAAATGTGAGATAGGAAAAGAGGAAGCATGTTTTAAGTTCTTATTTTAGGCCAGACCATAATCTGTGGAAGAATATTTGTTGAAGTTGGTATGACAGCACTGTGAATCTGCTTGTATGAAGTTTGCAGAAGAGAGGAGATATTGGGCCTTTGTTTAGTCGTTACTGGATCTTTTCACCAAAAATGCAAGGCATTTGAATGCCCATTTTAAGAACAAGGCAAAACATGAAAATTATTTTCAGGATTCTATTTCGTATACATTGAATATTTTAAATGCCTTTTATTACAAGCAGGCAATGTATACATTTAATGATTGATTTACTTATACATTAAGCACACTGTTCAGTAATAATTAGTTGGTTTGTAGTACCCTAAAATCTAAAAAAAACCCCAAAACAACAAAAAGCAAACTATGAGATGTATACAGATCTGGCAATATAAATAGATCATCTCACAGTTGTATATTGTTAGTTGGATATAAAAGCTTGTGCTTATAAGATCTGTGTTTTAAACCAGGTTGGTTTACTATTCTGTCTTTCCTTTTTCATCTAGTAACTGACTTGGTTTTTGTTGATAACAGTCCTTCAGGTATCTTTGTCTCACTTTTCTGCTAAATAGACACTGGGCCTAGCAAAGGTTATGTTAGTATCTTCAGCATTTTTGGAGATCCATATTTTTAACCAACAGTACAGTTCCACTTACATGCTGCATGTTTAATAATAGTTTGCCTTTATAGTTTAATGCTTTCTTTTGCCTTCTAGAATGCACTCACAGAATTAGGCACGTTTTGAATGAGCATGCAATTTGAGTTGGTGGGCATCAGTGGAGCATAGATCTTGTGATTTCTATTACACCATGGACCAATTTCGATAAACATTGAAAAAGAGAGTTTTGCTTATATAAATTCATACAGTTTACTTATTGGATATTAAATTCATCTTGCTGCAAAATGTTACTGAATGTTGAGTTTTTAATATGTTTCATAGAGCACAGGTTGATGGCTTGAAGGTTTCTGAAGACAGAAAAGGATTCTCTAACTAGAAACTTCACCTTAAATCCTAATCACATAAGATAGGATTAAATTGCAACTTTCATTGAGTTATACATGTGTATTAATCAGTATGTAATTTCAAGTTCATGATTAATAAATGATGGTAATCTGATAAACTTTTTCACTAATCCAGAGACTTTTATGACACACGGAGAGGTCCAGCTATTGCTAGAGCTGTAGGCAGTGTGCTGTGCTTACGGTGCAGTGGTGACAGCAATGAAGACACGGTTAGATCACCAGCAATCTGGTGATTTTTGTAGAACTCATAAAAGCTAATATTTCCCTTATTTGGAATGGAAATAATAAATGTGTAAGAAAGCACTTCTGAACTCACAGAGGAAATGAAGACAATCAGAAAGGTGAGGCATGCTTGCAATTCCTTCCTAGGTCCCTGGAATTTCCATATGAACAAATCAGCATTTTTTGTAATTTAGAGAGGAACTTGTCAATTGTCAATAAATTGCAGTTTGGACAGTATCTTTTGGACCTGATGTTTTTTATCCTGTAGCTGGTGGAAAAGATGAAAGTGTCTTAAAAAGAGAAGTAGCATGAAGCTAATAGGTGTATCTACCATTTCCCATCCTACCACTTTCTTCAAAATATTGCAACAGGACCTTCACAAAAACAGCAGGTTCAGGATCTCATTTGATAAATTAGAATAAATTTAACTTTTCAAGGTAGTTACTCTGCAAGCCTGAAGGGCAAATTGCTGCTCAGTAACACAAAACTGCAAAATTGTGACAGGAAAGTCATGAATGTGTAACTGAGTCTTCTGTCTTCTGAGTATAGAAAAGGAAGCAGTTTTTTTCTTCATCTTTTTACTTTTCCTCCTGCCTTGGAAGGAGCTTTCACAGAATCATAGGGTCATTTAGGTTGGCAGGGGCCCATGGAGGTCCAGGCACGCCCCCTCCACCACCCCTGCTCAAAACAGGGCCAGCATAGATCAGACTGTGGAGGGTCATGTCCTATCATGTTTTGCCTTTCTCCGCTACCTCTCGGGGCCCCGGCTCCAGGGTTTATCTAATATACACTTTCTGATGAAACTATTAAATAGGCCAGATTTGGCACTAGATCTGGTCATAGTCTTTATTTTTATAGAGCAAGCTTTGCGTGCAGTGATTTTTCATTAGTTCTTTAAAAGGAACGGATAGATAATTTGATAGGAAATACTGATTTCAGTTAAAGAAAGATATGGGAATAGAATTATAATAGCATATTATAATGTAATAGAAATATATGGGAATAGGGCTTGGGCTTTTAATCTTTTTAACCTTAATCTTGCCCAGTTGGGATGAGCTAAGCAGGTTTTTGTAGGAAAAAGCAAGAAATCAGTTGTTCAACATTGTAGAAGTACTTGGATTTTAGATCTAAAAGCCACCATGCTGTTACTGTTTGCCTTAATCTCAAGGCCATACTTTTCTGTACCTGTGGTATTCCTGCCTTTTTAAGTGTTTTCTTAATTCTTACGTGGAAAGAGTCTTTATGGATGCCATTCTTTCCATTTGTTCCCACGACTCTCTCAGTCCCACATGCTGAGCTAAGGGGACATTGAGTGGGAAAAAGGAGCGTGTGACTGATGTTGCAGGTAGGTGTGTTCAGGGATGCTGGATTGCATTGTGTGAAAAGCTTACATGACACTTTGAGCATTTAAATTGACAACCATTGTTTCGTAATGGTTTTCCGGTTTATTTCTTTTACCTCTGAGCAGGTGACTGGGAATAAAAGGAGGGGAGTATATCATTTGTATAAGTACTGCTCCACATATATGACCAGTCGACGGGTAGCTTTTTGGTCCCTAATACAGACTTCTAGACTAAGAGGTGCTTCAGTTTTTGTTGTCCACACCAGCAGCGGAGCAAGTGAAAGGGATGCTGTGTTACCAGTGGGTTTTCAAAGGAAGCAATTGCAGTGACGTACAGTTCTGATCCATACACTACGAAATCATGCCTTCCCTTTAAGGTTACAGAAGCAGCAGTACTTCAGACTAAAAGCCCTTTCTTCAGCTCTTTTCACTTACTTTAGTGGTAATGCCACATGGTGTTTTCAGGTGTTGTTTCCCTGTGCCATAGCGTAGACTCCTGTCTGGCATCTCTTTCTTATAAAAACGTAAAAATATTCTCCGATTGTTTTTCTGCTCCCTAACATCATAGTGCTCCTGAACTCTAGAAAAAGTGTTCTGTGGGCCTGAAATTTATCCTAACTTTGTGGAGATGCCATAAACTTTCAGTCAGGTCAGACACACTGTAAAAATAACAGCGCACCAGCAGTGCTGATCTTATTGGAAAACCTGCATTATGCACATAATTCTTTGCGAAGTTTTGTTAGGAGTTAGGCAGTTTTCCAAAAGTTTATGAGTTGGCCAAATTTGCCTCCCAGATGTCTTCCTGATCTTCTTGTCCACATCTTGGAGGAATTTAAGTGAAATTGCTTGGGTTCTGGTTTGGATTGGGTTTTGGGGTTTTGATTGGGTTTTCTGGCACAGGTAAAGTAAAATATATTTTTCTGTGAGTATGTGTTTGGACTGTCTCAACTGTAACTTTCTAAAAATATTTTCTATCTGGATCACATACCTGATAGAGAAAATCTAAGCCCAGAAATTAGAGTTTGGCAAAAGTATAAGTAACTGAGAACAGTCTTGTAATGGAAAATATTAGATTATTCTAATTGCTCCTGGCACTGCCATTGGCTTCTATAATGCATTTTATTAAATTACCTCCATCTTAGGTCCTCTTCAAATATTATTGAGATGTTAATAAAAAATAACAGTAGTATGTCTGAGCTGCAGCATGAAGCAAGGAAGCAAGCAGTTAGTTGATGCAAAGTGAATGGCCCCCTTCATTCCCCTTTAGATTTCTTAGCTGTGAAAAACATTTGAGTGAAAAAAAAAGTAAGCAGAGACAGAGGCTATACAAAAAGTTGAGCAGGTGCTTGCTGAGGCAGTTGGAGATAACAAGAAACCTCAGTCACATGTAGGATATAGGGTAAGTTGCATTTTTTTTCTGCCCTGTAAATAGAGAAGTGACACTTTCGGTAAGTATGTAGGAGAATCAACTTTTGCTGCAACTAAGAACTTAAAGTAAACTGAGCAGTTTGCATTCCTTCTGCAGGGAGGCACTGGAGCTCCACAATAATAGAGCCTTTGTAACAGAAAAATATTTGAAAAACATTATTTATGGCGGTGTCTTGTTTGACTAGAAATGTCATCAGTGTTTCTATTCAGTACAAAAGTTGAGAATCAGGAAAATGCTGAGACTTGATGAGGTTTGCTTAGGAGAGTGAAATTTTCACTAAGTTCATAATAGAACAAAAAGAAAATTTGAAGCATCAAAATAAGGGAAGGAGTGATATCTGTGACAGTGTCGTGTTGTACCTGTAAGATTTCTTACTGGTATCTGTAATTTTTTTCTTTATAGCATTTGTCATTTTGTCCTACTGAGTTTAGGGATTCAAGTCTGTATGTATTTAAAATAGGTGATTTGGTTGGTACCTGCAGGTAATGAGCATCAAGAGTTTTCTAGCACAGTAAATGACTATTTCTTTCACAGCCAAGAACCTTGGACATGAAATGTGACTCTCAAATTTCAAGTAAAATGAGTTTATGAATAATGTTTCCTCATAGTGCTGTGTTTAGGAATCTACTAGCTTTCATTATCAAAGTGTTCAAGTCAAGTTAGTTCTTTGATAGTCTGTGCTTGGCTCTGTCTTTAATTTTTTTTCTTCATTGAGTAAAAGGCAGTCATGGATTTTTAGGTCTGTGAACAGTATTATTTGACTCTGATGCTTCTAGTTAACATTCAGAGAGATTGGCACATCATGTTATCTTCAGTTCAAGCAGCAGACAGCAGTTAAAATATTTAGCATGATTTTCAAGCATCTGTGTCCTGTTTCTTTTTTTCCAGTATGCATGCTTTTATTTCCACGTTTCCAGCATCGGGCTCATTTTGTAACTTATTTAAAATCTCTCAGATATGTTGGATACCTAATACCTTTTCTGGCTCAATAGAATGTGCAGGCATGTAGTTACTTGATGTTTTTCTCACAGTCTTCCAAATGATTGAGAGAGCATTTGCAAAATAGCATAATTCTCTCTGAATCAGTTTTCATGTCTTTGAAATGATAAATATATAATTGTACAGCCAGTGTTCTCTGATAGGTTATTCAATTTTGTATTGCAAAATTGCTAATAGGATACTTTATATATTATACTGGATATTGGATTGTATTAATATTTCTGCTGTCTTTGAACCTATATAATCTGTTGACATAGTTGTACTGGATGCAGTCTCCGTAAGCGGTTTAGATGTTGCCTTTTCTCAGACTTGGCTGTTTGAGTCAAATTCTGTGTTGCCTTAGCTTCTCCACTAATGTCAATATAGTTGACATAGCTATAGCCTGAAGAGTCTGATTTACCTACTTGCTGTGTTTTACACTGTAACTCTAAGGAAAGCAAATTAGGAAATAGTTTTCTGTCTTCCTTGTGTTATTCCCTTATGTTCAAGTCAAATCTGAGCCCTTTACTTTACATTCATTCTGCTCCCTTTTGCAGGATGCTTGCACCTCACTGACTGCAGATATACGTGGGACAGAGCCAGGCTGGCCCTCTTGGCACTGAGCTTTGTCCAAACCTTGCCATGAGTTTTGCAGTGTGTGCTGCCCGTGCTGTTGCTACTGTTAATGCTGTCACCAGTGCCTGAGCTATCTTAAATCTGATCCAGGAATATGTGCATTCACTGTGCCCACCAAACCATCTGCAATATAAATGCTTAGTTAGTCACAGCATGTAAATTCAGAAGCTTAAAAATGTAAATCTCAATTTGGGCACAATATATTATTATTTTTGAATACTGTTTGTGGAAGTTGCTGTTGCATTTTCTTTGGTAGTTGTGCAGAGTTTGTTGCTTCCAGTTTCTCTTCTTGCGCATGAAGAATGATCTGCTTTTCTACAGCTGGATACATTGACAACCATGTCCTGGGAACCTGTTAAAGGTCTTGTCTCAGTCACAGCAGGCTTAGTCCAGTAAGAAATGAAACTCCCTCGTATCTATTTGACCTTATTTCTTACTCCCACTTTGAACTACTATTTCAAAGAGTTTGATCTGGCAAGGGAAACCTTTGGTAAGCAGGTTGGCATTCTTTGGTAAATTGATGCAATGACCCTTATTTCCTATAGCAAGTGCTGATGTTTGTCAGTGTTGTCAGATGAATGCAAAATGATGGCAAGCAATAGCAGAGGTAATGAGGGTTCCATTTTGAAAGGCAGACCAGTGCCAATATAGTGAAAGTTTGCATAATATAACTCCTTGAAAGGAAGCAACTGAAAATGTTACATGGATCCTGACTGCTTATCTTTGCTATTAACAGAATAGCATTTGAATCCTCCATTTTGGGGCTGAAGACAGGCTAATCCCAGTATTTAAATGGAGTCTCATTGCTAAGCTGCACAGACATTTAGGAAACCTACCTCTTTTTCCTGCTGCTCTTAAAAATTTAATTGGATTAACTACTTATGTGGACAGGTAAAGAGGAGCAGTGGCTTCTCAGGTGGATTACTGCAGAGACCCTAACAAGAAATTATGTAAGATGGATATGCATTCTTTCTTTCCCCTGGTATTTAATCACCATGAAGAATGTGGAGCTGATTTTTAATAGCTTGTGTTTATCATATCTTGAGTAAATACTGTTGTGTTTCATGTTCATATGTGTTTTGTTAGTCACTAGCAAAAGAAAGGGTTGAATTCATATACCATGGTAGACATAACATGGAAAATGAGACAGTAGAAAGTCAACTCCTTTGAAATGCTTATCAATATACATTTTTATGGGTTCTTGACACCATTTACATTTTTGTTTGTAAACAAAACATCTGTGCTTAGGTCATCCAGGTGTTCTCCAGACAGCAAATACAAGTGCAAGCAGAGTAACACAGATCAAGTTTCTAGAAAAAACTAATTCTTGTGTTTGGCCTCACAAAAAGGAGCTTCTTGCAGCTAATTGGCTGCAATATGAGAGCACTTTCATTGTGGTTAGGAATTACATCCTGCTTTGGGAAAGCAGAAGGCTTTTTACAGACTCCAGATAAAATAGCAGAGGATTTTGTGACAAAATAGAAGATTCCATATGTTTTATCCAATTTAGAATTAATTTGTTTCTTGTAAATATACTTTCGCCTTCAGTTATTTTTTGCAGTATTGTAGTATTTATTCTAATGTAACATTTCTATTGGAAAGCTCATCTTTTCCATAAACAGCCTCATGGTGGTTTTATTAGTAGAACACATCCAATAAGAGACATTGAGATGATCCAGATGAACAAATAAAGCAGATCAGGCTAGGGTTTTTTTCTGTGTATCTACAAGCTTTATAATGAGAGATAAACTTTTTCCTGTTTCAGTAAAAGATCTACACACATTTCCTTGATTGTAAGGAAGTTAGCCAAATAGGTGGCCACAGTGACAATGAGATTTTAAAAGGCTGTCATCTATGTAGCAGTTGTTCTCTGAAGGGCCAGTAAAGAAAAATACCAAAACCAAGTCAGATGTTTGTTTGGTTGCAGATTAAATTTCCATAGCCAGTGTATCACTTGCAAGGGAGAGGCTTTTTAGTTTGGAAAGCCAAGTTATTTTTCAGGAAATGACAGAGAAGTTCCTATGGGATTTTATGAACCATGTGTTTGGCAAAGATTGGTTTAAAGATAGTTGAAAAAATCGGAAAACTACTTACTCTTACATGTCAGCTACTCTTTCATTCAACAGTGACAGCTCCGTAGAAGCCTCCCTCGAGCTTCCCATGTTATAAGAATTACAAATCCGCCTGACTGGGTTGCAGTATAAATTGTTTTACTACCCCTTCCTCTAAGCCCTGAGAAATATGACGTGCACTTTTAAAAGGCCATCTTCAGAAAGAATATCCCTGAATCCTATGAATGCCTTTTGTATGCAATTCCTACTAACACTGTACCATTTTATGACTGGGAGAGCCCCATACTGCAAAAGAATGTAGAAGAGAGAACATCCTTAATTATTTTGTATTATTGGTGGAAAAGACGAACTGCACACTGAAAGCGTCTTCAAGAGGCTGTAATCTGATTTAGGTAGATACTAGTATCAGTAACACTGGTAACTGTTAGGGAAGAGAAAACATTTTCAATAAATAAATGTCTGAAGACTGCATAAATTAGTAAGGAGGCATTTGAATTAGGAGCCATGTTTATAAGAATATGTAAGAACATGTGCTTGGGATGTACACTTCTTTTTTATCACTGAAAGCCTAAGTGAGATTGCAGTAACATGAGATTTAACAAGAGTTGTTAAAATGACATACTTGTCCTCTGAATGGGCCTATGTCACAGCAAAAATCTATTTTTTGTATTACAAAAGCAGTAAGTCTGCTTTTCCAGGCCGGGATGGGTCAGGCAACTGCTTCGCACAGGCTGAAGCTGTTGGAAATACTCTCTGGAAAACCTGCAGTGAACATTTCACTTCTTTGTCATGTTCTTTCTCCCTCACAGACTCTGGAAAAAGCAGTGCCATAATTGCATAATATCAAGCTTTGATTTCCATAGTCAATAAAACTATGTACTTTTTTTCTTTGTGCTGTGACTTAATGTTGTACATTGTACTTGAGACTAAGTGAAACAGTCTGGTTTCATGGAACAGGCATGACCATGCTTGGGGTGGAGGGAAGGGACTGTTTTTGGGTCTATCCCAACTGTTGAGCTGACTTTAGTTGAGATAAGGACACCTTCTAATGGGTAAGAGATCTGAATCCCTATGGAGCCCTTCAGTGAGGATGTGTGTTGAGCAGAGCTGTACCCCTGGACGTTGAAGCTCAAGCACAAGAAGCAGCTGCCCCAGGTTAGCAGGAGGTGGAGGAGGCTGCAGGTCCATTGCCTGCCTACAAGGACTGGTGACTCAGATGCCTGCAGTACCTGAGCTGCCCATCTGCAGCCCTGGCTTTCTACCTGCTCTCATGGCCATCACCAAAAAAGTTGCAGCGTGTGTGAGGATTGTACTAGGAAGAATGGAATGACTCTCATCTCTGTCCCTGTTTATCCTCCCTCCCAACACTGATTCCTCTCAGACATTCTCTTCTTTTCCTTTATTGCCTCTTACAGATATTTTCATATCTTTTTAAGGCTCCAGCAAAACCAAACAGAGCAAACTGGTCTCTTAAGTGTTATTCTGCTTCCGTCTTTGCAGTGCCCCAGCTCGTTTCCCACTTCTGCAGCAGAATGGGGGCCCTTTTCTTACAGGCAGACCTTGCAGAAGCTTGTGTAAGGGCTGGTAGCATTAGAAGAGCAATTTCTACAGAGAGGAGGCAAAATATGTGACTGTAGGGAATCTACTTGAGGAACAGAAGGTCTGAAGTCTCAGTACCTGCACATAGGTGGAGATAACCTGAAGTAAATACTGGATGCTAGACAAAAGAGAACTAGAAGTGAGGGGCATATGGTTGGAGAGAAGGGTGAGTTCCGTAACTGCCTCTGTGGCCTCTGTCAACATGTCTGTGTGCCCTTTAGCTGCCCTGTGCCTGCTGCAGAACTGAGTTTTGCTGCCCCACTTTTGAAAAGATGAAGTTGGAATAAGTGAGTCTGTTTCTGTCTGGGGGATAGTGAGATTCAGTTTTATCAAGGCTACTCTGAAGTTTGAACTGGCTCTGAATACTGTCCTCATCTCCATCACTTCTGTGGAGGACATTCAGAAGTAAGGATCGTGGCATGAGACACTTAAACCCCTAAGATGCCAAATTGCTGCTGCAGCTGCATGCAGCTCTGTTTACCACCACCATTCTACATGCTCTTACTGATTATGTGGAATATTGTTTTCCCCTGGAACAGTAGAATGGAGATAGGCTTAAAGTCATCTTTTGATCTGTACTTTTTTCTGCAGTCTTTTTCTAGTAGTAGTCATAGCACAGCTGAGACAGAAAATTTGTGATTGTCTGAACCATAATGAGACACTAAACACGTGGAAATCCTATTAGTGTTTCATGGACCGTAGCTGTCATTTCATTTGCTCTGGAATTCCTTCCATATGGCCATGACAAAGGTTTAAGGTTGAGTTTTCTTGACACTTTGAATGCATTAGCTGTTCCTCAGACAAAAGTCTGTCAAGTATAGTGAAGCATCTGAAGGGATGTATTTATTTCTGTAAGTAATATATTAAACAGAATTAGGGTCAGTAAGCTTGGTCTTGAGACATAAAAGCACAACACTAGAATTTTGTGGGGTTTCCTTTCCTAGTGAATGTTAGACAAATGTATCTGGCTTTTGTAAATCTCTTTTTTCTATTTCTGTTTTTTTATATCTCCTCATTCTAAACAAGTGTGCTCCAAATCTCTTTCTCAACTGTAGTTTTTCAGAAGTTTTGCAATTCATTTTTCCATGTATAAATATACACAGTATGATAGTATTAACTTACCACAATTATGAACTGTCTAGTAAATGTAATTTCAATGAGTGAACATTAAGAGTCATCTGTGTATTTCTCATGTAATAGAAAACCAAGTTGAGATGTTACTATGCTCGTTAGTTTCTGTCCCTACTCCTGGTCATGTTTGTCATTCTTGTCTGTGAGGGTTTTTTTTTCTTAAAGGAATCATTCTAGTTTTTATGAAAATAAGTCACTGAAACTGCATATTTTTACATCAAATTAACAGGTAAAAGATGTCCTTTTGTATTCAGTGTACACATCTGACATAGGTAAGAACTGAAGGGGGACAGTTTCGGTGTTACCACACAGTTCTTGATGTGCACTTACAAAACCAGTGGGCACCATTCTCAGTTTTTGTATACTTTACTGTTTCCTGTTTTCTTCCAACTGTACTTTCTGTCTTTGAAATTCACAATGATACAGTACCAATGGTTTGACCATATATAATCCAGTTCAGTTACTGTGTAGCACTGTCCAGTTTCTGCAGCAGGAAAAGTATGTATTCTTGAAAATAGTGAAGAAGGATCATTCAGTTAGAGTTTTGCTAATGATCAGTTAAATACAGAAAAATGGCAAAATTAGGCATACTTGTTAACAAGGATCTGAAAATCATCCATATAATTGGAACAAAGTGGAGAGCTAAAGAAAAAAAGAAGAAATGTGTAAATCTGTTTTGTACTTGGACCCGAAAGTTTTTACTATTTTATTAACAAAGACCTTAGGAATTCTTTTTGAAGTTTCCTTCACAGGTTTGGTGGTTATGAATTGTAGTGGTAGATCTACAGTTCTGGTAGGCAGAAGATCAGCATTATTCATTATTTTACTCGCTCCAGAGATCTTTACTCGCTCCAGAGATCTTTACATCATACATCATTTATGTGGGTTAAAGTCTGTTGGAAGAAAGGTTTTAATGGATAATTATCTTCTGGCTATGTACAAACATCATTGATAACTATTGTGGCAGCAACCAGGACTGGTGAGATGTTTCTAGTTTCAGAGTACTCACAGAGTTTTCTAATTGGTATCTTCATATCTATGGTCCCTTGTGTCCTAGTTAGGATGAATTCCAGATCTTTCACTGCAGTGTAGTTTGTGGTATTTCAGTGACTATGGGAAAAGTATTTTGCTTGTCTTATTCGGAGATTATTTCTTGCGTTTTTCATTTACCTATCTGTCACTTATAAAAAGTCATGTTTTTTTCAGAGATACCTGTTCATAGAACATGAACATTTTTACAAGGAAAGTAATTTCCTAGCAGTGTTGCATTTTTTCCACTATAATTCTTCCGTCTTTATTTTGGCACTTTCATCTGTGTTCACCAGTTTCCTTACATTGTTTTTCTGTCAGGGCCTGCAGTTGCTTAGTTAAATTTGTGAGATTTGCCTACAGCTATTTTGAATCCATGAAGAGATCCTATCTTTCTCAAAGCATAATGTATCTTTCTGTCTTTCACACAAAGCCATGTCGTTATATGGAATAGTCTCAAGGGAGTCCTTATAGCTGATGCAGAAGCCCCATAGACTGCTCCAAATTGCTTGGCAAGCCCTGTAGCCAATAGAGGTGCTAAACTGAGAGCAGTGGGTCACTCTTAGCTGACTGAGATGTTACAAGTTGCTTGTAATTCCTGGAGATTTAATATCAAGTAAATTCAAAACTGTTGTAACACCTTACCTAGAGACACAAGGTCACTTCTAACTTCATTTTATATA
>JAWWMO010000096.1:17722736-17734333 GCA_035047845.1 Dendrocincla fuliginosa | reverse complement strand
GACCTGACAGGAAAAAAAAAAAAAAGGGCAAAATTTCTTTGGTTTGATCAATTATTTTTGCCCAATTCTACAAAGTGGTGATGTTCACCAAGGAAGTCAGAGAGATCTGTCATGACATGGGACAGATGGAGAAGCTGGGTTTGTTAATGTGTGGATGGAGACAGGTATATTATTTTCCCTGTAGTATATTTACTAGTTATAACTACCATATTATCCTTTTTATGTCTATAGCAGATTCCTTCAATTTCAGATCTTTCAACTGCTCATCTTCCAACCATTTCTTGTTTTGTTTTTTCCCCCTGAAATTTAATGTTGTCCGTCTGACTGGTTTAGTCAATCTCAGTCATAGTATTGTCTTCTGATGGTCGTGTGGTGAAGGTTGTCTCACTGGCCAGTCAACAAAGAATGGTTTGAATTTGGGGCACTCTTTCTTCAGACATACTTGCACTGATGGCATACTCAGTTTTATTTGCTTATCATGGAGTCTAGGGTTCTGATTAAGCTCTCTCTACTACAGTGTTATAGTACTGTTCGGTCTTTTTATTGAAGCAACAAGAAATGTGACTTAAATAACAATTTAACCTTAGCTTCAGATGCCAAGGCTTTCTTGTATGGTAAACCAGAACCTTCAGAGACAGAATAACCTCTGGGAAGGAGGGGTGCAACACAGGCTTTTTTGCAAGTTCTTCTTGCATGGGAAACCCAAGGACCAAATATTTGTGCCCAAATGAATAATAAAAGTAAAGAATATTGCTGCCTAAAAATGCCAGTATATATGTTTCATGAATCTATGATTCCCAATTTTGACCTCATTTGTGGAGTTTACTGACCATAATTAAGTAGTTTTCTGGTTGCTGAGTGAGGAACAGCAAGCAATTTCCAATTGTGAATATAACATCAGAAATACAATATTTATAGAGAGCACCTCGGCATTCTTGCAGTTATTTTAATATTATGATAATTTTTACCAGAAATACAGATAGCTATTTATCCTCTATTAGCAGGCTAAATTGCAATCTCACTTCTCTGTCCTGGAGAAGTCATCCCTTTTTTAATAATAAGAATGTGGAGTTGGTTTGGCCAAATCAGAACATTGTCTGCAGAATTGCTCTGCTGTGACAAATGCAGCCCTCCAGCTGATGCTGCTTGTCCGCCATCAACACAAAAAAGGTAAATAAGCATTCAGTGACCAAGTTAGGATGGTCTCTTTTCACAAGTAATTGCATCGTTCCTCACCTTTATCAAGGACTCCTTTCCTAGTGAGTTTTGGGAGGGACAAGTGTCAAGGAACAGAACCATAATGAAGTACCTGCAGTTGAGCAAGGATTACATTGCTCCGTTAATTCTGTGAAAACTTGTCAGTTTGCCACCCAAATAAATGCCTAGACTGCGTAAAACATGGAGCAGAGTGACCTCTAGAAGAAAAATCAATGGCAATTCATATTTCATATGTCTATAATTGCTTGTGAGAGCATGGCAGCAGTTTGTTTATAGAGGAGCTTGTTTTACCAGGGACTGTTTCCTGACTTTTTTTCTTTCCAGTGGTGATGCCTCTCATGGACTGTGAATCACAGCTAGACACAGCATTAGACAAGTTTTATTGGTGGTAATTTTTTATTATTGTTTTCACATTACTGTCTTTGGAATTGCTACACTGTGTTTTGTTTGAATCAGTGCACTAATCTATAGTTACATGTAAATTGTGTTCACAACTGTTTCCTTGAATGACTCCTGAAGCTGTTTTTACCTTCTTTTTAGTAGGCAGGGTTTTATTCTCTGTGAAGTTATCCATTTGCTAGTATTTTAGCCAGCAAACTGAATCCAATGTGTGGCCTTCATTTTTAAGCAATTTGTCAGAGAAGCAAGGCATTCTCACAGTCAGCTAATTTAAAGACAGAATTTTGAAAATATCATTTTTCCCCCTGCTTTGCTTTGGTGTTTGTTTTTTTCTTTTTTTTTTTTTTTTTAAGACGCTGTTGTAAGATTTGTATCCCCACTGAGGACTGAGATGTCATAGGGATAGAGAAAATGCCGCTCACTTTATGGATTACTGTTAGGTCAACAAAACTTTGGCAGCATTGATTAACTTGACAGTGAGTACAGCAGTACATTTATCACTTATGGCTGTGCTGTAGAAAATCTAATAAGAGGCAAACAATTCCCTTTAGAGCAGTAACAGGTTCACTGTGGCTAACGGTGCATGCACTGGAAATTTCTGACTTTAAATTATACCCTTGCTGCTAGTTGGGTCATTGACTCTAAGCTACTGCACTTTCACTACTATGTTCTGTATTATTAATTTGATCAAAATTGTTTTGGCTTCTATAAATGTGTTCAAACCATATATTGGAGTTCATGTAGACTCATAAGCATTTTTGAAGAAGGGGTACTGAAGGAGCATGATCCAAGCCACATTATGTAGCAGGGGCAGCTCTCTGTTAGAACTACAGATATTTGGGGTCCTTACAAGGTTATAAAAGACAAATTTTGAACTTGTTTACAAATCTGCCTCTAATGCACAGATTTAAATAAACCCCTAACACAAACCTATCTTACATTCACTAGGTTGGTCAAAAGGACCTTTTCCATGTGTACAAATATCTTCTTTTAAAATTAGCAATAATTACCTTTAAAAATCTATACAAGTTGATTTTTAGATATGATCTTCCAGTAGTCTTGGTTTTGCAAGAATTAGGAGAACTGAACCATGAACAAGAGGTTTTTTTGCCTTTCTGTATAGAAGTGCTGCTGCTTGACTGCAAGTTACTGTTTGGTTCTAATCTTAATGTGAAATTGGGATTTACTCAGTACTGCTTGGTTTCACTTTAATAGATCTTTTTTCAAAGTCTGTGGCTAGTAGACTGGGAAGTGTCTTTGCATTGCAAATATATTAAAAAAAAAAAAAAGTTTATTGTTGAGGGGTTTTTAAGTCTTGTAGGGATTAGTTCTCTTAAATGGAAGCCCTCTATAAGATATTCTTCTACAGAAGAATGCCAAGCTTTTTGTCAATTCACATAACCAAAAGTATGTAAAGGCCACATACCCAAATAATTATGTTTCTTGAAAGAAGCAGGAAAGAAGATCGAAAAAAAGGCAGTATTAAGTGCAGATCAGAATATACAGTGTGCAGTTTAATTTATGGCTTTGTGATACAATCTGCAAAATTGCTATTCAAAGGAGAGCAGGTTTGGGTTTCTTACTATTAGGATACTTGGCTCACTAGAGGAGGGAGCCTTTGTGAGTAGCAACTATTATTTCAGGTATTTTGTGTTATTTTAGGAAACTGATTAAATTGGAGATTTTGTTCTGCAATATCTCTAAAAATGATGTCGTTTTCTTTGTTGGGAGAGAAGTATTCTACTTGAATCAATTGTCAGGAGGCTTAATGTAATAAGGCAGTTTGTGGTCTGACTAAAAGAAACACAGTGCAAAAGAAATTCCCACAGCAGTTTGTTTTTAACAGGAAAACTGAGTTTACCTGAAACATAAATACATTGAAAACTGAGGCTTAATAAGGTAGAGCAGCTTCAAAAGGAAACAGATAGGGGTTGTTCAAAGTCTGTCTTAAGGACTACAATTTAACCAAGTATCTATGTTAATGATAGAGTAGCTCTATCAACAGTGTAACAGTGGATTCTTTGCAACAAGGGATCAAGAAAGTTGGCATTAGTACCCTTTGCATAGTTAGGGAAAAGTACAATTAAAAAATTCTTCCTGTTTAAGTTTTTCTTTTCTTCTTTATTTTTTTTTTAATTTACAGAATAGAAGCTGTGTTTCTCACTCTCTTATTGCTTTTTATAGGTAACAAGACACATTTCCACACTTTCTCCTGGGTTCATACAATAAAGGAGTTACCCTACTGCCTGCCTTACTGAACAGAGACCTGGTATTGATTACCTATCACACTGGCATCAGAACTACTCTTAGGATTCAATTTTTTTGTTGTTTTGCATATTTTATTGATCAAAAGTGGTAAATGAGCATCAAGCGTGCAAGAAGACGATGAATTGTTTACTTGCATAAAATAACCTTTCAATAAGGGAAGATGCATTGCTCACACTTTTGGTGCTGTTCTGCTGCCCGAAGCAGATGGCATTCAGCTGCTATTGATTTGCTCCTATAGTTACAGAGCAGCATGTAACAAGGCATGCTCATTTCTCTGAAAGAGAGGTGAGGGTTTTTTGCCAGGATGGCAGGAGTGAAAAAAGGAAGGATGGAGGTTTTGGAGTTACATTTTTTTACAAGAAAAAGTGTGGAAAACCTTGCAACTCTGCAAACAAAAATCAGGGTTTCTGTTTTTGCAGAGAAAGGGGTTTACTTTGTCCAGTTCTAGCACTTCTGGTGAAAAGAATTCACAATGCAGATTGAATCTATGACCATGCAACTGCTTAGGATTGTGAAAAGCAGCCAGAATTTAGTGTCACAAACTCCATACCACAAGTCTTAGCTGCTATGGTTTTTTAATTTTGCATGTTTTTTCCTACTTATGAAAAGACTGTTGATTCATCAGCCAAAGTCATACTACAGTATGCTGGGCTTGATTCTGCAAACACTTAATTTCACTGAAGAATACAGAATTTAATAATTTGCTGCTGGATCTCTTCTATAATAGGGGACACACACATGACAAGGACAGCTTTCTCTGAAAGTTTATGTGGAAGGATATTTAATGCAGAATTTCAACCTGAACAAGATCTGTAATTGTTTAGTAGATTTTAATGAAATGCATATATATATATATATGATAGAAGAGGGTTTCAGCAAATAGAGTATAGGCATATTTGTTCTAAACCAAAACATTTTAGATAATTTAAGGTCTTATTTCTGGAAGAGTAGTATGGTGGGTGGTACTGAGGAGCATGGTGCAGTCCTCAGTCAAGCTGTTTTAACAGAGAAGTAAGCCGTCTGTCAAGATCCACAAGTGTGCTAGCATGAGAGTTAACAAAGTCAGACTCTTCATGACAAAACTGGACCAGTTCAGTGTTTTGACAACACATATTAAAGCCTTTCTTGCCCACCTGACTGTTCTGCAGTGACTCTTACTGCCAGAAATGCTTGCTGTTATTTTTGAACAGTCTTGAGTATCTTCCCGGTCTGATGTTATTTGGGAAAATAAAATGATTTATTCCATTATGACTGCCCTGCTGTCCTCCTTGTCCTTTATATGATGTTCCTTTTTTATGAAAATAATGATTGAGATATGACCTCTGGCAAAACATTGTCACAGCGTAGTTAGTAGTTAGTTATTATCAAGAGTTTAATTTAAGCGTGCCTATTAGTGTTTGTTAAAAAATGTCCTACTTCATCTCTTCAAATTTCTCTGACATTGATTTCAACTTGCTGTGTAATTCATGAAATGCTGTCTTAGCTTTTTTTAATATCCATATGCTTATGTGTCCCTACATCTCGATCATTTGTTGGGCTGCTTCTGTGGTATAAGCACACAAAAAGAGATTATCTGAATCTTTGACTTTAACCTGTTGGTTTCAATCCAGAGGAGAGATTTCTTATGAGTGTTTTTCAAAACGAACAGATGTCAGTGATTTTTTTTCAGAAAACAGATGCTTTTTGATCAATGGCTAATGGTGTCAGCACAGCATTTATCACATTGTTCCAAGTTGATTTTTTCTTGCTCTCCTATGGGGCTGGAAAAATGTTTTAAACATAAGAATGTTTACAAACAGACGTTAATATAGTGGAACATGGAAAAGTGCATGTTTTAAAACAGGGTTTTCTCTGCTACAGTGTTACTGCAAGAAAGCCCTCTGCTTTCACAGATTTAAACAAATACATCCATATTCTTGTTCTATTCCTGTAGTATCTATCTATATCACCAGAACTCATGCCAGTTTTCTTCAGCCCCTCTGTCTCTGTCATTTCTGAATTTGTTAGTAGTCAAAACTTACTCTCTGCTTCTTTGCCAGTTTGTGTAAGCAAATAACTCATTAACTACAGAATTAGAAGATCAGAGTAAAATGTTAGTGTATTAACAATTCAGGGGAAAACCCCACCAAAACAGTCCCACACAGAAATTTTTACTTTCCTTTTGCTAATAAAGCTGGTTAAAATTTAAGTAAGAGTTTTCAAGGTAGAGCTTAACAATTTCCTTGCAGTTACTCTTCCAATATTACAAAATAGCTTAGAGTCCTTATTCAACATCACATTTTGTGATGAAAGGGCTACCAACACTCAAAACTAAAAAACAAAACCCAAAAAACCCACCACCATATAAATCTAAATATATTTCATCAGCTGTGTTACCTCTACTTTACCCCTGCAAAAATGACACAATTGAGTTCATTAACCCCAGGTGCATTGAATTCCCTGTGCTTTGTACATTCTCTTGTTTGGACTTTGGAGTGGGTACCTGCTGCTTAGTCTAATTAGTTTCAAAGGGAATGTCGAGTCATTTCTCAAGAGTTTACCCTGACCCAAAACATCTGACAAGAAAATACCAGAGAGACAAAATAAGAAATTATTGTAGAGTTGAATAGCATTTTTGTTACAGTACCTTACGAAAACAATGCAGGTAAGGAAAGCATCCTCAGATGATTTCTAGATTTTTACATGATATTTGCATGAAATGCTCATAATTTCCTCCAACTTTATCAACCATCTGACTCTTTCCTTGTCTCAGTAAAATTAGCAAAATGAAGTAGAGCTGTGGGAGATTTTCTGTGAAGCTAAAAAGAAGTGAAAATATTATTGTAGCCCCCAGCATCTCAGTCCTCCAATTACTAATGGTCATTCTGAAGTCCACCGTTGGTTTTCTTCTGTTTTTTCCAATATGCATCACTCAGAGCTGTGTTCTTCTAACTTCTCTTTCAGGGCTTGTAACAGCTTACTTATCTTTGCAAGGATTGTGACTGCTGAGTTTGCCTTAAAGCCTTTGGTGGTGGGTTTTTTCAAAAGCCTTTTATTAATGAAAGTGGGCTCTGTCTAGAGGACCATCTTTGTCTGTGTTGATCATTTAAGTGGTTGCAGTAAGTTTTGAAACAGTCCCCTTTGCTGCGATATCTAATTGAATAACCATCTAACCGGGGTCTGTGTTTCAATCACAGTAGCCCTATTCAGACGTGTCAAATAATTCTGTTCCTTACTGTAGTTGTTACTAACTTCCCTGGTACAGGCGTGTCAGTTCATAAATCCCCAGTTATCTCATGGTTTATTATTACTATTGTTGTTGTCGTCATCATCATCATTATTATCATTTTTTTTAGTTCTCTGGTTCTAAAGCAGCCATATTGTTTATGGAATCCTGTGTCTAGTTCTGGACCTCTCACTACAAGAAAGACATTGAGGTGCTGGAGCATGTTCTGAGAAGGGCAGCAATGCTAGGGAAGGGTCTGAAGCACAAATCTTATGAGGAGAGGCTGAGGGAGCTGGGATTGTTTAGCCTGGGGAAAATGAAGCTTGGGGCAGACCTCATCATTCGATACAACTACCAGAAAGATTGTTCCAGGGTGGGGATTGGCCTCTTGACCTACGTAACAAGTGACAGGATGAGAGAATTTAGCCTTTTGTTGTGCCAGAGTAGGTTTAGATTAGGTATGAGGAAAGGATCCTTCAAGGAACTGCATGTTAAGCGTTGAAACAGGCTGTCCAGGGAGGTGGTTGGGTCACCCTCCCTGGAGGTATTTAAAAGACAGCAGATATGGCAGTTAGGGATTTAGTGGTTGGATCACCATCCCTGGAGGTATTTAAAAGACAGCAGATATGGCAATTAGGGATTTAGTGGTTGGATCACCATCCCTGGAGGTATTTAAAAGACAGCAGATATGGCAGTTAGGGATTTAGTGGTGCCCTTGGCAGTGCTGGGGTAAGGTTTGGACTCAATGATCTTAAAGACCTTTCCTACCTAAGTGCTTCTGCAATTCTAAGAAAGGGTTATTGCATGCTAAGAAGACAGGAACATACAGTAAACCCTAATGTTTAAAGAAGGTTAGGTTGCAAATTAGGAAAATCTAGAGCTGGCATTTCCGGTACCAGCTTATTCACCTAAAAGTAGATGGTGTATTTATGATTGTATTTAATTACTTATCAGATCATGTTGCAGAGTTTTGTTTCTTTTTCCCATGCAACCTTTTTACCAGTGCACAAGGATCACAAGGATCAGCATAGAAGGAGGGCAGCACCTGGCTGTGAGAAAAAACTATCAATTACTTTCCAGATGTTATAGCTTGCAACTACATTTTTTTCCTTTATTTTTTTTTTTTTTGTTGGTGTAGAGGCCCCTTTCCTTAATGTTCATCAAACTGTAATCACTAGACAGCTGTGTCTAGCGTCTCATAAAGCTCTGAGTGTGGACAACAGAAACTTCCCGAACTGGGACAATGCATGAGCTTCTGGTGTCGTGAATTGCACTGTGTGCAGTTCTCGTGAATGGTTTGTATTTACACTGTTTTATGAGGAAATTCTGGCACTTTACAGTGACTGTGTTGGCCTGAGGGGTTGTGTAAGAGGACTTAGATGCTCTTTGTCTTCTGTGACTGGTGCTGTGCTGGTGCTCTGAGACACTGCCCAGTGGAGCTTTCCCTGGGAGAGGGACTGGTAGAGAACATGGTGAGTGAGGCATCATGCCTCCCCTGAATGCTTGGTGGGTTTTTTCACTACAGCATACTTGTATTTAGTTCCTTTAAGCTTTCAGAAAACTACTGCAACCTAGTGTTGTATTGTGATTATAAATGTGGTTACTTTTTTACAAACCTTCATCCCCTGTACTCTTGAGAAGACTTTTCCAAGCCTGACTACCTATTTTCTTCACCATCCTAGAATGTTTATTTTCTTGATTGATATTATATTATTGTCTATGGTACTACTGCACCTGTTTGTTATCACCAACATTATTGACATGGTCTTAATTACTTGTTAATTGTCCATTGTGTTAGTGGTCCACTGACTTCTTAAAAAACACTTAAATTCAGACATTTTAAAATCAGCATGTGTTTTTCTGTCTGTCATTAGTGGATCTGCTTGCTCTTCGTATTACTTTTCCCTGTTACTTATTTTTAAAAGCCTTTCTTGTTCCTTCTAACTTTTTATAATATCATAAACTTGTTCTGCCCTTCTTTTCCTTTTGCTCTGTTGATTTCTTCATTTCTCATCCAGCTTTGTCTTAACCTCTAATCCTTTGAGCACTGTCTCAGGAAATTATATTGACTACTTCCTTTCATTTTTATTTTTCAAAGGAACAGTAGTTGTACTTTGTTTCTAATCTTTCAAGGCTTGGTCTCCTATTTTACTGAAGAGGGATTCACTGTTTGCTCCCAGTAAAATTACATTCTCAGTTTTCCAAGAAAAATTCAGTATTTTATTTTTCAGATCAGGTGGGCTGTATTTGTACACTTAGCCTCAAGTCAGTCTGCTCTGCACTTAGTAGTTGAATATTAGCTGGAATTGTAAATGTGTTTTTAATCAGCTTTCTAACTGAAGTGCTCTCTGCCTTAAGACCTATGTGGAAGCATTTTTGATCAAAATGAGTAAATTGCTTTGCAGTAGGGTTAGGTAGGGCGTAAGTAAAAATATTAATAAGTTATAGACACTGTCATGAATTTCTGCATACACATTTTCAGTGATGATCCAGTAGTTGTTTAACCTATTTGGCTTCCCTTTTGTCTAGCTGGTTTATCCTCTGTGAAGCTTGAGAATGCTGTGCTAGATAGATTTGTCACTCATGAGATATTGGGTAAGTTTTAAGCTTACTGGAAGTATAACAGATTGATCTGAAAGTTGGTGCAAGAATTTTTGTACTATTTTCCAGTCTTGAGGTTCAGAGGTGCAATTCACCTCTGTCTTTTTTTTTTTAAACTTTTGTGGCTTTACATTAACTTTCAGATAGATCAGATAGAGCTACTTGGTCTTCATGGGAAGTATTTTGGCATATACTCACAGTCACTATTTGTTCCCTTTCAAGCTCCACTGTGTGGATGGCACTCTTTCTGTTGACTTCCCTTTGACGCCAGTGTGGCAGTGTTAGCTGGTGCTTCATATGGAGTATCACTTCTGTGTTGTTGTTTTTGTGTTTGCATGATTCTTGTGTCTTTATACAGAATTTTGAGCATGTTTGATAACCTACTCCTGTTCTTACAAATGTGAATATTTTCAGTAGTAAGGAAAAGTGGAAAGTCTTTACTAGGACAATTTAGGCAACAACTTATTTAGAAATAATTCTAGTTGATAAACTATAGCTACATCCTCACTGAAGAAGGGGATGAGTTTCTTCATAGTCCTTCCTTCACAATGAGTAATATAAAACATGATTGTACTTGCTATTATGAAAAAGAAAAAAAAAAAAAGAAAAAAAAGGAAGGCTTAGTCTTAGAAGTCTGGTTCCTTTCTCTACTTGGTTTTTAGTTAATGTGTTCTTTTTAATAACCTTTTTATTATTTCATGGGACTGTGTAAAGCAGTTCAGGAAAAGCAGGTTAATAGAAGAATATAAACTCTAAAATGTTCTAAAAGATGTGAATTCTGGTCCCAGTGGAGACTGACACTCCAGCCTACTTACTGTAGCTGGAATGTATTGATTTTCTTCTCCCCCATTTTAGCTGCACCACTGAATTAGGTATTGTGAAGCATCTTTCCCTGTGAAGAGAGGAAAAACTGTCATGAACTTTTTCACCCTAGCAGTACTGCATTTCAAACTAAACCAGATGGAATGGAAAAGTCTGTAAGGACCCTGTAACTCATCTCCCCCCTCTCATTTCTCCATTTCCAACAGCTGTTCCAGTAACCTTAAGAAAGTATGATGGATGACTGTAAGAAATTGATTTTTAAATCTTTTTTCATTAAAAACAACAACAACAATAAAAAGATGTGAAAACTATGCGTTCCTGTGGCTTATCTCTGAAGGTTAGGGAAGTGGTCTTGTTCAGGTTTTCAGCAAGATGTTCAGTTACTGTTATAATTGGCTGATGAGTAGGTTTGGGCCTAACTAGAATGCCAGTGTTCGATTTCACAGTGTCCTCTGTGAAGATATGTCACCATTTAGCCTGGCTTTAGTGACAATTTTCTAAAAAGGAAACTCGTGGGAAATCATTATGCTGTTTATATGTCTCCCTTGTTGGAGAGCATTATCCTGTGATATTTTAGCACTGTTTTCCACTGCATGATGGCATCTAGCTAAGGTTAAGGCAGAACAAGTCCCTTTGCAATTTTGTGACTATATTTTACTTACTGAAGGGGAAAAGATGACCGACAATTAAGTATATCAGATGTCACTGAAAGAACATGTGCAACTAATCAATTACATCCTTAGGGAACATGATTTTATGAAACTGATAAGGTAGAAAAATTGGGGATTTTGTGTTTTGTGTTACATAATAATAATTGCATCCTTTCAATGAAAAAGACATTTCTGCTGATCTAAACATCAGGCTTTCCCTTGTGTTGTGTTTTGGGTGTTTTTCCTGAAGCACAGAGTAGTTCATTAGACTGTGACAGTAGGAGATAAATACCCTTTACAATTTTGTAGGAAAATATGGCACTTATACTCTTAGTTCAGCTGAAATCAATAACTTGGAAAATGTATTTCTGAAGTCACTTCCTAAATCATTTGTTAGAGGTTACATTAGGTGTTTTAGGTTTTCTTTTGGGGGG
>JAWWMO010000096.1:17705105-17722636 GCA_035047845.1 Dendrocincla fuliginosa | reverse complement strand
TCTATTTATTTTAGGAAGGAAATACACATGCTAGTTTGGGTTTTTTTCTTAAATTTGTCTACTTAGCACTCTGAGGCCAATATTTGGAATTGCTGTGATCTTGATAGAATTTGGATGTAATAGAAATTCACATTACAATCAAACTAAGTGTGAGTTTTTATTTCTTTGAAAATATTTATCTGAAGCTTCTAATGGCAGAGTAAACAAGGTAGTAGTCATAGTTACAAGCCAGTGTCATATATTCACTTGAAAAAATGCTACAGTTGAGCATATTGCATCACAAATTACAGAGAGTGGTTGAGAGACTTTACTTGCTTGCTCCTTTGCTGCTCAGCTATCAGTTAAAGATCATCAGGTTTGCAAATATGTATTTCTTACAAATTTTCAGACAGAAGTAAAAAATCTGTTGTGTTATGGGTTGTTTCAGGTAAATTAAGACAATTATGATAGCATTTATTTCTGATTTAAGAGTATTTTTATAACAAATAGGAAGTTGAAAATGCTTGCATTTTTTTTTCTAAACATCCACTTCAGGCCACCACCAGAGATAACAAATAAGTATAAACAGACACACCTAATCCAGGTGGCTGGGGGATTTTGTTGTTCCCAGAGTTTTTTTTTTTTCTCTCTTCCTTTATGGTCTGGACCTTTCTAATGAAGTCAAGCCAGAAGATAATTTGCCCCCATAATAGTATAAATAACTTGTACCTTTTTTGTGTTTGTTTGTTTGAAGTGCATGTCACATTATGTTACATCAGTTGAAAAATCCTCCTTTGTTCAGTGCAGTCATTCCTGCCTTCATAAAATTCTGGAAATGACAAAATTCCCAGCTAACAGAGATGGCATACAAATACAGTGCAGTGCAAAATTGCCTTTGCTCCTCTGCAAACTCTGAATTTTCAAGTTTAGTGATCACCAAACCAGTTATTGACAGCTAACAAACTATATGGCTTAACACGCTGAAACAGATGCTGTTTGCTTACATCTTTTTGTGAAGTATATTTGGGCAGACCAGAATTAGCAGGGCCTGTGTGGGCTTGATACATGTTGTGAAAGAAAAAAAATAAATAGAATGAGATATTAATCTGGAGTGAGTGGAAGTGGAAGCGAATAGGTTTGTAAGAGCTGTCAGGAGTTTTCCTTTTATACAATGATGTATCCTTCTCTTCTTCCCTGTTCCATTCAGCAGCCTCAGCAGGCAGCTCAACTTTTGGAAGAAGCTGTCAGGAGGTGTAAGTATGAGGTTGCCTATAAGCACCAGATGCTTATAGATGAGACCAGATGCTTATAGATGAGACTTATAAGACCAGATGCTTATAAAGCATCTTTATACAATTTCTTGTGGTTCATCATTGCATATAATTAGTAAGATGGTTTTATTTGAGCCAATCATGCACATTATTATGCAGTTCACGCACCCTCTGAATGTGCATCCATCTCCACCCCTTCCTTTGTGCGTAACCTGAATGCAAAACAGGATAAATTTTGTATCAGCAGGGTGCTGATTTTGCAGAATGCAAATGAAGCGGCATTTTTTAATGCATCTTCATATAGAGGTGAACTGAAAAGTTTAACACTTGCCAACATCTCAGACCTCCATATTTGTTATAGCCATTGAAATCTAGAGCAGAAAAGTTCAAAAGTTGCATTTTCCCCTGTTCATTTATTCAAACTTGTTAGCGATGTCCTCAGCTCTTCAGGAAGTATAGACTCTGAATTCACATTTGCAAATGTAACATTAAAAAAAGAACTAGTTCTCAAATATCTTGGTTTTCATACCTGATATAAAATCTAGATGACTTCTAAATGTCTCTTCCAACCTTTTCTTTTTGTGATCCTGCTATCCTCCACATGACCATTGTGTCTCCCGTGTGATTAACGTAACGTAAAAAAGTACTCATGCAAGGATGAGCAATGAGTAATGTTTCTTCTCTTCACCAGGCTTGTTTCTTCTCTGTATTTATTCCTTCTAACATAGGGTGTGAAAGTGAACTGGATGAACATGGATAGCTTTACTTTTAAGAGTCAATCTGTTTATAAACCCAGTGAAGTTTCTTCACGCACTTTGGATCCAGCCTTTATGAAGGAATGCTCTTTAGGGAAGAGCCTGTGGGTTTTATTTGCATGTGAAGAACATGTGTTTTCAGAATGTATGGCACTATTAATAGTAAAGAAATAGGGGATTAATCTTTCAGGTGAGACATTGGTTGAATTTATGAACTGTTTTTGTTTGTCTTGTGACAACTGTAAATCATCTCATCAATGAAAGAATAGAGGATGGTGTCTGGCCATTATGCGGCCATTATGCTGTTGGTGTGGAAGAATATGGCAGGTCTAGCAAGCAGCTCCTTGGTCAGAGCTTTGTCATTAGGAGCCACAGTGCAGATATAAGGAGAACATTGTAAGCTGACCTGTCAAGCAAAGCAAAGCGTTCCCCTTATTATGATTTACCAAAGTGTGTGTTAATAAAGCTACATGACGTGGAGAGTTCCTTTTTCCACTTATATGCCAGATGGGAGTCTTTTGTTAGGTGAACATGAAAGCACTTAGCTGAGGTAGCTTTATTTTATATTTTAAATAAACAGAATTTTATTCACAAATGAGTGTGCCAGTAGTAACTTAGTTCCAGAATCAGACATCTCTCCTTGAGAGGCATCTATCTTGGTATCAGTGATGGCAGGTGAAAAAGAATCTAGTAGCATAAGCTGAATATATTTTTATGTGATTCATCAAGAACTGTGGTTTTCCTGTTGAAATGAAGCGTTCTAGAATAGGTGTAAATAAATGGAGAATTGAAAAGTGTTGCAAGAGGCAAATGTTTTGGTAGCTTGAATAGAAGTGTGCAGTATCAAAAATATTTTTAAAATGTAGGTTTCTATTTTGCCTTTTTTTTTCTTCTTTACAGACAGTCATTTTAGAAAATGAAGAGCTTCCTAAAATATTTCTTGATTTTCTGAACGTTCGCCATGTACCTACCTTGCCAAAAGCAGAAAGCTGTGGGTAAGCTCTCAGTTACTGAAAAATACGTGGAGGCCAAAAGGCCTATATCCGCTCAGTGCTGATGCAATTCCATTGACTTAAAATGGTCTTGCTGCCAACTCTAGCACTGTAAAATAAATGGGCATTAGGTTCATGTTAAGTATGTTTATATATCCCCAAAAGGTCATAAAATAAATCCAGCCTCTTCAAAGACAGAAGTGAAGTTTAATGTAATATTCTTGGAAAGCAAAGGAGTTTAGATGAGAAAAATATCATTTTCTCATAGATCTTTATGTATCTACTGAAATGTAAGATTTTCATAAACAGTCACTAAAATTGCATAGAAAACCTCTGCGTGTGTTTTATGGTCATAGTATCTGCACAAAATAAAAGTTCATTCTGTGATCATTTTATGATCTCTCTCAGAGTGTTTGAAAATGAGGTCCTTCACCTTCCTGATGACATCTACCCCAATGACCCAACTGCCTTCCCCTGGGAAGGGTTCTTAATCTGACTGGCAGAAGGGAATCTTAGTAGTGTGAGTGCAATGACTACAGAAATACCTAAAATAGTGTATTTGGAAGCTCTGTTACCTCTGCAGCTGCGAACTTTGTAGGAAGGATTTCTTTTGCTATGTAAGCTGGCGTGGTTGGTAGTCCAGAAGCGTTACCAGAATTTGCTCCCCAGAAAGCCACATGGCCCTTTTCCACTTTGCGGGAGACTCTTTGGATCTGCAGTGGTGAGAAGGCGAGTTGAAGTTAGAGGCCCTCTTTACACTTGGATGTGACCCAGGGCAGTGTCCTGAGTGATTCAGAAGCTAACAGACTCGTGATTGTCACTTGCAGTTAATTACATGAAGCAGTATCCCCAGTGGGACTGTACCCCAACACACTTCATAGATAGATAGATGGAAATGCTTGTGAATCTCTTACAGAAAAATGGATCTATCATTTTTAAGTAGTGGTGGTTGTAAAATAATACAATCTCCCACATTCGTTTAATTAAACTGCATCATGCAGCCACTGACAAGAAAAAGATTGCTTCCTTTGGTGAGTCTTAAAGAATTTGGGGGTTTTAATTATAAAATTAATTTTGTTTTAACCAAAGTTTCCTCTCGCTTTACTTGCAGCTCTTTTGATGAAACAGAATCTGAAGAATCAAGGTGAGCTTCATTCCTACTCTTTCTAGGACACCTGATTATCAAACTACCTGAAATTATTGGCATTTACTGTATTTGTTCCTTGCAGTTGACAAAGTAGAGGAGGTTAGCATTAAAATTGTGGTTGTTAAGTATTATGGTTAGTTTCATCAGGTGTGCTAGACCAGTACATTTGTAGTGCAAATCAAGCACCCTTATGCTAGTATTGAGTAATTTCTTACAAAATTAATAGAATACAGATAGTTCTGAAATATATCTGGGAATTTACTTTTCATAGCAAGAATATTTGGCAGAAGAAATTAGACATTTGGGTTCTATGCATTTGGTAGGGCTTTGTATGTATCTGGTTGCACTGCTTGTATGTGCAGAGCAGACAGGAGGGGGCTGGGGGTGGATGTGCCTGTACCAGGTCCAGGGTGGGAGTCAGGCCTGTGTGTAGTTTCCAAGGACTTTTTGTCCATGAGTGAGGAGTACAGCAACAGCTTTAGGGGCCACAAGAGAATGGTGACAGTGTCACTCTGTTTGGTGTCCTGAAGATCATGTAGGCGTGGAGCCTGGTTGTAGATGGACTTGCAGCCTGCATTACACCAAGTGCCAGGGAGGACAGCCAGGATCAGGAGCTCTCAGAGCCAGCTGAAAGCCACCCCTCCAGGATGCAGCCCCTTCAGTTCCACCTTCACACTGAGGAGAAGCAAGCTTTGCTTCCAGGAGATGGAGCCTGCCCTATTTGGCAGCACTGGTGTGTGGAAACACACTGCATGGCTCCCCCACAGCTCAACCACCTTACTTTATCAAAGGTAGTTTGTAGAATATTCTGTGTGCTGTCCCATAATACTGACATCCCTGTTCTTGACCTTTCCAGCAAACTGTCCCACCAGCCTGTGCTGCTGTTCCTAAGGGATCCATATGTCTTGCCTAAAGCCAACGGTAATCAAACCTGTCATCTGTTAATGGCACTTTACTGATCTGACCCTGCACCACATAAACCACATTATTATTAATACCAGACTAGTCAAGTGACACTGGTCCAAGATCTAATAACCTGCCAATAAAACGATAGTTCTTGAGTAAAAAACCATTAAAACACTAAAGGGAGTGGGTCATTTATAAAAGGCTGGAATTTTCTTCCCCAGTTGTTCTCTCAGACAAACCTACTGAGAATTCAAATCAAAGGACAAAGAACACTGCATTTTTTTTTTCGTTGTTGACCCTTTGGGCTATTTTGCCTGAAGGATTTGAACTCAGAGGCCTAGTCCTTTGTAAGTGCTTTTTCCCTAAACACCAGTTGATCTACTGCAAGCATGTTTGTACTTCCATTTGGATTATTACTATTTCTTATCACTTATAACCTCTAGAGCTCTTTAAAGGGAAAAAATTGTATACTTTAAGTATAATTGATGCATTTCACAGGACATTTACATTAGCCTTTGTCTCATAATATGTGGTTCAAAAGAGTGTTTGAAATAGCTTGTTATAAACCTTTTTTTTTATAAAAAGGTCTCTTAAATGTGTGCAGGAAAGAAAAAAAGTACCATTTCAGTGTGTGTTCCTTCTGGTTTTGTCATTTCACTTGTTTGAACCATTACTTCTACTAAAAGTTTTATTAAAAAATATAATATGCTTTCAAGAGAGAATTTCCTCCCTGAGCTGTGCGTTAAGATTCTTTTTAATGTGGCATTTTGTTTGATTTTACAAAATACTGTTTAGAAATCAATAGTCAGATTCTTGCACTTCCTTGAAAATCATTTTAATTTTTAAGAGTAAATTTAGGAAAGAACACTTTTTTGCTTGTACTTTCTTAACCAATGGAGTGTACTTCCCTGAGATTTTCTCAAAATGTATATAAATACCTGAAGGGAGGTGTAATAAAGCCAGTCTCTTTTCCATGCTGCCCAGTGGCAGGACTAGAACATCAGGAAACGTTTTTTCACCAAGCCCAGACACAGGTTGCCTAGAGTGGTGGTGGAGTCTCCATCCTTGGAGATACTCAGAGGCTGTCTGGCCATGGTCCTGGGCAACTGGCTGTAGGTGCCCTGCCTGAAGAGAGTGTTGAATCAGATGACCTCCAGTCACCTCTTACAGAGTGCAACCATTCTATGATTCTGTTTCTTTTTCAAGCAGTTTATCAAAACCATAGGGACAAGGCTCGTGCGTTTTGAGGAGTTTAAATAGTCTCACTTGCATGCAATGCCCACTCTGGCTACTAGTGTGGCCTAACAGTACTGACACTATGGAGTATTGCTGAACACAAATCGTGGATCTAGGGTGAAACACAGACAGTAGAGGTCCTGTGTGACCCAGGTCCACATTAGAAGACACATTTCATGATTGTTTAGTTTTCACTTTAACTTAGGACTGGTCTGGTCACGCAGACTGAATGTCCATTTGAGGCTGCAGTGCAAATCACAAAATCAATGAACCAAAGAACAGTAAGGGGAGAGGGTCACTTCACAAGGTCACTTCTGACCCAGGTGACAACAGTGATGAAGAAGCACCCAAAGAGTTACCTCTGTTTAAAAGTTGTTCAGATGCTGCCCATACTAATATTTAGAGTGGGCCATGCATGTTTTAATCTTATTGTTTAGTGGTGCTCCTAATTACATAATTGATTCCTTGAGAGCAGGGTGTAAATTATGAACATCAATTTAATTCCATACCATTCCAAAGAGATAGAACAGATTTCATATACAGTTATCCTGAAAAATTGTGATGGTGCTTAATATTTTCAACCCACATGTAACATTTTGTTGTAAGACGTCTATTCAGGATTTTGCAGTTCTGTGATGGTGTTTAGGTGTTTATATTCCATCCGTAACATCTGCTCCAAGGCTAAGCTTCCTTTTTGTGAAATCATTAGGAACTTTGTAATGAATTTTGTACCTATTCTTTTAAGTAGTGTTTTTCTTGGATGAAGATAAAAGCCTCTTCTAATGTGAAGATGTTTAAATAATAAATAGACCTTCATTAATGACATCTGAAACAAAGGGCATTTTAGACTTTTGCCAAGGCATTTTCTGGCCTTGAACCAAAAGAGTTAGAATTTTATATGGCAGTTGAATATTCTTGATATTTGAAAACCCTAAGGCATCAAATTCCTTTGCAACACAAGTTATTCTTTACCTTAATAAATCAAAGCACAAATTAGAAAGTGAGTTGTGGTTTAAAAAAGGAAGAAGAAAACCAAATTGTAAGTTTAGAGGCTCTACTAGTTGACTCAAGTCTAGTTAGAAATGTCATTTTTACACAACTATCACTGCCTTTAATTATTATTCTTTGTTTTTAGTTTGCAGCAGCGAAAATATAGATGAGCTTTCTAAAATTTTCTCTCCCAGATCAATTCTCACTTTGATAGATTTTGATTTCCCTGTAAAAACAGCCAAAGTTGTTCAACCTATGACCAAAAGTAAGTGTCCATTAACAAATAACTATTTGTTGTATATTTTTTTTGAAGAAGGTGAATGGTTGTTTAAGTCAGAAGTCTTTCCTGAGCGCAGGAATGCCTATGTTAACATATTTCCATAAAAAATAGTGTGAGCTTGAAACAAAATAAATAGCTCTTTCTGGAACAGAATACTCAAAGAATATTTTTACCTTCTCAATGGACTGTTACTTGTCTTTATAAAATACAGTCTTGCCATAATTCCAATGACTGGGCTTTAAGCATTGTTGAATTGCAAAACAACTTTCCAAAAATAAGATTCACAGGATTCACAGTTACAAACCTCATTGATTTTCAAATTCCCTATTTCATGATGTATCTAACAGTCCAGTGCACATCACTTTTTGTGTAATGGTGTGGGGAGAAAAATGAAGGTAAAACCTAGTATGCTGAAAATTGAAGATAACTTAGAAGCTAAAAAAAGTGGAATCTGAGATTTACTGTCACTTGTTTGCAAATTGTTCTGACAATTCTTTAAACCGTGCAAATATCACAGATCTGCATGACTGTGCTTTGATGTATTTATACATTTAACTTGATATGCCTGATTTTTTAAGCAGCAAAGGATCGCAATAACTCTGTAAAGTTGTATCATTTTTTAAATCAATCCTTGTTTTCCTATATATGCTATATGTTACAGAAGAACCAATACAAACTGATTTCTGGAACTGCAGCATTTAATTCAGAAAGAAACCTTCAGATTGCCTTTACAAGTGTATTTTTAATAACATTCATGACAACTGCATTGGGTTATTCTTCCAGAGTAATTTGAGACAGCTGAGCTTGCAGGATTTGAGGAAACATTGGATTAAAAATATTAACAAGTAATTTATAATTATGACTTACTGTGAGAAGCTGGGGAGAATTATGCATTTTTTTATGTATTGTTTACAGTGGAGGTTACAGTTCATTAAAATGTCCTAATATATCTCTGTTTGTAACATCTTGAATATTCTGGAATCACCCCATAATACCAATGAAATAACACACTTAAGCTAACAAGGAGTTGTTTTTTTAATAAAGTCCAAATCTACGTTTTGCTCAGTACTTTTACGTCAAAAGTTTTTTTGTGAAAGAACTTGGGGCAAAACCTAATTCCCATCCACATTAGGTAAATTAGTTTATCAAAAAAGTTTCACCTTCCCTTTGTGAATAGCCTGTAGGCTGATAGTTGAAGATTTGATTAATGTGGAAAAGTCCGTATCAGAAATGGTCTGTTCTTAGAGGCAGATCCGTTTCCTAGTATATTAGCAATTTTAAAGTTGCAAGATGTGAGATCAGAAACTCTTACTATTAATGCCTGGTCATTTAAGTAATCCTTTCATTAAAAACTCAGATGCATTTCAAAAATCCTTTCACTTTAATAATGTACATCCTGCCATTCCTTTGCTTGGATCATTTACTGTGCTCTGTCAGGTAATTCTTGCATGTAAAACTGAACATGAAAATTAACTGCCAGTTCCCTCTGCATCTGTGATAATAAAACAGTGGGGATTTTTTTCCTTCAAATATTATGGGATGACTTTTTGTAATGTGTGACATTTTATGTTGATTGGGCAACCTGAAAATTTCCTGCCTTAAACAATCATCTCTGTACAGGCATCCTCAAGTCTTCAGTCCGAACATTGCTGTAAACCACAATCAGAAAAACAGCTTTGAAGTATTCCCAGTAGCAATCTTGAAATTTCTTCAAGTATATTGAGATTTTGTTAGAAATTGAATTGCCAGTGTAATCCATCTTCCTTGTGAGAAAAGATTCAGATAAAGAGCTGGAGCCTAGCAGCATTAAGTATTAGAACATCCCTTTAAATCAATAAGCTACAAATCTGGCAGCACATTCCTGCAATGCCCAGTGCTACCCTAAAGTGGCTTTAGTGCTGAAGCAGCATTACTAATAGCACATCCCAACGTGGATAAACAGTAAACTAAAGTGTACAAGGCCTTACCTAGTTAAAATTCACAGTTATATTGTACTGACATGGATAAGAAAGTGTCTTTTTCTTTTTTTTTTTCAGATGACTTTCCCAATGTAGTTATAGATGGCATTCTACATGGAATATTTTATCCTCATTTACTGCCCAGGTAGAAGTGATGTGTGGTGAGAAGAAGCTGAAGCAAAGTCTCTGAGTCACGTTTAATAGAATTAACAGGAATATAATTCTATTATACAATTCTGATGTGAATATTATGCTCAGAAGCAAGAGGCACAGCCTCAAATTAAGTTCAAGCATTTTATCTTTTAAAACAAAATCACTGTCATTACAGTTGCTGCTTTTAAAAAGATAGATATGGAAGCAATAGTATTGAAGTTATTTATACCTTCCTATATATTGACATGCTCTAACTATTTAACACTAAATATTCTAAGTCATACACTGAATAGCGCTAACCTTTGAAAAGTTTTACTAATTATTTCTATAATTTGTAACAAAGCAAACACTAAACCTTTTTGCACAAGAAGTCTTCCTAGCACATTACCCATTGCTAGCACTGGATGGATTAAAAGTTCTGAAGAGAGTGTGTGAGGAAATGGAAAACATGCTTTCTGTTCTGAAACACATGGCACTCTCTGAGGAAATTTTCTAGATTTCAGTTGAAATTATTTTACTTACCAGGAGCCTTTACGTGGCATTTATGCATCTTCATCCAGTTACATCTAACCTGTGTGTATGTTTACTCTCAACATCAACTTGCAGACTGTATTCCAAGTCTTAACATTTTATAAGTCACAGAGGATAGAACTCTGTGATAAGCTAAAGCATGATTAAGATTATGATCAAACTAAAACTGATACATATGTTCAGATTTAACTGGAAATTCGTTTGTGTGCTACTGGACATGACAAAATAAATTACTAGGACATGAATGTACTGCTTTGGTGTCTTTTTTGTGCTTTTCTGTTGAAGCAAAACATTTCTCTGAGCTTCTGTCACCAGAGGTGGGTCTCACAGATGTCTCTTCATGATGAGAAAATACCTGTGTTTGCTCATTTAAAGTTTTTAGCACCACACCACCTGAACATGCTAGGCTTACAAAAGTGTATATCTTGGTGAGAAAAATTCAGTGTAATTGAACAGCCAGTTAGTCAACGGGCTCATCAGCAGAAGAGAGTGTTGCACAAAAGCAGCAATGGCAAAGCTAAGCACAAACACAAGTCCGATCCTGAAGATGCAAGGGTTGCCTTCTCTGACTACCAAACATGTTTGGAAGCTGCCTGGGGACAGTGAAAAGCTGGGACTTGGATAAAAGGTAGGCCTGTGACTGCAGCACTTGTTCAGGTAGCAGAACTCTATGCTGTCTGCAGAATCAACCTCCAGGAAGGCTTTCAGCTACCAGCAGAAAACCTTACCAGCAGAAAGCTGTTTAGGCGAGGGAGTCTGAGGAATTCTTGCCCCTTCTTCCTAACCCTGCTTCCCAGTCTTTAAACAGTTGGTAGAAAGAAAAATGATGATGGGTAAAATGCAAGTCTGATTGCCTAGCACTAGGCAAGTTTAGAGGCCCTCACCAAGTTCTCTCATTCTGTTTAAAGAGGACAGTAATCCTTTCACAGTTCTCTGAAAAGAAGTGTCAGGAGAAGCCCCAGAGCTTTAGACGATCAATCAGGAGAATCCTTGTAACTGCAAATGACATGTCAAGAGCACCTGAGGTAAATCCCTGCCGATAGTTTCCCTTTTCCTTGTAAGTGTACAAGTGTTGTAAGTGTTCCTTGCTGTATGTACAAGCTCCTACCCTGCCCCACTTAAAGTCTGGATACCTCACATGGACTCCAGGACATGCCTCGGGAAACTAGTCACTACGAAGAGGAGTGGTGTGGTGCCTGCTGCACAGGTGGATGAGTCCTTCATGAGATCTTGGCATTAGCTCTTCTGTGTCAAGTTCTAAAACACTGTCAACTGAAAAGAAAAAAATCTGCCTCTCTGTCCTGTGAAGTACTAAGTAACTCATTAAAGAACTGAATTAACACAGGTGTCTCTTACCTTACACTGACTGACCTTGTTTAAAAGCTACCAGTTAAGTTGTCAGCTTAGAAGTTACTTACAAAGCATCACAAAAATAACGAACCTAAAGTTGCAACTCTGACATACAGCAAAATTTAAAGAAAAAGCTTTTGAGCTTTCTAATAAATAACATCAGTTAGGTTACAAAACTCTCCATGCTGTAAAACATGGGCTCTTCTGTTTTAATCAGTTTCTAACTATCTTATTCACTGACAGACAGAAAAGCTGCTCTTTGTTGATTACAGGACGGTATCTGAATACTGTGGTTCTTTCAAAGACAACAGTGACTTCATCTGACAAGATTAGGTAAATTTACCATCCCTGCTCTAACCTTACAACCTTATTTCCTGAAAAGCAGAACCCTCTGCATATTTTACAGAATCAGCTAAGGTGAGAAAAAAGACCTTGGGGAGGGGGAGATAAAAAAGGCTTTCAAGTATTTATTTGAAATCAAAGTTTATTTATTCAAAACACCTTTTTTTTAATTTTTTAAAATGCTGGTACTGTTACAGAAAATATTTTCAGTTGAAAATATGAAAACAAATATGGCTAAAATTTCCAAAGAAAATAAAGACTATTTAAAAACATTGAAAAAGTAGAATTACTGCTATAATTTTTCATGAAAGACTTTTTCTGCAAGATCTAGAATTCAGTGGGATATGTCTCCATTTCAAGGAGTGGCAGCTGCATCAAGTTGCTATAGAAATGGTCATATCTCTTATGTATTTGGCAAATGCTAAGTTTTGCCCAAATATAGCCTCCTACAGATGGAGAGTTAAGATCAGTCAAAAACAGGCATTAAAGAAAAGTGATTAAGTTTTACTTTTCATTTTAACTGCTGGTCTCACCAGTCACCTACTTCAACTACAAATGGTTCCTTTACAACTATTTTGCCACTGTTTACAATCACACAGTCTTGAAGGGGCCGGTCATGTTCATCTGTCTGCTGGAGTTCAATGGAATGCACCACAGACTGTTAAACAAAAACAAACAGAAGAGTTCAGCTTAGCCAAGGAAACTCCAGTAGCTGACATCCTGTATCACATAAGCAACTAAGTGCTTGTAGCATCACTGTTTATTAATCAACTTTTGAATGAAGACCTTTACCCTGTTGAGTTCCCATGTGCTTTTTTTCCCCACATTAACAGTTATGCTGCTCTGCAACTCATACACAGTTGACAAAAGCACAGGGAAGGCTGTCTGCCCTTCCAGAAAAACTGTCAGCCAACAAAACCATTATGAAGGGCAACTGGAAACACATGTGCAGCTGACCCACCTAGCACATAGAGGGTTCTATCTGCAGCCTATGAGCAGAAAGTGAATCCAGGGATCAGAAAGGATGATCTGATTGTAAGGATGATTTCTAGTTGTACAGCCTAACTGCTTCCAGAATCTGGTTACTGCTTTCACCTTTAGCATATATCACACACATACAGATTTTAGGCATGTTACCACGTCACCAGTATTTTTCAAGGACGAAATTCAGTTAGGTATATTGACTACCTGGCTTTGAATGTTTGTCCATCTATCTAACTAAATTAAAATTTAATCTAAGTTTCTCCTCAAAAATTTTCAGCTGCAACTGTAGGTCATGAAAACTGAATTCAGTATGAATGTGGGAGAGATGGACAAGGTTTTCAAATTCCTCAAAGAACTGGTTTGTCCAACAGCACTTGTTTTCCCAATTAATTTCAAAACACAGATTAAAAAGGAATAATTTAAAAGGAAAACAAGACTAATACATTCAGTTAAAAGTACCATTCTTAAACTTAAAATTCTAGTCCACCTTTCACCAGTTTTGCAGCTGTGTATAGTTTGAGAGAATTAACTAGATTTTTTCTTTTTAAACAGATCTGAATATATGTGCTTTTATACAATCACATGCTTCTAAAAACCCTAACAGTAAAAGTGTTACCCTAAGTAGCATGTGGTATAAAATCAGATTTTAGCTTGTAGAAATACAATTATTTGTGGCTAACAGTGTTAGTGAAAGAAGGACCTGAACTTATTCCATTTGTAATCTGTAAAGGTGTCAGTGTTGATTTCAGCAGCTACTGGTCTGAAACAAGGGCTGTGAAAGCCAAAACCATGATTTAAGTTTCCATTCATGAAGTTACCATTTGCTATTTCAGTTCTAAATTGTCCAGCTGGAGCTCTTCACAATCATTCTCTACCACGTACTTATTAGATGAACACTCAATCATGTAAGTTAGGGCCATATGGATATAATGTGGCAGAACTTGTCCACGATTTTTTGTACTAACCTTGCCACTACTCTCAACTTACCATTCCATCAAGGACTTTGCCAAATACTACATGTTTTCCATCTAACCAGGAAGGCTTTGTCACACTGATGAAGAACTGTGATCCGTTGGTGTCCGGGCCAGAATTAGCCATGCTAACCCATCCAATTCCATAGTGTTTGAGCTTGAAATTCTCATCTGGAAACTTTTCTCCATAGATGCTTCTTCCTATGACAAAAAATAAGAAAGCAAACTTTAAAAAAACAAACAAACAAAAACCCCAGAAACCCAAATAAAAAGCCTTTTTTGATCAAAAATGGCAAAAACAAAGTATGAATTCAGGACCTGAAGATTCATTCTTCAAATAAGCACAGCAGCATTACTTCCATCATCAGTGATTCCACAAATAAACCATTTTGAGTGTAAAGAAGAAAAGGTAAGCTAAACCACCACATGTAAGGAGAAAATAGTTAAAGCTGATGATGCTTTATGCTTTGAATGGGCAGGCTGAGTCCCCTCAAAGGTCTTGCTTACGGACACCACTGAGCAACAGTATGCTTTATCCTGTTCAGCAAATTTAAAGTACATAATATTGGCCACTAACAATAGGGCTGCCATGTTTTGTGACAATTTCAGTATTTCCTTTTCCTCCTAATAAGCAATTGTTTCAAGACATGTTTAGGAAAAATATGAAGACCAGGTTGAAGTTTGACTAAAATACTTGGTGTGGATTTGTACAACCATGACATAAGGATTTTGATGTTTCTAAAATAGTTCAGAAAAGAAAACATTTGAGTGATGTTTAAACCCCCATCACTATGAAAACAGAAGGCTTTCTGTCTCATTCCTTTCTTGTGCAGTGCCAGCATCATGGGGACACTGCTCCCAACACTATCAGATACTGTCCCAATATTAGCAAGCAATAAACACTGCCTATCTTTAATGCTAAAACTGTGTCTTTGGGATTTTAGTCTTCCCCATTGCTGGCTCCAAGGATGAGGAATGTGTGTTTTCCATTCTATCCCAGCAGGGAAATCACTAACATTGTATGCAGACAGTTCAAATTGTAGCACATGAAGGATGTGTGTGAAAAGGAAAGGAGGAAATCCGAAGCCAGAATGCATGCAATGCAAGAGATGCTGTGCTGGGACTGCCCTCCTCAGTGGACTGAACGGGTCTGCTGGAGGCTCTGGAGGGAGAAGTGATAACACAGCCAGGACTCGCACCACCAGTGAGTTTGTGGTTTCAATTCTAGTAAGAGAAAAAAAGGAGAGGGCATGACCCTCATTTTCTAATTTTTCTCTCCCTGTGTTGAAATTGCCTCTCATAGCACATTTCAGAAGGTTTCTCTGAAATGTTCCCCTCCTCCTTCCCTACCTGCCTTCCCTCTACGCGCTCTCACTGTTTCATCACGGATTAGGTTTCTGCTGGATGACTTTGATTGGTTCAGGTATACATGCAGTCAGTGAGTGCCTCGGGGAAGGAGCGCTGTCACAAAGCCAGAGAAGGGGAAGGGTGGAGACATCCCTTGTAGGAGCAGCTCAGCTGGTCACGGGGCTCCAGCCCAGCATGCAAAGCCATGTTTCTTGAATGGGGACAAGTCACATGCAGAAAAGAGCTATCTGCAAAAATTGAGGACAAAGGAAGAGCTACACAAACTTGTAACCAGATACTCTAAATAACTGCAGGTTATGTTCCAAGATGCTTGGAAAAGTATTAAATGCTCTAAAGCAAATGTGGGTTCATTGGCTTTTTTTTAATTTATGTGAGCTGAAAGAATGCATATGCTGTTTTGCCCATCTTTTCAGCAGACATTTGAACAAAGAAAAGGGAACCTGGAAGACACTAAGCATGTTACCTCCTGATCCATCTCCTGCTGTAAAGTCTCCTCCTTGAATCATGAAGTCTTTGATCACACGATGAAATTTACTTCCTTTGTATCCATATCCTCTCTAAGAAAATGAAATAATTCTTTAAATGAATATAAAATCCAGTTCTGTACAGTCATATGAAAACATGCAAGTTGTGAATGTCTAGATTTCAAAGAATATACCACCACTGGATATAATACTAGCACGAAACACATTAAACTGAAGTGCAGCTGAATGCAGCTGGACTGCACTGCCACAAAGCAGGTATTATTCAGGTGATCAAAGCCATTGTCTTTATTTGAATGGTACCTGACCACAGTAACTTTACATGCTAGACCTACAAGGCAGGGACAGATTGAAGTAGTGATATCCAACATCTCATAATTACATCTCATGAACCAAGGACCTGGGAAGACACACACCAGTGCACAGTCTTGGGGATGGCTCTCTTGCACAGCCTCCAGTGAAATAAGATCAACAGTTCACTACTGAAACAGCATTACGTTGCCTTCCCAATCCAAAATTGAGTACACAGTGGAAAAAACCATAAACATACTTCTCCAGTTGCCAATGCAATGAAGTTCTCCACGGTCTTTGGGACAACTTTTCCAAACAATCCAATTACAATTCTGCCAACATCTTTGTCTCCAATCTTCACATCAAAGAACACCTGAATATTTTTTGTGAAGAAAACAAAAGTGATATAAATGTGAGTGCAACAAACAGCCAAGCTTTTCAAAGCGTCAGGTGGTAAGAAACTACTTCTGGCTGTTCTGTATTAATAGTATCCTCCAATTCCTAAGGGTGCTGTTTGAGAAAAATCCTTTCAGAGCCACCAAAATCAGATTATGCAGAAAACTTTTTGAGAATTGGTGACTCTATGTTTTGATTCTTATTGCTTTTAAGGCTCAGTGGGACTGCTGTATCACAAATTGGAAAGTAGTGTTCAAGATTTTTCCCAGACATGCATATCTTTAAAGCTGTACGGAAAAGATGAAATATGAAAGTAAGGAAGAACAATGATGCTATTCCCCATGTGGTAAAAAATAACAAGGAACTATAGTGCTGACACTCCCCACTAACAAGAGTTTGCCATCCACTGATAATCTTCGTTCATCTCCTGTATGTGAGTCAGTATAGACAAAAGTCTAAATGTCCTTAAACTGACAAACAGTTGGAAGAAAATCCTATGGCTCAAGCAAGCCATCTTTTTCCTAAATATGAATTCAAAGCTGACAGAGAAATAAGCAGGCCAAATGAATGCCTAAAAGCTTTGATGTATATGTTGCTGAAAAGCAAGCTCAAAAAGGCAAATGAGTTATAAGGCATTTTAATATAGTTCAGAATCTATGAATGCATATTTGAACATGCAAAAATGTTCCAATAATTACTGAAAACAGGAACAGCTGTCAGGAAATGAGGCATTTTGAAGTTCTGAAAAAGTTACATAAAGACTATTACAACTTCTAGGAAACAGCAATGTGTATTCCTATGATGTGGTATTTGCTGTTCCTTGTGGCACTCAACCAAGTATTACTTGTCTGCAATGCTAAGAAATTAGTCCAATAATGATAATAAATGACCACAGTCCCTCCAATGTGAATGCCTCTTTCACACTCTCCTACTAAACATTTCTACCATTTCTTGATCTTCTATGTGGTTTTGACTGTTGAACTTTTGGCTAACACTATAAAAGCACTATAAAGAAAATAAAATTCCTTTTGACACACCTCATTCATTTCCTTAGTACTTGGCACTGAGTAACATTCTTAGATGTGTGGTTCCCAAAGCACTAACAGCACACTTTCACTAACTTTTTAACACTTTTACAAACAAGCCACT
>JAWWMO010000096.1:17629011-17640225 GCA_035047845.1 Dendrocincla fuliginosa | reverse complement strand
CTCAAATAAGAAAATCTTAACAATTCTTTCTTTATTCCTTTTTTTTTTTAAAAAAAAAAAAAAAAGAAAAGAAAAAAAAAAGAACCCCCTTAATTTCAAGTATTAAGCTCACAACAGGATCAGAAAAATTAATTATCAAAGAGATAAACTTGTTCTTAATTTTTTTGAGTCTTAGATTAAACTTTGTTGTGTATTATTTAAAGTACTTAAGGAGTACAATGTAAATCAAAGGAAGGACATTCATGTCATTTGAAAATCAAGGCCTCTAAAAAAATTCTATTAAACTTTAATTTATTCTATTTTTTTGTATTTTATTTTTATTTATAAACAGGTAATAAAGGTTGCACTGTGGTTTATAACCTTGTAAACTGGAGCATGAATTACAGACAAGTGCCACACTTGCAATACATTTTCCAGATTTTCCAAGTTTGTCAGACTGAATGCTCTTTGGACAGTGTTTCTGACAGTTTAACTTATTATAATGGAAATATAACAAAATGCTCATGCCTTTAACTGTATTCTTTGGCAAGTAGTGCACTTTGAAAAAACTTCATAACTCTAAAAAGGAAAGAATCCAATGTGTTAGTTAAGCTTTTTCAGTTTTATTAATGGTCCATATTATGTTCTTGCTTGTGTGGGAAGCAGACTTTCAGTCAGGAAAAGGAAGAAAAAAAGAAAGAACCAAAGAAGCATCTCTTTCAGTGTCATGCTAATAAGCTTTCATGAGTCTTATGAACAGATTAGTTCACATTCAATGAATGTGCTTAGAAATAAGGGGCTATGGTATGGGATTTAGTCACTGGTTTTTTTGGGGATTATTGATACAGAATCATAGACTCATAAGATGATCTGGGTTGCAAGGAACCTTAAAGATCATCTAAGTCCATTTCCCCTGCTGTGGACAGAGCCATCTTCCACTAGACAAGGTTGCTCAAAGCCCCATCCAGCCTGGCCTTGCACGCTCCCAGGGCAATCCTTGGTGTTAGAGTCAGATGCTAAAAAGGAAAAATTAAACAGCCAAACTGCTTACCCATAACTGTGTCTGCTTTCACCAGAGGCTACTAAGCTGCTATCCATGGCTCACTGGTGGTCTGCAGGACCTTGCAAAACATCCTTCAGATTTCACTGAGGAATGAGTTCAAAGGAGTCTCACTAGGTGGTATATTCATGAGCTATATTTCAGCACCATCATGACAGATGCCTTCCCTTACACAAGACAGGACCTGTACCATGTCTAGTGTTGTCATTCCACCAGGATTTTCACACATGCAGTTAAAGATGTCCATGTGCTCATCAGGCCATTGTTTGCAAATGTCATATTTTTGTATGCATGTGCTCAGTTTGCCTGTGAAATCTTGTCCTAGCTGACCACCATGTGTCAAAGTAGAGTGTGGGCACAATGCACTTCAACAGTATGAAAACTGGCCTTCTCTGTAGCTGGCTGCAGTCTGGATAATAAGATTATGGCAAGAGTCACTAGATGACACTGTTACATAGTTTCACACAATCGTTTTTCTTAGCGCCTGTGTTTAGACTTTGAAGATATGGTGTACTCTCTCCTGTGTTTCAGTTCCTTTTAGTTTATACTAATGCAAGCACCAGAATGATTTCTGTCTGATTTAATATTTGTAATCAGACTTTGCTGAAAGACAGCGTTGGTCCTTTATTTTGTACAAAGCTGAAGATAATTTGTGTCCTGAAGGCCAGTTTTGGCAGCAATGATTCCTCCTTGTTAACAAAAAGATCTGCAAAGATGTCTACCTTCGGAGAACTCAGGAGATAGTCATGTTCTCCGTGAGATAAAGCCATGCTTACCCAGGGACTGTTAGGTGATGTGGTATGGTGACATTGGAGAGGAAATGTTGGAAAGAGGAGCCACAGCTGTTTCACTGGCATCCCACCTGCCCTCCCAGTTCAGCCTGGTTCTGACATGGAATGATGGACTGTTTGGAGCTGCCATGTCTTCCATGTGGAAACTATGCCTTCCCTTCACTCTTCTCCCAGAGGGGAGATCAGAGTCTCTGGTCTTACGTGAAGACTTTTTTCTTCTACATCTGATAAGATTGGAATAGGCTCACCAGGCTCTACTCTTTTATGCTGTTGTTTGCCATATCAGGATTTTCCTGCAATACAATACATGCCATTATTGTCAGGCCCCAGACATACTTATATTCCTGCCACTCACATATTATCTCAAGGCTTCAAGAAAAAGGCTTGAGGCATCCCAGACAGTCAAGTCTTGAAATTAAAATGGAATGGAAGTGGCATGCTTCTACTTATTTAATTACTTATTTAATTAATTATATAATTATTTATATGTTAGCTTTTAAATATGTCTGGAAAGCTCCCCCAACACAGTAGATGTTTTTCCTTTTGCTTTTGAATTGCTCTGCTCTAATCATTTACTTGGTAGTAAAGGTCATTTTAGGGAAGCAGCTTTCACCAGCATTACAAACCACAACTCTCTTAAAAACTGCTGTTGCTGTTGTGTCCTCTACCAAAATAAAGAAGGCTAAGTATTTTAAGACTGATATGATTCTATACATTTAGTTTTAAATATAATTATATAAAGATGGTGTTCTGGTTTTTGTATTAAAAGTGTAAAACAATAGTCACACTTCAATGTTAAGATGGTAAAAATCCTTTATACTATTTTCTTCAAGAGCATGAGAAAGCAACCACTATGAAAACAATACAAAAATATGTGATTTCTTTGAGTACTAATCTTAGTAAACCCCATTTTAGGGTGTGGCAATTTATTGCAGGTCATGTTTGCAGCATCAGTCACTGGCATTTGATATCAGTCAGTTAAGTATCTGATCTAAACAAGTTAACCTTGCTTATGATGTGTTGCCCTCTGATGGTGCCTGCTTCTCTCCATTGTCTCTACAAGGACATTTTGTAATAGGGTTAGGTTATATACTTAACCTTAGTTGGTTATTGCTATGTGGAATGAATCCTACCTTCAAGCGACTAACAAGCTTCATTTTACACTGCCTGTGAACAAAGAAAATATCAAATGATGCCCCAATATTTATTATCAGGTTCCTCTACTGTAAATTCACCAAGACTGTGCTATATTGCAACTAAAGATGTTTCTGTGCCTCTGGGCAGATACCAACCAACTAGTTTAAATCAGGATAATTATTTTAGTCTTGCAGATAATGTAACTCCAACAAAACTGAGCTTACCATGGGATACAAAACTCACAGTAAAGCATGGTCCCATGCTGCTTGTGAATGCCCTGTTGTCATGGCTTAGATAGCTAATTTACACCCAGAGAACAGATTTGTCTGCATCAGTCCCAGTCACTTTGATTGCAGCATTGGCATGTTCTAAATCAGCAAGATTTTTTAATTTGTGATTATAATTGACATATATGAAAGATTGGTATCTTTTTTCTGTGCAATGCATCTGATATGTCTACTAAAACAAAGACTGCTTAAATTAAGTGCTTTCTGTTTGGCAAATAAAAAGCAGTCAATGTATTTATTGGATAACATTTGTTCCCAGTCGTAGCTGTCAGAAGGTCAGAAGAAGTTCAAAATTACATGATGAAGTTTATTTTTTTTTTTTTTTTTTTAAATTGACCTGGTTACTGCCATAGCATGTTATATTAAATTGTTTTGGTTGTATGATATAGGATTTTTATATTAATGCCGTATTTAAAATGTATTTATAAAACAGTTGAGCTTTAACTACTACAGTTCAGATCTGTGCAGTTTTATAATTGAGACATTTGCAAATTTACAGTTAAAATTATTTTGTCAGGAGCCAAGCATTGATGCATTTAAAAAGAAAAACTTTGTACAATTGCACCATGATGGATTTTTTGAGTCCAGTTCATTTTTGCTCTCAAAGATATTAAATCAATACGAATCTCAGAACTAACTCTATACAATGTGAATGATGTATGTGATGAGATTTGGATTTTTTTCTCGTTTATGTGCACAGTATATGCAGATGTAACATTGAAGTTGACAGACTGTTTCAGCAGAGTTGCAAAGCTAATGGCACGGCTTACTTCAGGTGTAAAACTGAAACTGCAATACATATCTTTTGTAATATTACAGGTGAAAATTGCCACAATCATTTGTTATAAGTGAGGTATGGTCTTCCTGCTCTTTCTCTCCCATCACCACAGTAATTTAAAAATCTGCCACTATCTGCTGCTGCCAGTTATTATTGTACTGACTTCTAGAGGCCTTACACTGTAGTTAAGAGACTGAAACAGAGATGCTCTGCCTTGTGGAGCATGATGACATTTGACACTGCTTGTAGCCCTTGCACTTAATTTTGTTTTAAGAGTTGCTCATAGTAGTACAATTTCAGGTCTGATTTGGACCCTATTTATAATGTTAAAAACTATATTAGACTCTGAGGGTTTCTTTTAATGTCTGATGATCTTGAAGACTTTTAGCTAGAACATACTTTAGACTGGAAAAAATGTCAGCAAAAATAACATTTAAATTTGATGAATATGCAATGCATCTGCAATTGAACTGTATTATTGTTAGTAATCTTGCAGTGATTAGAATTGATTTAACGAATAGTCAGAACTGCAGTGGTAGGAATACTGAAATGCCTCCTGCATTTTCACTGAATTTGATGTAGTAGGTATAGAAGGTAAATCTCCTGAAATGTGGAAAATGTAACAAAAAAAAAAAAGGAAAAAGAAAAAAGATAAACAGGAAATGTCATTTTCTTCTTTCAGAACTGCTAGACATTCTGTACAATATAGGATATCCTGTATATATTATGAAGTCAAATATGAAAAACATACAGGGCACACTCTTTTCAGTATTGTCATGGCAACTGTGCTTTTCCAAACATTCAGCTGTTAAAATTTCCAGAGATTTCAGAAAACAATAACTGCATCTGGACCTATTGTCTGTACAACTGGTCCGACACAGAAGGTTTGTTTAGCAAGTGAAAACTCTGCACCATGACTTTTCTGTCCTGCGTGGTTCGAGATTTCATATTCTTGCTACTTCACATTTCACAAAGTGACCTCAAGAAGTAATTGCACGCTTTTGGGATGCTTTCAAGAAGGTTACTGAAGATGCAGGTGGGTATTATCAGAAGTAAGCAAAACTCACTGACCCAATCTATATCTCACTGTCGAGCAAAGTTACTGTGTCTTTTTATGAGCATAACTTTTCTCTACTGAATTTGAAGAATATGTAATGCATCTACAATAGAACTGTATTATCGTTAATAATCTTGCTTGTTAAAATTCTCTACTAAGACATTGCAAGGCAAGGTATCCTAAGACACCATTCCTCCCGAAACCCCAGTGACAGACTGCACTGTACATTTTCATGTTCTGTGTGCTGAACTTCCAGTGATATCAGCAGCAGTGCTAAGCACACAAAAACTGAAAAAATGTTCAAGTGTTACACAATGGAATCAGTGTAGAAGTAGAGATTATGACAACGGTTTTGGGGACAAAGAACATACATCCATACTGAACCCAGGCTTTGTTAGTCCTGCTTGCTGCACAGCTATCCTTTAAAGTATGGAATGCTCCTGAATGTACCTCATTATTAAGCCTCTGGTAAGTGTCTTTTCCTCTCAGTCAGTTTGTTTATTCATCCTTGATTCTAAGGATTTGCTCAATTTTCTAGTAAGTATAATATATTTCCTATCCAGATGCCACATGGGATTACTAGACAATTTACTTATCTGGACAAAATAAATGTCTTTCCTTTGAAGCCTGGGATAACTCAGATCCTTCTCTGCTCTCTACCAGAGAATGAAAACTTTGCAAAAAAGAAGCAAAATCTACCACAGTGACACAGTCTGCTGGATGAATCACAGTATTTTTTGATGGAATAGTCAGCAGAGGCTGGAGTCACAGTGCATTAACCTCTCCCGCCTCACTCATCCCATACTCCCAGTTTCTTGGAGAGTTTTTAGAGAAATTTGAACAGTCTAAAAGGACAGTCCTAGGATTGCAGCAGCTGTTTGGGTTGTCTCAGCACAGTGTCTTATCTAAAGCTGGCAGTAATTCTAATAGAAGTGACTCCCTAATGTTAAAATACTTTTTCATCTTCTCTCACCTTTTACTTTGCTTCTTTTTTGTTTATTGTTGTTGGGTGGAGTAGGTTATAGATACTAAGCAACCAAGGACTTTTAGTTTAGGAATGTTTTCAAAATAACTATAAAATATTAAATTTATATTATCCACAATATGTTGGAGGTCAGTACGCCCTCAAACATAATGTCTGACAATTGTGCTTTCTTAGTGTGGGTTACAAAAAGAATATAGTAGACTTAGGAAAACATCATAATTTAAGAAGTGACACATTTCAACAAAGACATAAAACTGTAGGCAGTACAGAAAAGAGGCAAAACCTTAGGAAACCATTACTTCATTAGGACAAATATTTTATGTCTTTTAAAAGACTCCTTATTAAAAAGAGTGAGCTCTAGGATATTCATGCCTGTATGAAATCATAAACCTGCCATTTGAGAACAAGAAGGGCTTCTTTTTGTGGATAAATTGATTTTTATTACAGCTTCATCAAATTCTTTGAAAACAGTTGATCTGAGTGTATGGCTAAGAGTAGGCAAACAGAGTTATTTTTAATGTTCTCTCATCTTACAAGTATAGTGGTTAAACCACTTAGGAAAAGCAACCACATACAGTAGGTATGTGGTCTGTGAGATGTTAAAAAGAAGCTGAACAAGGGCTCATTTGCTTGCTATTAGCAGGGATCTGTTACTCTTGAGGAATCCCTTATATACAATATATAAATGTGCTCTTTTATTTTCCAGGTTGTTTGGTGTCTCTGGTCTTTCTTTAATATATCTTACCTTTCCCTTTGCTCTCAAATATATGGGCTAACCTATATATGACTTACAGTTGCCTACCTTCCCAGTGTTCTGGCAGTCAGGCCAAGAAACGGATGAGGTTTTAACTTGCCTGCCGATACATTCAGGGTTTATTTTCTCCATGCATGAGAGAGAGATGGTAGAGATCTGCACCCCACTGGTAAGCCAAAGATTTTCTTTCTGGCAGAGGGGAAGCATGGCAGTTCCTGCTTAACTTCGGAAAACTGTGACTCCTTATTAATATTTTTGTATTTAAGTGGAGAATTTTTGTGATTATGCATGAGGGAGAAAGACACAGGGAAGGAGTGGGGAAAGGTTACACTTTCATCACATTTTCTGGATCTCTCAATTCATTTAGCCTTATCTGTGTCTTTTAGATTGCAAGCTCTTAGGTGCCGTGACTGTTTTTATGTATGCCTTTAATAGCCTATCACTGGGGTACAACAGATAACTAGTTACAAATTGTTAGGGTTTTCCAAGAAAACATTTTTTTTTTCCCAGAGAATGCCAAGAAACTAAAACTCTTTGCATAAAAATGTCCATTTCATGGGCTTTTCTCATGAATAAGACTGGAGAAAATGGTTCTAAATTATCTGAACATGAAGTTCTTACATTTTCTAAACAGAAATATTTTTTCTCAGCTCACAATTCCTTTCAGTTTTAAAATTCAGTAAGCCTATAATGGAACATTTCATTATGGTTTACAAAATCTTGAAACACCTTTTTTGTTTTTTAACACTTGCTCCGAAACATTTTTCTATTGTTATTTCTTTACTACCATTGTGAGGTTTTGGCCATATCCAGCAAAATAATTTTGCATGCAGCTCTACTACACAGTGATTAATATACCCTTTGTGTTAAATTTTAAAGATCATAGGAAAAATCACCAGAATAATTGGTTTATTTCAATTTTTTGTTATTTTATTTAGAATTTAGATTTGAGAAAGAGTAGAAGTTTTCACAAATTATTTCACTGTTAACATTTTTAACATAGATTATAATCACTGGTTCTATTGGTTTCAAATTTTTTCATCTGCTTTGAATTTCTTTTTAAAAAAGTCATCAGTTAAGGCCAGTACAGTTGCTGTTCACACCACTCTACTATTTTTGAAATGTATGTGTTTCATCTGTGTTGGTCTACGTAAGCCATCTATATACTTTCACTTACAGCTCTTTGGGAAAAAAAAAATTGCCCTTTTATTGAAAATTATTTTGGCAAAGGGAGGATAGTTGAGAAAGGCTGGAAAGATAAAGGTGAGGTGTGGACTGTTAAATGTAAATGAGAAAAATGCAGAATGTAACAGAGAAAAAGAAGAAACACAAATCTTTGCAATTAATCCTTGGTTTTCACTCTAATGAGCTATTGCATGTTTTTCTGCTGCCTTGATAAATTGAGGGACAGAAAAAGGAACGGAATGAAACAGTGGCTGATGGGACACTAGAGGTAAGTAAAGAGAGTTTTGAATAGGACTGGTTAGCTAAATAAGACAAAGTTATAATTAACAATAAGAAAAATATATTTTAATCTGTTTAGAAATAAGGACAGAGAAAGGCCATAATAGCATAAATTATATTCTTTTAACAAGGTTGCCACATTGGAACAAGAATTGTGGAACCACAGTCATGGAATGGAGATCCAAATGTAACTATTTATAAAGGATATATATGGTTGCATATAATTTTAGGACTAGCAGTATTTGATTCATTCCAGGTGCAAGGTAACGTTTGTGGTTGAATTGCTAACACCATTAACAGTCAGTGTCTCTGAGTTGCTTGCACATCTCCTTTCTCAGTATTGTCTTTGTTAGACATCAAATAAGCTTTTGAGAATTGCCTGAAGCCCTGCAGAATGCAGATTGGCTCTGTACTAGCCCTTTGGAGAGAGGCTAATTTATATTTATTTGTAAACCAGTATCATTCTATGATTTTAAAAAGTATGTTCATGAGCTGCATGTAGTCCAAATGAAGAGCAGCTACAGCTTTACTGCTTATTTCCAGATCAAATCTTTCTGAACTATACTCTTTGGCATGAATCTAGAATGTGGATACCTAAAAGGGAAGTGCTTCATTTTTGTTATCATCCATGTAATTTTCCAAATGAAGTGCTTCCATTCTCATCCATTGAGTCTTCCAGTCAGGTTTTAATTTTCACAGCATGAAGATGCAATGAGTATATGAGCAGTTATTCAGATTTGCTGGTCATGGTCTGAGATTAATTACCAAACATAGGTTTGTAATAATGACCTTGCCAAAATCTATCAAACATTGATCCTTTTCTGTGTCAGCAAATATGGAAATGAAAAAGGATTATGGAAAGCTTGAGCTGGAGACTAATTGGAACCTGTTGTATTTCATTCACCTCAAAAGATATGCAAAATGTTGTAATGATGATTCCACCCTTTATTTACAGTATGTACAGTTCGTGACAGTGGTTTTTATAACTCTAAAAATTACACTTAATAAATATGAGAAGATACAGGTTTTCTTGATTACATAAACCTAAATGTTTATTCAAGCTTTCATGAGAAGTTTGTCTTAATTTAAACAGAGCTAGGACTGCTGAATGGATGCCATTTTTTTGATGTGGACACAAAACAAGTTTAAGTAACATCCACACTCATTTAACCAGTAAATGTATTCTACAGAGGCTTTGCTTTGGCATGGTTTGCCTACTGCAATCAGAATAACTTTTCATGGATAGATGGTATTTAAGGGTTTTATCCTTCATTTCATGAAGGATTTCTGGCTTTAATTAAAAAATTCAGAAGAAATATGTAAATATTGCTGCTGTAGTTCAGAGCTATGCAGTATTACTTGTATTTTTCCTATTGGTGTTGATGTATGTAGAAGTTGGAGACACTAGCACATTGTGGATATTGCTGCTGAGAAGGGGAAGGGAAAAAGATAGGCTTGAAACACAGCCTGAGAGATGGCACAAAGCCAATGCACTGAAAAATGGCAAACGTCACATTTAACAGCTGGACATAGAAATATTTCTCTTTAATTTGGAAGGAGAAAATTTTTTTCACAGCAGGGCACTCTCAAAAGAGCACAACATCAAAGAGGGTGGGTCTCCCCAGTCAAATATCATCTGGCTCCAGTGATGGAGCAAAATGAATGAACTGTCAGGACTTTTTTCCAGCGTGTATGTTTTTGCCAAGTGAAAAGTAAAGGGTTTAGTGGCTTGTTCTGATCACAGACCAAATCCTGATAATGGAAAGCTGATTCCCTAAAGTCTTTCTCTGATCAGCTGACAGGCAATGTCTGAAGAAGACTCCGTATTGATTGATGGTCCACTTTGTATTGATGGCCCCTGCCATCCTTAGAGATAAGTGAGATATGCCAAATGCTTAACAGCTCTGGAGGGCTCCTGTGATTGTGTCTCAAGTAATGTTCTAATCTAGTGTTATAATCCTCACAGAAACAAACTCGCTTCCAAAGAAACTTAACATGATACTTACCAACACCAGACCTGCACTCTGACAAGAAAAAAACTTGTTTCACATTCTCCACTCTGCGTCCACTGGCAACACCAGCACTACTCCTTAGTGCGCTCTTTTCATTTGCTTCTTGACTCTGACTTCAGCCCTGAAGAAGTTGCAAACTAGCCATCTGTGCTGTGTTTCTGACAATCCTGTAATTGAAGAAATTTGAAGAAATAATACAAAGTAGGAATTTTTTTGATATAAAAACATGGCAACACAGTTTGTACAGCCATTATTCATTTGTTTTATGAGAAATCTCAGCCATAGTTTATCATATACTTTATTACTTGACCTTTTAATCATCATCAGGGGAACTTGACATTCCAGACATTCCAAAATATTCCAAACTAAAAATATCATTGTGCCTCATTATTTAAAACTCACAAAGGAATTAAGTATATTTTCTAAAGTATGTAATTTTTACTGAAATTCCTCATTTATGGTGAGATTTAATGAGATGTTTAAAAAAGGATTGAAAGAATTATCTGTGGAGTCTGTATTGTAGTAGTAAATGGGTGCAGTGCTGAGATAGATGTTCTACACATACACTGTAAAGACAGTCCCTGCCCACATTTACTTACAAACTCAGAATGAAGATAAATGGTGCACAAAAAAATTTTATCAAAGTCTCTGTTTTCTACAGCCACAGGATCAAGACACAGTGTTTAAGTACTTGCTGTAAGTCATGTGACAAACCTTTTTTATAGCAAGCACTAAAGCCCAAGCAACCGCAGAACAATTCAAATATCTGAACAGAGGATGATTTGCAGCATTTTAAATCCTTGAAAATATCTAAGACATACAGACAGGGCTGACAAGTAATAGTCAGAACCAAAGAAGAACCTCCTGTCTTCTGGAACAGTGACTGGATGATCACTGGGATACTCAAACC
>JAWWMO010000096.1:17577443-17592164 GCA_035047845.1 Dendrocincla fuliginosa | reverse complement strand
CGCTACATAGTAAGGTCAGATAAACAAAGAGTTTTCTCTTGTTCTAGCACTAAACGATTACTGCTTTGTGATTTCTTATCCTCCAATAGGCAATTGTGATTTTTAAATTAGCAGAAGGTGAAATTCTATTTGTCATCAATTTCTCTTAGGGGTTACAGAGCAGAAAACTGCAGACAAGCTGCTTCTTTGATGGCTCACTCCTAAAAATCTCTTTTTGTTCTTTATCTATTTGAACTGACAGTGATCAGAGCTACAGCAGGACAGGCCTCTCTGGAGAAATCACCTTCCCCCTGTCTATTGACAGATTCCTCTGTTCTGAATCAGACAGGCCTTGTCCCATCATAGGCATCAAGGCCTTGGAAGTAGCCACCAATTAAACCTCTTGAGCCAGTAAAATCTGAAGCCACTTTTGAGTGTCTGTTCTGATTAAGCAGGATGAGACAAAGCCCATCACCCACATCCCAGAGCAGTTCCCTGGTCTCAATTTTCTCTCTTGCCTTCACCAGGTGCGAGAGGTGTGAGAGGAGCTTCACACAAGCCACCCAGCTGAGTCGACACCAGAGGATGCCCAATGAGTGCAAGCCAATAACAGAAAGCACAGAATCAATTGAAGTGGATTAACTGATTGACTGGTTGGAATTAAACTGCAAGGAAAGTCATGATTAAATGTCACGGACACTTAAGCAAAACCAAAGATTTCCTCTGAGCAACTTTCAATCAGTCCCAGAAAACCAAAAGCAGTAATAAAATAAGTAAGATGTTAAGAGATATTGATCCTGGCATGGAAGTGAGACCCGGAAAGAGATTATTTATTTATGACTAGGGATGAGTCTTATTTCAATTGACAAGTTACTAGGGGCTGTTAACAATTCAAGTCCCTCCATGTATTGCTTTAATTCTAAAAGCCTTTATAATTGTTATTTAATGCCAAAGTGGGGAATCTCAAGGGTTATTCTGCTCATATATGACCGAGAATGGACTTGTTTATTGTTGCACCTTTTTTTGTAGCATGACTTAAAGGACCCAGATGTAATCTGTACATTTTGCTGGGCTGGGCTAAGCTGATCTTGACATGGTTGTAATAGAAATCACTGTGTGGGATGGGAAGTGATCAAGAGATATACCTGGGTCAGTGTCAGCCACCTCAGACCAAAGGGCATTTCATTTTCATATCTCACACCTCACACTCTGTGCACTTTTTCATGCAAGTAGTTTACATTGGCATTGGCATAGATATTCTGGGGAAAAGAGAAAAAAAAAAAAGGTAAAAAGGAAAAGAACAAGGATTGCTGTATATCTGCAAATATATATTATATGAAGAAACAAATAGGAAAACTATGTTGAATTAATAGAGCTTTCAAATTTAGTCTAATTACTATGAAAGGCAGAGGTGGTAGAGAGTATTTTAAACATTTAAGAATCCAGTCTATGTGTAAATCATGTTATGAGGAGCAAAAAAACCAAGAAGATATTTTTTGTTAAAGTGACTGATTTAATGTCATGCTGGTTTCTAGGAAAACTGATCAGAAATCCAAGGTGTAGTCCATTGATATTTTTATATCAATATTCTGTTGGTTTGGATCAAATTGCTCCTGTATTAGAAGAAGCTTTCAATATAGTTGGGCTGAGCTTCAAAACAAAAGCTGAATTTGAACTCAGATATTACGTAAATGTCTTGGAGGCTTCATAGTATTCACTTCATGGAAATTTGCCTGGTACAGTGAATGAGAGAAAAACAAAGTATTCCCAACATCAATGTAGAATCTCAGATGTCATTACATTGGTTTGATCTAACAATTTCTTATTTTTATTGGCTTTTTTTTCATGCTTTTCTCCATGATGTATTTCAGATTTCATGATTTTGTCTAATCAAAGTGTGTTTTTCATTTCTAGAGACCAGCAGTGAGCAGTGTTTGTTTATGTATTGATTGCCTCAATGCTAGAACTCTAGATTGATAAAAATATAAACAAAAAAGAGGAGAAAGACACAAAAAACACTAATAAAAAAAAAGAGAAAAAAAAGAAAAAAAAAAGAAAAAAAAAAGAAACAGAAACAAAACCACAACCAACCAAGAAGCAAAACCTAAAGAGTTCTAAGGTCATGCTGTATCATAAGGTAAAACTGCAAAACAAAATTGTGGAGAGTATGGGGATTAAAACAGAATAATTCAGTTTTGCAACAAAACTGAAGTACTGAGTGGCTCATAAGGGCTCAGTTGATTATATTAAATATTTTAAACACATTTATGGGGATGATTTTAAATATGTAGAGAATTACATATCCAGTTCTGTAAAGGGCTAGACAGAATCAGCTACAAATTTAATACCAGGTTCAGGCCATTTATGACTTCTGCGAAGAACACAGGCAGAAAAAGAGCCTACAGTAAAATTCAAATGTTTTTAGAAGGAGTGTAAGACCTAAGACATCCTTACTGCATGAGGTTCATTTATTATAATCAAAAACTGCACTACAGAGTCTGGAGTTTGCAAAGCTTTGCAGGGAATTGCTTCAGGAGTATTTGTGTTTGGCCATTAAAAATGTAAAAAATATTGTGGGGGAAAAAAAGATTTTTTATTGTCATTGTTCTACAAAGTACCAGGTTATTCATAAAGAAGCTTCATCCCTGTGAGTTTTAAGGTCTGTTCCTCAGTGAAGAGATATGGGGAGTGAGCGATTGTGTCATCACTTGCCTGATTTTATCCTGAAAACTATGAGAAACTCTTAGCTACTATATAAATGTACTTGTTTGTTTGTTTGTTTTTAGGTTCAAAGAAGCATGGGATGCTGGGTAGGAAGACTTGTAACTTAACCGTGTCTGTTTGAACATTGTTTTGTTCCTAGCAAGACTAATGAAACAGAAGAAACCAAAATCAGATCCCTAACCTTTCAGACCCTCATGCCTGGTAGTTCACATTTTCCCTTATTTAAGTGACTTAATCTAAAGTAACTTTCTGATGGGGCACCAACTTTTAGCTAACATTTGAACAGTAGATAATTTCTGCAAGCAAATAGTTAAAAAAATAAAAAAAAAAAAAAAAGGAAAAGAGAACAGAAATTAATAAATAAAGTGAGGAAATGTCATAGTCCGAAAAGCAAATGTGAGCTGTGTTAGATCAGTGACTCACGCTGTTGCATTATGGAATGTGTTCAAGGAAGTGGTTAGTGGCAGTGCACAGCACTCCACCCCTTGCAGAAAGGGATTTGTAGTAAAATACTGTAGTGCAAATAGTATGTAAGTATGTGCTTACAGATATTGCAAGTTCCCTGCTGACTACAGATATGCTTACTTTTAAGTTTTTATTTAAACATGTGTCTAAATATTCTTCTGAATGGGTGTGAAGATCAATTATTTCAAGATTTTACTGGATTTTTTTAAAAAATGCACTAGAGTAGTAAGTCTGCAGAACTTATTTTTTTTCTTCCAAATAATTCCTTCTTGTGTAAATCACTGTATTGTGCCATATGCCTAAGCACAATTTCAATTATTGTACTATTTTATACATGGCATTTTCACAACAGATTTGGCAACATACAAAAGGAATACAGTGAAGCCCTGTAATTTCATAGTGGGATTTTCTCAAATACAGTGTTTGGCTTTCTGTTGCAATATAGCAAATGTAAAACTAGCATGAAGAAGCTAAAATGCATCCTAGATTTGGACTAAACAGAATCCAGTTCCTGTCTGCATTTCCCAAATGCTGAGTGAGTTTCAGTTCATGTATTGACAGAACAACTGTACATTTAGGTCTATTATGCATACAGTATGTGTTTGCACACAGTAAACTGAAGCAGTAAGTGTAGTACAATTATCTTTAAATGTAGTGACTATGTGCCTGCCATTTCAGAATTTCTGAAGCACTTGGCATCTCTGTTTTGTAGTCTGCTAAAAAAACCTCAAGTTTTTGGTTTTGGATTTTTTTTTCATCCAACCCTGAACATGTTGGAGGTCATATTTAAATTTGTGCCTAGTTCTGTTTTTTTTTTTAGTGTGGAATTAAATTTTATACATTCATAGAGTTATGCCTTTCAGAAAGACTTTAGGTCCTTTATAAATCTGCAGTTACAGCCCCTAAATATGATAATTTTTAATACAATTTGATTTTTTTTCCCATGAAAGAAATCTGAGTTAGGAATAATGTAATAATTACAGCATATTACATACTAGAAACTTACAAACAATGATGTGTATATCTTTTTATTTGGATAATGTCATTTGTCCTTTAAATTAATATTTATTTTTTATGGTACCATTGCATTACGTGATACAGTCCTATAGCTTACAAAATGATGTTATTTCACTCACATAAATAGGTGGATGTCCAAAAGTAAGTCTGTATTGCTTTGAAGAGTCATCAGTTGCTATGATTTTCTTAGAAATTACAATTAGAACACTACTCTGCTCCCTCCAAGTCCTTAGTGTAGATAAGTTTCCAGAAAATAAAATATTCTGGAACTGCATGATTTTTTTTACCCTAGATTTTGGAAGTTTTAACATCATCAAGACCTTCTGAAAAATTGCATAAATCTGCCCTATAGATGTAGAGTATGTTGAAGGGGTCCTGTGTTGTAATAAAAATACTAATGACACTGTAATTAGAAAGATAAACAGCTTGCTTGCATTTTTTAAACTTCATAAAATTGCATCTTTTTTTACTGCAAAGGACCAATTAAGTCATGCATGTAGCTGTATTCTTGTGATATCAACTGTAAAGATTACATTGTGTTTAAATGAAAATAACAGGCACACATTTAAGAAGATGAAGAAATGTAAATATATTTGATTAATAAAACATTTCTATTACTGTACTCTGAGCCTTTGTGTTATGTTAATATTACATATCGAATTTTGTGCATTCTGTGCAGAAAACCAAATATGCTTGAATGTGTGTGCGATGAAGACAGCCTCAAACAGTCACTGTGCCTTGCTGTAGTTGGCATTATCAGCTTCTAGAAGGTGTTTGGAACTTCGAAGTTGCAAACTCTTTTGCAGTAAGAAAAGACTGAGATCAAGTTTAGCTTTCTTGTTCACTCGGTGTCACTACTGCTGTTGATGTGATGCTGAGGGCATGATGCAATCATAGCTCAACAATGGTTTGAAATTCATTTGTATAGGTCATGATGTAAATCAGGTCATATTGTAAACACTTTTTTCTATTCTGCATACTTGATTGTGAGGGTTTTTAATGGTTGATGGCCTGAGTCTTACTTAGTTACTAGAATCCTCATTTAAAAGGATCACTGTCTAGTGGACTAAGACAGAATTTCAAAATTCCACCTGAAGTGATCTCTGAGCTCATTCTTTAAAAGTCACTCAAAAACCAAAGCTAAAAGCACTAACCTTGGTCCACTGCAAGGGATCTCCAGGGCCTTTTTTAGCATTATTTCTCTGCCATTGTGTATGTCAAAGAGCAGCAATTAGTTCACTAAGTCACCCCTTGTTCCACTTGGAAAAGTATCACTTGAGTATGAGAAAAATACATCAGTTTCTCTCACTTTTCATGACCTTTTACATAAGCATAAGAACCACGATGGTAGAATAATTGTGCAAAAACTACTGTACTTGAGAAAATACTCAGGTAAATGCAAACCAGACTGCCTGCTGGTTTGCAAGTAGCAGCGATAGTCAATCATTTGAGCCAAGCTTCTATACATTCAAGGAAAGTTCTTTATAACAAGAAATTGTATTAAGTCATGCTGTAGGAGATTATATCACCAAACCCACATAATCTGTCATGTGTTAATGAGACACAAATGTCTAAAGGGGGTGGTGGGTGGACGAGTCCTTTGGCTGATGGCCCAATCTATGATGTAAAAGCGTCCTGGGGTCCACCATCTTGCAACTCTTTGGGTGCATGATTTAGAAGGGGTGAGGCTCAGGTCTGCTAATGTTTTTATTTTAACTCATTTGCTGAACTTTTTTAGCTGGGCTGAGGACTAGGAGTGTGCTGCTTCCTTACTTTTGTCTATGACTATGTTTACTGAGGTCCAGAGCGGAATCAATCCCATATTAGAGTGTGATAGACCAGCAGAACAAGATAGCATTGGTTTTATTGCTCGTGTTGGTTTTTGATCCAGATAAAGTGGACACCTGCTCCCAAACAAATGCACAACAGATCAGCAGCATCCATGTCACTTCACACACTATTTAGGCAGCCTCCTTGGCATCACAGAGAGCCAATCAATTAAAACAATTACAAAGATTTCTTAACAACCAAGAAACCCACAAACCCAAGCTACATTTGAACTGATGACACACAGATGTTGAAGTTGCACTCTGACCTCCAGGTACTGAGTGTTGATTCTCCCAGTCTCAGACTTCTTTTTCGACTTGTTAAAGGACAGTCAGCAAAATATTTTGACTGCAGACTTGGACAATCTCATGTTCCATGGTTGCAGGGGATCTGATAGCCCTTTGGGTTAGACCAATATAATGTAGAGTACTTAACACACCCAGTTGTCTGGTGAAATCTGAATCACTTGCAGAGGTGTAAAACAAATTAAGAAAACCACAGATACCTAGACATAGCCACAAGGGTTTTCCTATCCATGTAAGTGAGGACATCAATAAACTAATGTAGGAGACCTTGATAATCAAATACAACCGGAACTAGTCCAAGGACATGGGGAGGGAAGAGGAACGTATAGTCTATCACAAAAGGGATCAAAATCTTTGCACTCTAAACAGTATGTCTTATCTCTCATTGACAAAACTTAGATTTTTTTGAAACTCATTTTGTTACAGATAATGTAATTTTAGAGACACCAACAGTCTTGGAAAGCTCTAGGCCATTCATTGTAGCCATAGTCAGATCACTCTGTCTTTCTCCCCAGTGTTGTCTTCTTCACCAACCACAGCAGAAGAATATTACCAGTACTTCTCCATGGAATTAAACTTTCTCCCATCTTTAGTCTTCTCCCCCCTCCCATCTTGCCTGTCATAATTTTTGTGCATTATACTTCGACTTTTCTCTTCCTTTCTGACATTGCAATTCAATCATTCTCCTCATCTCTAGAGTTTCTCTAAGTAAGCTTGCAAATTACCAAGAAAGGAACTTTTATTTGTTTATATTGGCATAACAAGTCAAAGAAATACATTTTGTTAGAATGTTAGTCTCAGTAGAATGAGTCAAACTATAATAGTCATGCAGAGTTTTCAACCTGGAATTTATTTTTTTTTAAGGAGCCAAGAACATTTCACCCTACAGCACACACATTATTAGTGACCAAATATTCTTCTGGAAGCTATTTAGCCATTTTTTTTAGATTAGCCTTATATTTGGACAATTGTGTTCTGTATTTCCTGCGGCATAAAAAGGTAGTTAGACATGGAGTAAACTAAAATTTTCATTAAAAAATACTTTCAAGTAAATAAGGCACAACAAATGCACAACATGCGTACACTGAGCCATAGCTGTAATGTCTGTATATTTTTGTGTCTCTTCATTTTCTGTTTTCTTTCTTTTTCTTCAAAACATAGAGAGCCAGTTTCTTTTGCTTATGCATAAAATCTTCAGGAATGGGGATAATATATTGCTGTACTACTGCACCATAGCCCTGCACAAAGAAGTACTGCAGTAGTGTCTGAGCAGCCAGTGATAAGAACACCGTATAACTCCCATCTCAGTTTCTGAAATAGCTTATTTGATGAAGATATATGTTTCATGAATAGGGAGGCAGATACATCTGAAAGTAGTATCTAATTATTATCATCCCTTCATTTAGATGCCTTTTTTTTAATTTAAAAAGCTAATGATAGAAAAGATTTTGCCCTGTCCCTTATTGAGAGGTAAGCAGATCTGGGAAGTTTAAGCTCTGAAGAAAATTTAAAAGCATATTGTGTCTGCCTTCCATTTTACTAGTTTTCCCTTTGATCATGCTAATAGTAGAGCTCATGGAGAAAGATATTATTTCATGTACACATTATCAATACAGATTGGTCAACTTGTTTTTAATTTTTTCCCTTCCAGGATTTGCTCTCTAGAAAAGTAAAGGGCTTGACAGAAGTGGGAAAAAATAACAAAGAAGGAGAAAAAAAGAGGGGGGAAAAATAAAAAGAAGAGAGATATATCTTCCATAAATTCCAGGGGAAAACAGATTTTAAAACTGTCTTCATTAAATTGACTGTTTTGTGCATGATTCCTCTTTTTCAGAAGCTCATTTTCATCTAAAAATATTTTGAGATATCTTTCCTGTCTAGGTCTAATTACTAGAGCAAAAAAATCGTGAACATATTTCAATTCATGACTTCATAATGAAAAGTCTAATGGTTGACTCTTCTGTGCAATCTTCTTAGTAAGATTGTTTATTTCAAAATTGATACTTTTTACTGAAGCTGCAAAAATCATTTATCTCTTTCAGTCTTGCATGATCATAAGGCCGTATTCACCTCAAGTCAAGGCTTAATGAAGGTACTGCATTGTGCATATGACACATATTAACAAGTTATACTGTAGCTTATGGAAGAAATTTAAGCCATGTATAGCTTTTCTTTTCCCTTTCCTTTGTTTGCCAGTGCCTTTCTAGTTCAGGATTTTCCTGTGTGGGATAACATTGCTGTCTACCTTGCTGTCTACCAACAGCCTAAGTACAAGGGCTCTTTGCCCACAGAATCCCATGGAAGTCTCATGGATACTTGAATATGCTTCTAGATTATCTTCAGACATGAAAATTCCCAGATTTGCTTCCATCCCAGTAAAAGACAGCATAGCTTCCTTTCTATTATTAGCTCATTAACTAAAACCAAGGTAAACAATCCCAAGGTAATGATGCAGCTGTCATCTTTTGTTTTATCTGCCTAAGTTTTCTGTTGTAATGTTTACCATCATGGAAACCACAGGTTTCAGAAATTGCAGAAAGGAAAGGGAATTTGCATCATTGTTTACTTATGGTTAATCTTCACTTCTTTGTTCCTGAATTTGATTTGTATCCCTTTTGTATCACCTTTTAATGTGTCATTAACAGCACAGGTAAAATCACAAGAACCAATACCAATTACCAGGTTGAATTAGACTAAAGGTCTTGATAAAATAGTACAGTAAATATATGCTAATATAGTAAAGCCATTAAAAAATATAATTCATTTTTATTATGACAGAGGAGAGGTGTCAATATACTGGAATTTTTTTATAATGCATTCAGGTTTTACATATGCAGTAAATTAATTGTCAAAGTACCTTGGAGTGATGGCTTCATGTAAATTTTTTGAGGGGAGGAGATGTTTTTCACAAAATGGTCAACCTATTCAACCTACTTAGTGAGGCTGCAATCTATCCTCAAATCTGTCACAGCCATAGCTGTAGTCATTTAAAATAGCCAATCCAATCATCCAGCTCTTGATTGTTTGATGTTCTTTCTGGCTTTACACTTTTGATTAAGAGGCTCAGCAAAGAGGTGAAGTTGCAGAATAGCAAAGGGTTCCTTGACCTAAAGAACTTGAAGTCAGCAGGTCACTTATAGTGACTGTGATTTATTGAACAATAAACACAGCCTCACCAAACCCTTTTCTTTCCTCACTGGCCTATTTTTGCAGGCATCATATTCTTGTTCAGAGGACACATGCAGAGAACTTACAGTGAAATTATTCAATTTCAGTATCAAGTAAAATGTATATGAGAATCTGCCTAATTATGGTTATTTTAATAAACTGATTTTAATGTATTTTAGTAAACTGATCCTCAAAAATGGGATAAATTAATAATAATCTATGCTACTGAAGCATATCAGCATACTGTACTAAAACAAAGAGAAACAGTAGATCTTATTCCACTGAAAAATAAAACTTCAGCAATGAGTCTTTTCTGGAGAGAATCACATGGAATTTTTGTCAGAGAGTAAAGAGTGTTTTTTTTCTTGAGAGGAGGAAAGAGAAGCACACATTTTGAAAGCCGAATATCTTGTGGGTTTGGTTTCAGTATTTTTGGTTTTTTGGTTTTTTTTTGTGGGGGGCATAAAAAAGAAAATGAAAAAAAAAAAGAAAATGAAAGAAAAAAAAAGACAGGAAAAATCCTGATTGTATAGAAGTAAATATTTTCACTAGTTCAATTCTTGGAAATGTAGCATGATTTGTAACAATTTTAAGAGAGAGCTTTGGAGCACAAGTAAATTAATCACATTTAACTAAAAATCTAGGCCAGATTCAAGCGATTATGATTTTTATATTTTTTTTGTCTACCACATTTTTCTTAATAAGTGTCTCTTGTAGCATATAGTCTTACTGATCTATGTAAATCATAGATGACAAGTACAAGCTCTTTTCATTGTGTAAGTACAGGCAGGCATTCACTTTCATTCTCTCTCTCCCTAAACTTTATTAATTCTTTCTTCTTCAGAAGGTCCCAACTTTTCATAAGTGAAAAGAAAATGTAAATGTAAGAGAATAAAGTGATAACATTGAGTTTTTGTAAAAACAAGAAGGGCACTTTCTACCAGGAAATCTTACTGTCTAACTTTAATAAACTTAACCAGAAGAACATGTATATATCACACATAATTTTTTCATTAAAATTACTTTTCAGATAAGTGCTTCATTTGTCTCTGAGTTCAACAATCTGCATTTTGCCTTGCATTAAATCAAGATAATCTTCCGCATGATAGATTATCTGAATGCTGTTCTTACACACAGTAGTACTTGAGGCTTTTAGACAATTTTTACCCTACATTTAAAATTAAATGCTCCATAAAGGAATGAAAAATAAGCTTATTTTAACCAAAACCTTTCCAAAGGAGATGGATGGCTCCTATTCTGCACCAAGAGATTTCATCCAGCATTTCCTGCCTCAGAGAGGGGGATTGCACCTCGCTGCTCTGCTGCCTTGCTCTGGGGACTCTGTGAGCACTCACTAAGCTCTGATCCCTAACAGGGTGACATGCTGGTTAGATTCCTTCTTAAATGTGAAACTTGAAGAGCAAGTAAAGCATGGGAAGAGAAAGACCACTTACTACATTCCATCCCAAAATTAACCACATTTAAAAAGGATCTATATATAAAGATAAACAAAGAATGTCTTCAAATACCAAACACTGAACAACGACAATTACATTTTCAGCAAAGAACTACAGGGTTTGGAAGATCAAGCTTTCTGTTTGCTCGCTTGCAATGGTGTTTTAAAGGAATACAGCCTGACTTATACAAAGCTACTAAGCTGCAGGCTGGCTCCACATTTTGTTCAGAGGCTGTTTTCTTTCTGTGCCCACACATGGCACTACAGATCTGCAGTGTCTGAGAGGAAACAGCCACACCAGTTCTGAGACCACTTGTGTGAAATAATTTATGTTTGTAATGCTCTTCCATGGTACCCCTGTGTTTCCAAATGCTTAAAGCTGTTAGGAGTAAATGATTTCTTTCCACTACAGCTCAAAGTGCCAGGAGGCAGGAGAAGTTTAAACACAACTAAGATCAACATTGTGAGTTTATTTGGCCTCCACATCTAGCAACACAGTCATAAATTTCTTTGGCTTCTTATTTGAGAATTTAAAAGGCCCTATAGATTTGGCAAGTTTTCTATCACAATGCGTATCTATATGGCTTATAATGTTGGAAATCCCAGGAGCTGCACTTTGCATTGTATTTGATCAGGGGGTTGCTGTGTGACCAAATGCTTTTCCATTCAGGTGCTCCTCTCGCTGTTGATCGCTGCAATGGTGGTAACATCAAAATACTGAGAGAAACAGGGAATGGTGTAATTTCAGTTCCAAATATCCTTCTTTCAGGTATTGTTCATGCTTAGTAGAAATAGTGCCTCTCATTAAACACTAGATTTTTTTTGTCCTTTGAGCTACTTTAATATGGTGCCCCTGCTGAGCACACAAATCTATGCATTTTGACTGTTCTAGCAATACTTAAAAGCCTGGCATCCCATTGAAACACATTGTCATGTGAGGGAGGCAACTGGGCACCATTTTAGGTAGGGGCTCCTGATGTGATGAGGATTATGAAAGATTGATGTCACAATCATACTGGCAAACCCTGATTTGTACCTTTGTCATCACACAGGCCTCCAAACATTGATAGTTACTTTGTAGTCACCAAACTGCAGATCAATCCAATCTGTATTGCTGCACATCATATAACCAGTGATGTTGTTCTATGATGTCTGTGGTAACAGGCAGCCTTCAGATGGTCAGTAAAACTGGCTTAATTCTGTCAAAGAGCCCTTTATTATCATAATTCCACCCATGTAAACTCTTTTAACCTCAGCTGGATTAATTTTCCTCCTTAAAAAAACATACTGTGATTGAAGTTAGCAAAGCGTTTTTCCCAAGTTGTGTATTATGCAGTATGGAAAGTATTTCTCAAAGGGTCCACTATTGTTTGCTGCGAGCAACTTAGCCTACTAAGAAAAGATAATGCGAGGCTTTTGGGAACCATGAAGAGTGCTTCAGCAGTACTGTCAATAAATATGACTGTAATGGTTCCTCCCTACCACTATGAAAAAGGGGAATGATGTTCCCAATACAGGTCAAACTATTTTTAAAAATTTTTAATGGCCTTAAATAATGTTATCTCAATTTCTGCTGACCTACTCCTGTAAGGAGTGCAATTCTGCAACTACTGGACCAGCTTCAGGTTATTACAAGAAATAGAGGAGTTTTAAAAGATTACTAAAATCCCTGGTATATAACCTTTCCTCAGCCTGTGGCTCACTTATTGTGGTACAAGAGTACTCTGAACATAGAGTTATTTTTGTGATCACATTCCCAGAGTTCCCAAGGCCCAAGTGCAATGAAAAGGTTCTAACAACAGATACAGAAAGGCACAAAGATTGTCCAACAGCATCTATTAATTTTGTTCACCCCAATGGCATTGACTTCACTCTCGGCTTCATGAGTCATCATTTATGATCTCAGTAATTTACTGCAGTGGGCATGAGATATACCACAAAATCAATGAAAACGAAGGCAAATTCAGAACTAAGATCAGGACCTGTAAGTCACTAATGTTCAAAAATGATGGAGTGAGAATTATTACACAGATTCCTATCGGCCTCAACTGTCCATGATATAACTTGCCTGAGTGCAGCATGCACAGATTCTTTATTGTACAGGAATCAAGCTGCAGTCTCTGCTGAACCACATGGCCTCCTTAGCACTTAAAGATGAACTGCAAATCAATTATGAAAATAGAGTTTAGTCCATATTTATGGGCTGAATGTCCCTACTAGCCAGACTCTAGGGGACATTCAGAACAGAAATACATTTCAGCTGTTCCTTTAAATAATTAGTTTTCCTCTGTGAAATCCTCTTGATAATGCTTGGTTCCCTGCAGATATGTCTGAATACATCATCCTCTGGTACCACAAGTACAATGAACTGCAGGGTGGCACTTAAATGTCTTCTATGCATGAAAACTGTGATCAGGAAATGTAGTTTCCCTGCAGAAAGGAAGGTACACACCCTCTCTATTGGATGATTTTACTTGTCATTCTGTGAGGCTACTTTCAAAAGACATTTGGGACTTATTCACTATTTATACTTCTTTTTCTGATAAACTTAACAACATAAAGACTCTCTCCCTGAAAATCAAGTTCAAATTATTTGCCAATCTCTCTTTTAGAGCAAAGAGATGATCAAATTCGTCAAGTTCTGGATATGTTATCGGAAATGGAAATTCACCAGCCATGAGGCCAATGAATAGTATAGCTGCAACACAACAGAGTTATTTGTTCTTGTCAGCAAAGCTGTTCTCAAATAATCCTCCTTCTTAATAGGGTTCTTAAGACTCATATTTACTATGGAAGACAGAAGCAAAGGATTAATTGAGAAGACACAGTTCTTTTGTACCATTTTACTGTTTCTCTGTCTGGAATGGCACAAAACACTTTCAAACACCACCCACAGTGTGAAAAGCTTTGTCAGTCACTCTATCCTCCTGATCCAAAGATCTGGCTGGGGATCTGCTCATAGAACAAAACATTTCACGAAGGAGGGGAAGGAGAGGATGATGAATCTGGTGCACAAGAAATGTTTGTTTCAGAAAGGAAGGAATGAGAAACAGATTAAGAAATAGAAATGGAAAAAGCTTGAAGAACACTTTTGAAAAGTATAAGGCAGTGGACTGGAAGAAAGCTCTTCCATAGGAGGAAGGAGTGAAACAGGTGTACTGTTAGGGAAATTGTTTAAAAAGTAATCTGGTGAAAGAAAATAACTTAAAACCTGTTTAAAGCCTTAATTAACTTAATAAAGTATAAAATAGTCCTTCAGTTTGTGTCAGGGAGAGGTGCACTGTGTAGCATGTGCCACAGTTTTAGCTTTATCTGGGCCAGAGATGTTGCTGGAATGTGCAGAGGTAGAAAACCTGAAAGAGAAGCATAGAGAGAAAGGTTCCAAAAGTCCCTGGACCACATTGCATTTCAGGGTCAGATGGGTTCCTACTATAGGTATCCGTCACAGGAACTGGGTAGTCTTACCACATCCCTCAGGTTAGACTGAGCCTTATCAGTGGAAGAGTCTTCTTGTTTCTCCTCATGCAATGCCAGAGGATATTAAAGAACAAAAAATTACAAATTGAAAGTAACATAAGCCCAGCACTTTAATAAGCAAACTCCTTTTTAATAATTTGGATGTCAGCTCAGTTACAGAAGCTGATCAGATTCTGAAATCTGTTGTAGTTTAAATAAAAAATGAGAAAATAGGGAAAAATTGAAGCACAAGTCCAGAGCCAAACAGTTATCCAGGGCCACAGGACAGCAGAAAATTTTGTAGCTCATCAGTTTTCTCTTACA
>JAWWMO010000096.1:17539239-17551360 GCA_035047845.1 Dendrocincla fuliginosa | reverse complement strand
GTTCTACTCTATATTTTGATGCCATATTATTTTGTCAGTGCTGTTATGTCTCAGCAACCCTTTGCTCAAAGACTCAGTAACACTACACACTTCCATAAGCATCTACTCTCTATGTTTCTCTATGTGTCTCTGAGTTTTGTTAGAACAAAACTTTTTGTAGTAATACATAAATTGCCTAAAATGTTGTCAAAATGCTACACGTATTTTGCTTGTAAAAAAAGAATACTGGACTACAAAGTAGGGGACATCACTTTTCCAGAAGCATTATTAATGGGAGCTATTTTAGTCTTCAGTGACAGGGAACAACAGGCTGTAGCATTTCTTCAAGTTAAGAATAGAAAATAACTGTACTTGCAAGAATTCAATTACTCTGCATTAAAGCTGCCATGGGGTTACTGTACATTTATGCATCAGAAAGTCAGTAAATTATTTTTCTATAGTCTCCCAAAGATGACTTTTTTTCCTTTCTGTTCTGAATGCCAAACTCCTGACTGCTTCTCCACCACAGAGACTTCATATCTGGACAGCCAACATCTGTAAAAACATTTCTAATGAAAACACTACTAATACAACCCCCCGGAGAAACAAATGAAATGAGATCTAAGTATGCAGCCGCCTTTCTACAGCTCTGTCTTTAACAATACTGAGACTAGTGCTTCCCATCCAAGCCTTGACACAGGTCATGATCATTTAGGCACAGTAGTAGCAAAATAAATAATTATGTAAATATGTATTAACTGGTATAAATACTTCAGTAGCACTTAGAAGATATGATAAAGGACTTCTGTTTTCAGTTGTGCATTAAGGTTTATCTCAGTGGATGGAAGGGAGAAGCATTTAGACTGCAGTGAAGGAGAACTACAGATTGAATACTTGAAAGCTCAGTGCCAGATAGAGCAATGCTTCTTTTACACAACAGCAGTTTTGAAAGTGTATTAGTGTTAAAAGTGTTGGATCACTGCTAAAATATTATAGAAACAGTGGTTATAGCTTCACTTCAAAAGAATATTATACTGTAAACATCAATAGTGTAACTATATACTTAAATAGCTCAGATTCAAAGCAAAACAATGCCATCTTATTTTTAAAATAATTTGGCATATTTTTTCACAATGCATTCCACTGCTTTAATATGTAAATAAGAATTTAGACACAATTTTCCTGTTAAACAGTCTAACAACTATCAGGGAGAAAGGTATGTTTCTTTTTAAGAGTTCTCAAAATCTTAGCTAATGCTCCATACCAAGGCATATAAATACACAACCATCCAGGTTTCCTTCCTAATACGCTTGTACTAAGTAATTGACACAATTCTTTGGTAGCAAAGACCACTTACAGCAAATCCTCACACCTGGCAGAAAAATTAGCACATCCTGACACAGGAGGGGATCCTCTGTCTGAAGACCATTAGGAAAAAACAACAGTGTTTCTAAAATACCCTGATTTTCAGGTGGGCTAATGCTTTTCCTCTAAAAGATTGGATTGGAAAATAGAGGATATAATCAAAGTTTCCTTATTCAAAGTGCACTGCAAGATCTGGGCCCAAATCCTAAGGCAGTAGAAGGCTGGAAATGATTTGACATGGAACTGATATAGAACAGCCACCCCATCCCCCCACTCTCCCCCATTTGGGTTCCCAGAAACATATCGGTAAGAGTACTTGTTTTGAAATAATTCCATTAACTTCCCTAGTGAAATCTGGGAACAATAAAATCAGTAGGAATTTGCCAGAATTCCAGGAGGGTCTAGCTGCTGGGTCTCTTCCCACCACAGTTTCTCCTGCGTATGGAACCAGGACTAAACCTGTAAATGCAGGTCTGATTTCCAGCAGTCTTTTTATGCTGGGTAAATTAAAATGAGCTTTTCTCTCATGCATCTGTTTCAAATGACATTTTGTTTGCAATGAACAGAGATTGAAATAAAAAATTTAAGGTATTTCTGATTAAAAAAATGGTATTTGGTCTCTTCACTGAATAACTATGACCTCTAAAATGGCTTTGAGATAATAAAAAGGCAAATGGAAACCAACATAAAAATTTTCTTCAAAGAACAGTAATGTTGAGGTAATCTCTGCTATACATATCTTCTACAAATATATATCTTGCTTCTGGAGTACTTCAGTTTAAAGTACATAGACAAACTATGCTGGAAAAAATTAAATTGAAACATGAAGCTTAGAGTACCCTCATTCTAATAGAAATTATGAACGCTAAGAGTAATGACTATACAACAAAACAAAAATGTTCTTTTAATAATCACAAAATTGATGCTTTGCACATTGTAAGCTGTGATCTTTCAAATGGCTAAGTGGACCCAAATGGCTTAAATTATCAGGTTTATAAATGTTTTTTAAAAATAAGTATTCTACAATTTATTTTACTCAATATTTTGATTTATTAGAGAGAAAACTCACTCAAGTTTCTTTTTAAAACCCATGTCAACAAGACTGCTATTTCTTTTTTTTTTTAACCTGCCACAGAAGAAGCTCAATTAGAAATTAAAAAGTGAAATTAACTTTGATTAACAAGTTCATTATTTTATGGATTCAAGCACGAAAGACTATCATATTACTGGAAATAGTAAACAATTTTTTTTGTTGAAATACACTGTTAAAAAAATGCAAAGTTCTTAATATTTACTTAAAAATCAAATTTTATTGAACAAAATAATACACCTGAAAAGTGACAGAATACCAGTTCCAAAAAAATGACCAGTTATGAAAATTTAGTCAACACTGTCTTTGCAATATTTAAGTCTTAGGCACCCTCCAGTGTTTGAAAAAGAAACTACAGAAGTGAGCAAGCATTTGAAGAACAGCAGTGTGAACAAGTTTTCCAGTCAAGACAGAAGCTCTCTGGGTCATTTACAGTAATTGCATATAACCATGCATCAGCGATATGACACAGCCATGGTGAAAAAAAAAATTGTCAAATTACATGTCATGGATTTTTATTGGATTTAAGGAGGTCGTGTTTTCTTTGCTAGTGGAAAGGGATCTCTTTAAGCACACTACTTTGAAAAATAAGTAAGATGTGCAAAGTATTACAAAAGCATTTCTTACAAAGTCTGGTATTGATAATTATTCAAGTACTCATTCAATAAGATCTGTTTTATAAAGCTTGTTTATAACTTTTCTAAGGAGTCTAAATTGATAGTTTACTTAACAGAAGACACACCCATGGTAATGAGGAGGAAAGCCAATGCATTTAAGAGGTAAAGCCAGATAAAATATAACCCTCCCCCCATTTTATAATTAATACCAAATTAATTTGTATAATTATGTATTACTATAGTTTTTAGAAATAATACAAATTAACACATTTTATAATTAATACAAAACAGGAAGGTCATATGTACACAGCCATGTCTATGGAAGTTCACTGATTTTATATAACTAACCCAAGCCAATAATTTCTCCATTAGTATCTTTGCTTGTTTAAAAAATCCTAAGACAATTTTTGTACTCAACACTCAAACAGAAACCCTTGTGAGTACAGGACAGACAAAAATGCCTATTGAAAGGACAGTGTTGTAAGTTAATGTTATTAGATAGATCCACACAAATCTAATAGAGACAGAATGAGGGCTGGAAACCAAAATTTTTCAATTGTGATTAAGCACAAATGTAAATTAATTGTGGATTTCTGTTCTGCACCCTGTTCATACTTCCACAGTCAAAAAAATTTTATATACAATTTAAGTGGTAATGAGATAACAAGTTTTGAAAAACATATTAAGTAACTTCAAAGTGATTACATCTTCACTGAAAAAATAAAAATCTTTACTTAAAACAAGAGCTTTCCTACGCTTGTGTTTAGAATGTAAATTCACTGAATTATTGTTTCAGTTAACTTTCCTCATTAGGGAGCAATGTAACAATGCATGTATACTTCTGAATAAGGTCTTTATTCTCCTGGGTTTACCCTTACCAGTCTATGTGTAAAGCTGACATGGCAACCAAGGGATTTTACCTGTACAATCAGGCTAGTTAATAACTGGTTCAGCTTCAGTTTCATAAGGTTTGATTTCCCCCTATGCACACACACACACTCAAACTCTTGTCTCTTATTTACTACAGAACTTAATTATGTGAACTACAGTCAGAGAACCAAAAATTGATTACCTTGTCATTTAGTAAAAAAGTAACATCAGGTCAATGCTGCAATTCATTTCAGAATTAAGAGTTTTGTCAGGGAAAGCAGCTGATATCACTTTTCCCTAGTATAGCTGAAGAGATATTTTTAAAAATTGAAGGAAATCATGACAATATTGACCAAAAAACCTCTTAGAATGAATATTAAAAATATTACAAATAAATCTAGTCAGGGTGATGCAAAAAGAGGTAGTAAACATTTCAGAAGAAAGTACATAAGATAAATATATTTACACACACATATATACACATATAAGTATAAAAACATTATAAACCAGTCACTGCCACTGTAAAACTTACAACTGTGCTTAACTTGACATGTTGCAAATATTTACACTGACTTCAAAGAGAGCTGACAACAGCATGCAAAACAAAGCATGACATTACATATTTTGCAAAGTAGTATATGTTTATAAAAATCACTCTATTGAGATTTCAGCTCCTTTTAACAATTTTTTGTACGCTTTCAAATAGTGATGTTCCTTTTTGCAATAGCTTCTCTGATTTGACGATCAAGTTCACTTACAATATGGTCTTCATGATTATACACTCCTGTTCTCAACAGTGTATCCCTCTCTTCTATCAGACGAGAGAGGTAGTCATCTGTGTTCTCATTTAGTTTTCTACAATGAAGACTATCCACTCTATCCGCAGAATTATCTTTAGCATCTTGCAATTGCTTTCTCTCTTCTTCTTGTTGTTTTAGCCTGATTTGGTAAAAGAGAAAGACAGTGAGACATACTAAAACCCACTCTGACTATCCTTATATTAAGTATTTAGTTCACAAAGGTCATGCTTAATAAAATAATGAAATCTGTAATGGTAACAAATTATTCTCTCACTGGGGAAAAAACTCCAAGTAAAAGAAATATTAATATAATAATTAAATTCCTTACAAAACTTTTTCTTATGCATATGTAACTATGACATTTGCAATCAAAGGTTCTACTTTGATAATGCAAACTGTACTCAAATTGAAAAGGTTCAACATACAAGACTAGTGCAGAGAGTTTTTGGAGGACACTAGGTAGATCCCAAGTTTACTAAATTAAATTAAAGTATTCTAAATAAGAAGAGTATACATGCCTTGTTCTTTTCTTAACTCCACAGTTATCCTTAGAACTGAAAGATTAAAATAGAAAAAAGCCTGGTACTGCAAAACTAAAACCATAACATAAAACCAGATACAATGGCCTTAAACATAGACTTTGCTATACTCCAGTACTGTTGCAGTCTATAAAAGTACGATCTTTACCTAAGGGGCACTGAACAGTTCTTTCACTGGACTGACAAACAACTATAATCATGAGTTAACTGAACTTTCTCCTATTTTGAGGTTGACAGTAAGAAAAAAGGGAAGGGACTAAGGGGAGGGAACCATACTAATACTTTTATACCTGTTAAGTTCATTTCTAATATCCTCCAGCTCTTGTCGGTCTGTTTTTCCCAGCTCTTTTTCTTCTGCTGCCAAGTAGCGCAACCTCATGTGCTCCAGCTCTTGCTGTTGCTTTTTAAGATGAGCCATTGCATTTTCTTGTTCACGCTTTTGAGGGAAGGGGTGAAGACATAACTCAGCTGAATATGTGATTAAGGGTAAAAGTGCTAATTATAGTGACAAAGCAAAAATTTAAGAACTTTAGAAGTGTAGAAGTTTACAGAATGTCTTATTGCATTACAGATTATCACCAGCTAAGACCAATGACTATTACAATCACAGAAAACCTGTCTAAGCTGGATCAGCTAAAGCCCAGTCACAGATATCTTTACATTAACAAAATAGCAAAAACATTAACTAAATCTTGTACTAACTCGGGCTTAAGTTGGTAAACATAAAACTTACATTCAAGGTACTGAGATTTATCCCTTGGCTACATGGTATTTTAAATGATAAATATTTTTGAGAAAATAAAAGCTAAGTAGCTGCAGAAAACTTACATTATCAGTCCCATAGTGCCTAGTATCAAAGCTTCAAGACCTATTTTTCAAAACTGCAACGTGTGCTTAAAAAAATAAGCCTTGAAACCAAAATTCTGGCAAGATGTCCTTTCACATTTGCATAGGGCTATGGAAATTTTAGAGAACTTGTTTTGTGGATTTAATCCAATCAATCTATGCATTCCAGAAGTTGACTTGCCTCTATTTTTTTAAAGTCTATACAGACAGTGTAAAAAAAGTAAGGTTTGAATCCACTACCACTTTGCGACAATAGTGTGCTAATGAGAAACATCATCCTCTCTCCACTTGTTTTCCCTCCTAGCTATTTTCCATATGACCTTGTCAATACAGTCTCACACTCTGAATAAGACAGAAGACATGAGGTACTTAAAAAAGTAAGACAGGAAATTATAGAAACATCATGGATCTAAGTATATTGTGAAATGCAAGGCTGCCATTGTAATTTTGACATTGCCTCCATGGGAAATATTTGATTGTCAATAAAAATCAGTTTTATATTTATTATGGGGTTAAGAAAAAGATAATTTTTTTGTTTGATAGGTGTGAGCATATTCTTTATACAGTCAACCTAATAATATTTGAAAGACTTTAGTCAGGCAGTTTGCTGAATCTCATTGCCAGCACTTTAGGAGCTCCCTGTTGATGATCAGTAATTTACAAGAAAATCTGAATTTCACAAGGAATTGGTATAAACCAAAGACTCTAGTTGTTCATGTGAACAGACAATGCAATGGAGAAGTACTTGACAAGAAATCACAGCATGTATGTAAACACAGATACTTTATTTTTATACTAAATTCAATACACCAGCCAGTGAAATTAAATGTTAGAACTGCAGTGAGTGAGGTCATAAAGCTTGAAGAACAACTTGTGAAAGGGATAGATACTAATAATAAAACCAGAAGCAGGAATCCTGTCAAAGAGTCTACAGCTGATAAATAACTGAAGCATAAAAAAATCATTTGGTGAAGATAAGGCCATAGTCCTTCCATGCCCATCAAGAGTTCATTACAGAACAACATTCCCATGTGCATGACACCCTTTTTTAAAGTGGGACAGGTTTGAAGAATAGTCTCAGACTGAAGCAGAACAGATTTTAGAATGGGAGTCTACAAATACATATAGCAAATATTAAAAAGGCACCATAGACACCTTTTTTTTTTTCCCCAAGAATTTTCAAGACTGATAATGAAATTCACAGGAAAAGGTACAACACTAACTGAAACTTAGTCTTAATCCATCACCAAAACTGGTACTGACACCAAAGGAACAACTACTTCCCCAGTTTTTATTTTATTCTTTCTTTAAACAGAGTCCTCAGAAGTAGCCAGGTACCACCAGCAGCCCTTACTTGGCTACACTGGCCAAACTGGTTGAAACCATAACTAAAACTAAAACTAACAAGATGTCTAACAAGATGTATGGGTACACCAGAAAGTACAAATCCAGTTTTTGTTGAAAAGCCAGTCTTCCAAGTAGTCTTAAACAACTACTGAAACCACCTACAACCAAACACAAAATTAAGCTGCCATGGAGAAAATATTCTCAGAATACTCAAGGCTTAGAATACCAGAAGCAGCATAGCAATTGATCATTTCCACAAGAACAAGAAAGTAGCAGTGGACTCCACACAAATCTACTCTTCAACATATTCATAAATGAGGAAATCACTCTAGAACAGTTTGCAGCTGATACAAAATTATTCAGTGTAGAAAAAGTGGATGTGAAAGATTGAGATATTATGGACACAAAAATATGAGTTGGTTTGAAAAGGAAACAGATAAGTTAAGAACACATTCACTTATGTCTGTTAAACATGATATCCTGACTGCAACTGCTGGCTCATGATGTACTTATGTAACTGACTGATATATCTGGAAGATATTCAAAGATATCCAAAGTGGATTTCTTGATCTTGTGCATCTACTACTGACCTTTGTATGGCCCAGGCTGATACTTCACATCAGTTCACTAGTTAGGTTTTTCCCACCCCGCAAAAAGCACTAGCTGAAATTCGAGACTACAAATATTCCAATTAGAGACATGATTCAAGTTATTAAAGGAGTGGGAATTAACCACTTAATCAATATTTAAGCTTCTTAATGACAGAATGCTTTAAGATAGACATTTATGTTTTAAAAAATGCTGCAGATAAAGCAGTGCTGTTCAAATATTTAGAAAGAAGAGACAGAGGGTGTTTGGATTTTTTTCCCTACAGTCCCAGCAAATATCACAATGGTATTTTCCAGTCTCCAAATATAGACAGGCAACAGCATCCAGACAGTAAATCCAGACTTCATATATAAAATCAGCTATAAGGAAGAATGAAATAAACAGGCTACAAGAAATAATGGAATTATTTTAATCTTTGATAGTTGGACTTACTTTGAGTTGCTTTTTTTGCTAAATACAGGTAGGAAGATAAAATGCTGGGCATGATCTAGTCTAAATAGGTTGGTATAAAACCAGGACAACTTCAGTTACAGAATAAGTAAATAGATTGACAGCAAATCTGATTAGCTCAATTACCCACAATATAGAAGTATGAGGACAGGCTAATATTTACTTCTTTTTGAGATCATCCATCATTTTATTTGGTGTCCCCATTTGATCTTCTAAGCTAAATCCTTTTCAAAATTAAGCAAATTAAAATATCGCTGTTCAGAAAAAACAAACAAAACCACAAAACAAACTAATGCAAACATGAGACCTAAAATTTTGAATATAGTAAATCTCCTCTGTAAAGCTCCATTTAATCTCAGGGGAGGAGTCATCACCCTGTTCATGGAGAAAAGGATTAACTTTGGAAGTTCCTCAATTCCATTCATTCATGACCTCATTTTACCATCTTAAACTAGAGCTCCTGTCATGGGAAGTTGGGGTATTAATCTGTCAAATTTGTGTATCTCAACAATTGTATGTGAGAATTTTTTTGAAGGTATGTTGGACAAAAATCACTTGAAAACTAAATACTGAAAAACTAAGGCAAAACAGACTTGCACTTGCTACTAGGACAGAAGTACTTTCACATACAGACAAACCATCACATAGCTGTGACTACACTGAGTTGCAGCCTTCTAATACAGTCCTGTAATTTGTAGAGCTTATTATTCAGATGTTAAAGATTTTGAAATAAACATTTTCTTACAGCTGCACTTCAGAGAAAGTCATAACTGCATGCTGGCCATAAGAAGTATGTGGGCCTACTAGATCCACAACATGCTGCTAAGTTACTATTTGAGGCAGGAAAGTTCAACAATACAGAAGTTTCTGCTGTTCAGCAACATGCTCACAATGACAATCTGAGAGCAAACAAGGCATTTTAAACAAGCTCTAAGTAGAAGTATATGTTGGAAGTACATATACTTAAGGTGAATTGAAAAATGTCTGAAGCTCAAGCAGACCAGAAAGAAGACACAATATTCCTAATGCTTTGATATTGATCAGAAGGAATCTTTTTTAATAAATTGGTCCCTTATTCCCTCACTGAACAAGTTCATTTCAGAACCATAATTCTTTTTATTAAGAAATATCTTTGGTGATGTTTAATTAAACCAAGGACTAAAGAGAATTGGGAGAAGACAAACAGATGCAGAAAAAACAAGGCTCTTCCACAGAACCCTTTGTTCAGTTCTGTTCCTTTTGATACTTTTCTCTGGGAAAAATGTCTATTAAGAAAACCTCACCAAACAAAAAGCAACCAAACCCACTGTTACTAGTGAGCACACTCGTTGCTCAGGATAATATTCCTAAATTTGTAGGGAAGTAAGATTTAATGTAGAGTATGCCAAATTCTTCTTTTCTTGATAGAGGAGAAAAACTCTTATCAGTACATTTTGTCTCCAAGTTAATGGTGGGTAGGAATTACTTTAAGATAAATGTGATTCAAAATTTAATTTGATCACTAATACAATTGTGATGTAAACACAACAAATACACGGCACTTCCTTATTTGGAGTATTGAGGTAAAAGTCAAGATTAATTCTAGTCAATGAAAGTCAAGAATTTCAGAGGCATGCCATGCTCTGACCCTGAACAGTGACATATAAGCACAATAATATTACATTAAAAAAATAAAAATCAACATTTTCTGAAGCAAGTTATCCCTACCTTTCAGTTTAAGACAGCCCAACTTGGAAAAAAAAGATACTAGTACAAGTGAGAAAGGATTTTGCACATTCATTTATGATGGATCCTGTGTGTAATTTACATTACACACTTCATAAGCTGTGATTTTTAAATGTCTTTCCCAACATTAGTCATTGACTCCTCTAAAAAGTCTGTCATAACAATTTGTAGGGTGCATAACAGAAAATTTACTCTATGTATACCATTCACAGCAGACCAAGAGAAATCCATTTCCTAATAATCCATCAATACAAGATAGCAAAGAATTTACAAGAGATGCTAAGAAGGGAGGCATGCTGATTTTGAATTCACTTATATCTAATTTGGTTATTATACGCTGAGGGACCATAAAAAGACTGTCTTTTGTTACAATGAGAGAGAAAGAAGGATTTCTTATTCATCACAGTGACGAAATTGGTGTTACTTCATTCAGGTATTAAGTCCACTTTTCCCATGACAATGTTAACAATCAGCTAAGCAACAAGCACTTCTTTTCAACCCTGAGAAGGAGTAGAACTCTACTACACAGTAGCACTTGAAATGTAGCAGAATTTACTGTGAGATCTTGCAAAGAGAAAAAACAATATTAATAAAACACTTCTGCACATTTATAGTACAAATAAAGTTAAGTCCAACATTTCTAGCTCCCTTTGCAACATCTTAATTTTATTCTATGTATACTGAAAAACCAAGTTATAATTGAATACAAAGTATTCTTTAAGTGTGCCTCAGTGCACACAAGTTTATACATATATACTCGTGCTTAAAGCTGTCAGTCAAGACTTTCTGACAAAGTTTCCTCATATAATGAATATCCTAAAATGAACATTTCAGATTTACTCTGAGCTGCTTGTTCTAGCTAGTCAGGAAGTTTTAAATCTCAGTAAGAAGTAACAGAATTTTTGATTTTAAACACTTAGAATTTTGCATTTTTAAATTTCAGCTAAGAGAACACTCCAGAATCATCAGCTGCTGGACTAAATTTCATAATAGAAGATAGAACCCACCAGAAACTCAGAACACTTGGAAATACTTTACACTTGCATCACCACCCAATAATCATCAGCTACTATCCCATAGTAAGGCAGCCACAGATGAACCAAGAGCATCCTGTGCAAATTGCTCTGAAAATTACCTTTTCAATATGTATTAGTTGGCCCAGGTACCTTCCCCTCCACTACTTTTTCAGCACTGCTAGTCATGCTACTCCCTTTGCTCATTTTCTTTCCTTCACCCCCCAGCTCCTTCAGTAAAACTTATCACCAATATTCCTTTCACTTAGCAATTTCATATTTGCCATCTTCCTTTTACATCCCCACAAACAAAACAAATCCAAACCAAACAAGGTTGCATATGAATTATAAAATAATTTACTTGAAAGTTTTACTACTTTTCTTCATTAGTTTTCGTCTCTAATGTAGTGCTTGAGACATGGAATCCTGTTTTATAAGCTTGCATGGTGGAAATCTCAAGAATGTTTTCAAGCTTATGATACTGTGGAAATATCAGCACTAAATAAAAATTAACCAATAATAATAAACCCTCAAAATTTCAATTATAATCAGATCATAAAAGAATCCCTGTATGCCGCCAGGTGCTTTAGTTAAGAGGCTCTTCAATCAAGGAAGCACAATCTTTATTTTGCCATAGCTGCCTATAAATCCAAAAGGGAGATGTAAACATGCATACACTAGACTAAACAATGGCTAAATAGCAGCCACTATTCACTCTCCCACTCATACATACCATGCAAGTCTGTGGGAAAAACCTACGATTGAAGCTAAGGAACTCAAGTAAAGTTTTCTGAAAATAACCCAGAGCTGACAAGTCAGTAGGAGAGCCTGGATGGTTTCAAGACACAGTTTTTAACCAAGATTTGGACTC
>JAWWMO010000096.1:17527272-17539185 GCA_035047845.1 Dendrocincla fuliginosa | reverse complement strand
CGCTCTTCCGATCTTATTTTTTAATGAAGATTTACATTCTATCCAGGCTAAATTACTTACAAATTAATCAAATTAATTACTGAGTAGATAAGCAAGATACTAGACAAGACAGAGTGAATTGTCAGCCAGCCAACTTGGTCTATGTTGTTTTAAACAAATGCATCAGTGCTGGTTCTAACAGGTCTGTAGGGCACAAACACGTTAAAACACTTACGAAAATATCTCTCCCAGAACACTCAATGCCTGTACATTGAGATTTCAGAGTAAATCTGATTGAGATGATCAACTGCTGAAACTGACATTTCTGAGTCAGTTTTGAGTTTTGTTTCCATACAATATTTCTTACACCCAGACAGGTACTGAATCTAAGGTCTCTGTAAGCATGTATGCAAATTTCTGTAAATAGTTTGATTCCTCTCAGAAATAATGTTAACGTACATAAAAAAATATAGAAGTCTTATTTGTGTAGTATTGAGATTTCCCAGTCAGCAAACATTGAAGGACAGTCTTTGAGACCTCCAGAAGTGATAAAATCTACCTGGGTGCACAGATACGTAGCTAGCTGTTGACATTTTTGTCTCCCTAAAGCCGAATAGAGGTATAACAAATTAAGCATTAATACAGAGTTGCAGTGAGTAATAGAGAGGAAAGAAAAGTAAGCTGAGTGAAGTCTATTGCCACTCAGCTTTACAGACCATGTTAAAATTCAACTTTCTTCTGTATTTTTAGCGCAGGTAAGTATGATATATGTATATGTGCCTTCATGTACTTCAGTAATACTGGCACTGTGTTTAGTATTCGACATCCTACAAATGGAGACGTTTAGATCATATTCTATTAACAGTCCCATACTTTTTTAAGTTATGTGCTGCATACCTCACATTCTGCAAAATATAAAACTATCCCAGACGTATGCTAAGAACAAGTTCCAAAGTAAAAGAACACTTTTTAATTAAGGAAACATTGACTTTTATGCTTGCAAATCAGAAGTGTTTTACTAAATGCTTAGCCTGTAGATTATGCTTCTTTAATTCACAAATTGACTGCACCAGGTCACCTTTGAGTAATGGAAATCTCTGTTTAAACAATTTTTTGGCAATGGGCACAAAGCATTAGATCTCATTTCCAAGACTTACCAGCTGGGTTTTGTCATTAACATTTATTAACAATCTAAGATATGGCTTTCAGCATCTAATCCTCACTACACAAATGTTTTGTATAGTTCTCTAGAGAGCTTTGGTGTGACAAATTACTGGCACAGATTACAGCCCTGTGACTATTCACCAGAGGCAATGCAAAATTAACATGGTACTAATCCAATTTAAACAAGAAATTGGTCAAATTATGCACAATTGCACAAACCATTTGAACTAAAGCAAATCTAGAAATCCTTAAGCAACAGTTTCCAAATTTATATTTAAAACAGAGTAAATGGTTTTTGATCAGATCTGCTTCAACTTTTATTTGGCTCTTTAAAGTCACTTAAATTCTTTATCAATAGACTAAGTAAAAGATGAAGCACAGGAGTATAAAAACCACAAGAAACTACTTTGAAAGGGTTTTTTCTGTCATTGAAAAATTTTAGGTAGCATAATTCACTGTACATGTCAAATTATTTTATGGCACAGACTTTCAGCAAGAGGGTCAGCTGAAACTATCTACATATGCTAATAAATTCAGACCATCAGGTTTCTGGTGATGAAATTTGTAGTAAGGACCTGATAGTGATGCACATTAGCATTAATGTGGCAAGCAACAATCTTCTCTTTTATGCTACAGGAATTTTAAAACATGGCAAGGAAAAAAATAGCCTGGACATTTCTGTCTGCTGAAAAAATCTTAATTAGAGAGATAAGATGTATATTCTTTCTCCTATCATCTCAAATCATTAATGTTTCAGAAATTGGAGATTAGAATTCATAACTCCTTTTACCACTAGGCAAAAAAGGAGTAATTTGAAGATGGAAAATAAACATGAGTTTTTACTTACTAATAATGATTATAGTACATATTTGCCCTCTTTAAAGAGAAATAAAAATTATTAAATTAAGAAACAATTACAAATTAGGAGCGTGTGGGATTAACTTCTGTTTATTCTCCAAAACCTGAATATTCTATTAGTAAGAATTAAGTAGGTACTGTAATCCTTCAAAGAAACAACACTGTTTCTCAACACCTGGAATTAGGTGTGAATACAGGTAATAAAAACTTTTTACTAGACTTGAATTCTGAAGCTTTATGTCTATGTCAAGGTTTGTTCAGTAATTGCAATTAATCATTTACTAGTTTGTCAAGGCCAAGGAAACGCTTGCCATTCTTAAATATATTGTTTAGTTATTATAATTCAAAAACACAGAAGATGACAAAAACACAGATGCCATATGAAGGATGAAGCTGCTACTATTGCAAGTTTGAATGAAGTAAGTTCCAGTCCTATGTGTAAGACTATATCTATATAGACACATACACACGCACAAAAGGGATCTGTTAGAACACAGCAGTAAAATAGTATGCCACCTTAGTATGAGATTAGGAATTCCAAAAATGGAAGAAAATTTCACTTCTGGTTTAAATTTTCTGTAAGTTTACTTCATTTTACAGCATCCATCAAACCAGAAACCCTTGTTTCTAAAAGTGAGGATTTGTTTCTCTTTTTTACCTTTCATTCATTATACAACAAAAATACATAACAGGATTTTAATTGACGAAGTTGATTGGGAGAGTAGCAAAATATTTCCTCTGAAAGTGCTGATTTAGCATTATTTGGAATTAAATTAAACCTTTTTGTTTTTACACACCTGCTTTTAACTAGATCAGCTTTCTTTGTAAGTGTGAGCCTTGGTCTTTCCCAAATTCAGTGCCAAACATAAACCAGTTTTGTTCTTCTCATTTTTGTTCAAAGTATAGCTCAAAGCTTTACTTTGCAAAGGCAAACTAATAAAATGAAAACTGCCAGTGGTTGATAGTAATCCTAGTAGCTTCCAATATGGCATGACATTAATTTGACTGTCTCATATGACCAAAGAAAACCTGCATACCTGTTTTAACCTTGCAAGTTCTTTCAAAGCCCTTGTCCATTGTTGTTTGTAGTGGAGCTTCGACTTGGTAGCTGACTCTAACTTTCTTTCAAGTTCAACCTAAAAGCAATTAAACTCATATCAGCTGAAGCAATAACAGCAGTAACAATCAGTGAAAGATGTATATATACAAAGGGTCTGGTTTAAGAAAAGTGTTTATGTAGTGTAATATACAACATCATCTACAGCTGTTATACAATATAATGTAAATATTATGGCACATGAACATTTTCTTGTTTAAAATATAACCTTATTTTTATTGGATGGCCGTCTATACAAAAAGCAAAAGATTACTTTTTAACACTAAATCTGCTGATGTAACCTTTAATTTAATATTCTCAAATTAGCCATCCCTTTATCCCCTTTTTATTCAAAGTAAGATGATAAACACTAATGGAAATGTTGATGAATACATTTTGTTGTTAAAAGGTGTGTAGTTTTTTTTTTTCCTGCTGATGGAAGATATGTCCTACATTCTTTTCTCTGAAATACACATCAATTCAAACCATTCTTTAAAAAATGCACATTTAGTGTGAGCCTGAATCTTTAAAAATTGTTACACATAAAAAAATAAGTTGCATTCTATTCTGTGTGCAATAAAAGTTTAATATAAGAAGGTAAATGAAAACAGTTGTGAATGAAAAATGCAGGATTTTTAATTCACATCTGAAGCAATGATATTTTCTTTTAATTTAACAAAAATTTTTTCCATTAAATTTGAGAAGATCTTAGAGCACTTTTGGTTTTTAAGTAATGTAACAAAAATAGGAAATGTAAAAATATTTCAGGTAAGAGTTTAAAAAGTCTGTAGAGACAAAAAGATATTTTGAATCATTTGCTTGGATTATTAGAAGTTATTCAAGCGTGCAGCAACATGCAGACTGGTCATATAGCTGAGTGCATTTTGTGCCAAGAAGCATGGTCTAATTTTTTTCAGCATATTCAGTCAACAGTTTGACTCAAACCTTGCAATAATTCTAAGCATTAATTGCCCATATCTGTGGTTTCAATTAAACTCTACTTAAGGCATATATGATTTTTAAGAAATCAGCTTATGATGATGACTCCATTCCATGGATAAGTAACACAATCTCTTTCCAGAAATACTTAATTATAAAAATGCACATAATGGAATACCAGTCTAAATTAATACTCAGAAGAAAATACTTGTCTTTCTTCAGGTTAATAAATAGAATGTTCAGAGTTCCCAGCATAAATCCATGGCTTAAATATATAGGTTAGGTTTTTTCCTGCCTTAACCTCTACCGTTACTGCTTCCTATACAGAGATAAGGCAACCGTTGGCTTTACTTGTGTCTGAATATTTAAAGTCTGAAGAAATAATTGAAAGAAGCAAAACAAAATGGACAAATCAACCAGTTTACCACTACTTTACACTACCCTTACCACTGAATGGACCATTGTGATAGTTTTTAAGTACTAAAAAAGTCCAATATACCTTTTCTAAAGTGAGAAGATTTATTTCCGATTGTAGCTGGATTTCTGGTTTGCTACTTTGCTGTTCTTTGTACTGTTGGAACTCCTTCTCCAAAATTTTATGCTTATTTTCTGCTTCATAAAGCTACATTAAAGATAAAAAAATGAAAGTTAGCAGAAAACCCTAGTCATAGACAAATAATTAGATTACAGAACTTAAGTTGCCTCTTAGACCCTGGAACAAACATCTTACTGCCAATTATCTGATATAAACAAACACTGAAAGCTATACATTCATAATTAATGATTTCTTGATGATGGCACACAGCACTGGAGAGGAAAAACCAATTCTGTCCTCATATAGAGATCAAAATTTACATGCATTTTTACTCTCATTTCTAAAACAATTTGCAGAAGACATACAGAAAGCAAAATGAGTTAGATTTATACACATCTTGAAAAAAAAAGAAAATCCAGTGTTATCTACTATATGTAGTTTCATTACTTACTCAATTTCACCAGCATAACTTTTTTAGTAATCCCTGCAAAAAGGAAACAGCTAATACTTTGTACAGTCAAATGATTTAGATGAAAGGCTGAAGTAGAAAGGCTTCAGTGACTAATGACTTAATGCTGGGTACCTCTGCCCTCACAGTGTACTTCCACAGTTTCAAGATTTTTATAAAGCGAGTAGAGTTTTTTTCATTTTACACAGGTAATTTGAAAACTGATGCCAATACACAATTACTTGACACACAGAAAGTAAACAAGTCAAATATTTAACAGCATTTCTTACTATGCCATATCAAAAATATTATGTTCCCCAACAGTACCTTGCATTGTTATTCTTCTGTTAAATATTATTCAACTATAAATACCTTCATGCACCTGATGGAACTGATGCATTCCATCACAGAATATGGTCCCACATGCTGCTCTTGTAATTATGTCCAACTAGATAACGCAAGTATTTCCATGAATTGTATCCAGCAGTTTAGAATTCTGGGTGAAAACACTTTAGAGAATTCATTTCTGTTTCAAAGCCTACAACTTCCTCTACCAGTACATCAATATTTTAATTCTTTGGATCTCCTAGTTGCCGCACCTCCGTTTTTCTTCCAAAATTCTAATTTTTACATCTATTATCATTTCAGAATGGACATAAGAAAGCAAAGATGATTCCTAGGGAGCCATACAAAAACACAGTTAACTACAGTTGTTTTTCACATATAAGTGCAATAGCCAACTTGAACAAAAGGTACTGCTGTTTATCACCTTTCCATTTTTACCTATTTCATTTTAAAGCAGAGATACAGACATGATGCTGATGACAAAGAAAGTAATTTCTTTTTTTGTGAAAAATGTCAGTTCTCCCTAGAACTTCTACAACGTTTAATTTGTTGTTTGGTTCTGGAAACACTTTCAAAAGTTGAATTTTTCCTGAGACCTCAGGTTGCAGACTGTTGGGAAACTACACAAGTCATATAAATAAAGCATGACTTCCTTATTCAGGAAGCAAGAGTGATGTACTTCAACGTGGATGCTTCAAGGATCTTCCCTTGCACATAGTGGGGCTTACTTCCAAACCAATTTAATTTTAGAGTTCTCTAAATGTCTATGTATGAAAGCAGTATATTGACAAAACCCTTTAAAAGGTGAGGAATAAGTTAAAGTATAGTGTTTAGAACTATTAGAATTCACTGCAGAATATTACGTGTTAAAAAACAAACAACAATTGAAAACCCCCTATACAAACAAAAAACTCCACACTCAAAGAGGTCTAGAGGAGGAAAGAAACATGAAGAATATGTATTAACAACCACCACATATCAAAGCATATCAGGAACAGCACAGAGAGAGACAGATGGCATCATCTGGAAAGAATGGTCTTTATACAAAACAAAACATAATGGGTCTTGTGTTTGGGAGAGAGACAGCATGACAACTACCTATGCAATCAGGAACAGTATCACACAGACACTAAATGGTTCTTCATAATTATTCAGTAATGAGCTTAAAATGAACAAATTCTTTTTTAAAATATACAACACATAATTAAGTTTTAGAACTCACTGCCACAGAATGTTGTAATAACATTTTTAGAAGGAATCAGATGAGTTCATGAAGAATACTTTGATTGATGGCTAGTAAATAAGAAACATTGACTCTGGCTAAGAGTACATATAACTCTTGCTGGTATTGCCGGATATATCAAAATTGCATTTTCTCACTGTCCAATTTCTTATTTTCTTGCCCTCTAAATCCAACCATTGCTGCAACACAATGTTGAGCTAAATGATCTTTGGTCTGATAACTGTCTGTTCTAAATAGGAAAATCAAAGTGATTGTCATTTAAAAAATATTTAAAAAATATAAAAGCAGCCTGTGAAAGCTAAAAAATAGCCAGTGGCAGCCAAAGGAATAAATCTGAATGAAGAATACTAGCTGGTGGCATTTGGTTGCTAGAGCATGAAGAACTATTGCCTGTCTCATCTGGACTGATAGCTGCGAACAACAGATACACAATGCAGAAGTGATTCACTTGTCATTTTGGAGAGAATTGCAATCTGCAGTTTGGAACTGTTCATCTCAATTCAATGATTGTTCCAGTAGACTAGTTAAGATAAGCATCTTCTGGATTAGCAGCACTTTTGTATTAGCTGTATTTTTAAAATGTTCACTGTATCATGGTTAACATATGCTGACAAGAAAGGAAGTTAATATCAGTGTTTAATATGAAACAAAAAGACCACAAAAATCTAGCACAACTCTTTCTAATACAAAAATATGCCATTGTCTGACACAGTTCTTCAAACAATGAAAGCTAATATAAGATTTATAATACTGAGATTTAATTTACTTAACAACTTCAATGTCTAATGCTGTAGCAGCAGAACAAAAAGTACTAAGTTTTACAATATACTCTAGCAATCAAAAAAAATAAATAGCCAAACTGGCCTTGTTATTAGAGTGAAAGTCAGCTTATAGGACAGAATGCGGTCTAAATTTTCTCAGTTTAGAAAGTACTGCTCAGAATAGAAGACTACAATAACAAGATAATTCTCCCCTCCACCTCAATAAGGATAGTAGAAACACTTTTTTGCCATGGAAAGATAAAACTGCATAATCTAAATTTCTGATAGATGTTAACTGCTAACAACTTAGTAAGTTACTGAAATGCACACTGCAGTTGAGGTTCTTCATGTTATGTATGCTTTTAACTAAAATTCAGCTTTCGGTGTTGAAAAAAATAATCACAAGCTCTGCTTTCTAACTGGCCCTATGACTGAGCAAGATTTATGGGGATGGATCTCAGAAATAGCTCACCAAACAATAGAGATAAAATGTTTGTTATAAAGTTGCCAGAACACACTTGCCTCCAAACCACTGATCAACTTTGTATACTTACAAAAATACTTACACTTTAATAAGTAAATGGTTGAGACAGGAAATGTAAGTGTACTTGCCTGCTGATGTAAGCGAAGCTTGTCTTCTTCCAGTTGTTTGATTTTTGACCTTTCTAGCTCAAGTTGGTGTGCACATTCCTCTCTGGCTCGCCGCACAGAATCTTGTAGTACCTGCAGATTTCGCTCATGCTCTGCTTGCAACTCCTTCTTTACTCTTTGAAGCTTAAAAAGAGAGACATTCATATTAATCCATAGGGTGAGAGATTCACTTTAAGTTTCTTAAAACTGTTACTACTATTCATGACAGAAAAATTGTTATCCATTTCAGAAATTAAGCAATAAAAATTCTAGTTGTCTATATGATTGCGATATATTTTTTTATTGCATTTCAGTTTAACTAATAATCTACCAATTATTATATTTGTTGCCCAAATATACTCTTGTTTGTCTATTGTAAAAACAAAGCAACCTATGTCTCTTCTGTACACTCTACATGATTCTACAGGTTTGCTAAAGGAACATTTTACATCCGCCTTTCTTCTACAAACTGAAAAGCTAAATACAACAATTCACTGCAGAGACAGTGAAGTCGTGGCTACAGCCAAGACGTCTTCAGGTCAGTAAGACTGCACTCTTCAAATTGAACATAGTGAGAGAATTTCTTAGCAAGCTAAGCAGGAGAACAATCCTTGACATGTCTGAACTTTCTAGAAAGATGCTCCTGGCCCATAAAACTGCTAGCTGAATACAAACTTCTCCAACAGCCAGTTCTCAAACTGTGTAATTGTTAAATGAACCCTATATCATTTTGTCTAGACACTTCCGAAATCCACTGATTTTTATCTCTAAACCCTCAGGTCAGAATCTCACTAAATTTTGATAAAGTTTTGAGACAAACATATATGAGATTCAAAATAGCTACTTTTACTCAGACTGAAATACACTTAGCCAAACCAAAGAACCATATTTTTCTGCATAGATGTTAAAGACAGAACACTACAGCACAAACTGCATCTTGAAGTTTACAGACAGCCTGGCTACTGAACAGGACACAGGCTCAAACAGGCAGTCCCCGGGTTGGGTGCTCTCAACTTTGTTACAAGGACAAGAGGGGCTAGTATTATAAAAAGATTAATCTGAGTTACAAGGAGGAAAAAGCAAGTTTGTTGGACAGCTAAACCACCCCAGCAGTTTACCTATATGATTTTGATCTTTTTCTGAAGTACAGAAATAGGCAGTTTATTTTCTTTCTCTTTTCCTATGACTAGCATCCCTGAAGTCACACCCTTTTCTCACATTGGGGTATTCAGTAAGATCTAGGAAGAATGGTAGTTACCAGTTTCTGTGGCATCCTGTTTGGCCCTGTTAGATAACAAAATTTGAACAATTGCAGTTGCTCCCAGATCCTTGTCACCTTCTTTTATTTCAACATTTAATCTAGTAATTACTAGTAATTACTTTTTGAAATGAAACATTTTTGTGCATGGGTACAATATTCACTTGACAGTACTAAACTTACACTCAGATATGCTAATGCTACATAAATGTCTGAACTGACACTAATTCTGTCAAAAACAGACAATTTACTGTTCTGTAATTCTAGCAACTCATTTGAGAGTTCATTGAATTTCTATTTAAGTAAAAAAGTGTGGTCGTAACAAAACGTGCCTTAAATTACTGGTGCTCCTCTATTTATCAGTAGGAATGTGGCTAGTTTGGATCTTACACAGCTCACAACTGTCACTATGTGAAAACTCAGACCTTATAAAAGGCTAATGCAATTACATTGTTTAATATGACCAGTTTTTACCTCCGATTCAGCACTAAAAAGCTGCCGTTCTCGCTTATCTAGATCTCTCAGGGTTTTCTGAAGTTTTTCTTCCAAAACATTATATTCTGCTACCTAAACGAATCAAGAAAAAAGAAAAAAAAGTATAAAATATCAACAAGTTTCATTTAGAAGCTTAAATATAAACCAAATCTCCAGCTCTTAATTAAGATCTTATGATGGAGGGTCCTTCTTTCTAACTCAGTAAAGGTTAACAGGTTGCCATGTACAGCCAGGCTGTAGAAGTGCTTTTTGACCATGCAAGTGAAGGGCAATTAAGGTTAAAAAGCTCCCATATAAAGCAAGCTAATCTAAGGATATCTAACAAGTATTCTATGATTAAGGGCTACTTTTAACTTTTTTGCACTGTTGCAGACTATATGCATGCATATCAGTAGATGCAAAGGCTAACCACAGACCCTTCGTTACCTGATAATCATAAGCTTTGTCACATTTATAGCAATGACAGATGTATAGTAAGATTTTCACCACATATAAGGACCATTTTCCTTACCTTTTTCTTCACTAATGCCTCTCTCTCTCTATCTCTTTTCTTCCATTCTTCTGCAAGTGCTTGCATATGGACCATTTCCTTCTTTTTAAGCTTTTAAAAGCAAAAGAAACAAAATGCCCAAACCAGAAACCCAGATCAAAACAGTTGGAATTGCAGCTTTGAAGTACTAGCAGACCTAAGTCTTGATGCAAAACAATTTTGTACAGTGAGTTAAAGAACTCAAGGTATGATTCTGATAGTGAAAGTTATTTCTTACACTAAAGTACAAAATGCAAAGTAAACACAACTCTGAAAAAAATATCCTAACAAATAGACAATATATCCTAACAATAGATCCTCAGTATCTTTTAAAAAGAAGCATGCGACTAAGAACACTCAGAATGAGTTCAACAGTAGAAACACAGCAAGGGATTTTGAGTGAGACTAAAGAAATACAGTGTTAATATTTAACATCCATAATGTGAATCTTGAGTACTTCATAAAAAGTAATGGAAAATTGTGAAGGTGGTATTCTGCAGTTCAATACCTAGCACTATGTTTCAGCACTTAAAGGAAAAGAATTAACCCTCTTCCTTAAGACTATGGAATTATTGGGCAGTTTAGTGTACATCCAAAGTTTTAATATTCTGTACAAGTAAAATTTAATTCTTATTTCAAACAGTGCTAAATATAAAGACAGTTAATGTTCCTCTCACCAATTCTGCTAAAACTTCTCTGGCAATCATGCAGGTAATAAACAAAAAGAGTAAAAACCTGATTTTCAAAAATGTCCTCTTGCATTTCCTTCCACATTTCTAACTCCAGTGCTGCTTTGTATTCAAGAGTTTCACGAGGTTCTGAATGGTCTTCTGGAGCACGAGGCTGAGTTTGAGCAATATGTTGCAGTTGACCAGCACCTACACCCTAAATAATAAGAGGGGATTTTTCACTGGAAACTCAACTTTTCAAATAAATGTTCAAGGGAAAAAGAGAAGATTTATGTAAAAATTACTTGAGAAGAATCTGACACCATAACTTCTTGTACTTTCACAAGCCCGTAGTCTTCCAAAGTGGTAGCATACGAAAGCTCTGCTATTCTGTTGCCCGACCTATAAACAGCATTGGAATGTTACTTTAAGGAAAACTGTCTAAAAATACAGAAAGCGAATTGTAAAAAAACACACAAATGAGTAATGCTGAAGTCCTAAAAGTTCCATGTAAGCTCAGAATCTCTAAACAGTGTCCATATGAGAGCCCAGACAAGCTCTTCTATCTATATTGTTAAGTTAGGGGCTAGTTTGTTCAATAAGTTTTCTGACTTACAGAGATAACTTGCCATTGGAAGTGTATTTAACTATCAGATTATGATAATCAACACATCCCTGAAACAAGGAAATGATCCCAACTTTTACCTACAATTTTAAATCTTTCTAACGATATAATTGTCAGTACAGGTATTGTTGCTGGCTTCATTTTAAGATACTCATTGAATTTCATTAGTGTTGCTTTTTTAGATGTTAACAGTAGCTCTCTATTTATCCAGAAAATAAGTTATTTAGCATATCAAGTATGGTAAATCATCCTTGAATAACTAAAAAATATATTTCTGGAAGCTTCAGCACAGAGAACTGGCACCTTTGAATCTACTTACATGTTAAATATCAATCTGCTC
>JAWWMO010000096.1:17510986-17521230 GCA_035047845.1 Dendrocincla fuliginosa | reverse complement strand
AGGACTTAATTGCTTTTTGTAAGCACTACTTGTACTAATAACCTTTCTTCATAATTATTTAAAATATTTCCATCTTTGTAATTTTTAAAGAAATGCATCATTGCTAACATTTATTATTTTTCCTCCTTGTTTCTAAGTGTTTTGTTTGAATTAAGAATAGCCATGTAAAAAAGAAAAATTCCATAATACTCAGCATCAGCTAATTAACAAAACACACGAATAAAATAATTTTAAGTAACTCAGGTAAGAAGTCAGTAGATTGCTTGGTGCAAAGAAGTGGCTGAATAGAATTTAAGGTCATCATAGAGATGAATACCAAAAGTGTATACAGCCTACTATTAAAAGTCATGTAAGTTGCTACTATATTTGAATTTCATTTAATGTACTAAATTGGATAAATTTTACATTACTGGGATTTTGCGGATCTAATAGAGGTGACTTTGCTCTGCTCTGCGATTTGGAAGCTGGAAGCTCTTCAGTGTACTGCTTGTTAACCTCTTGGCAGCAGCCAGATACCAGCCCTGAAAGACAAATGTGAAGTGACAAGTTTTACATCTTAACAAAGCAAAGTTATAAAATTACTATTAATAAAAAAGCATAATCCTGAGGTTCACAATACTTTCACGTTTCATTCCATATATAGGGCTTAATTCTCACTTAGATAAGATCAGTTAGGATTAAAAGAAAACTTGGCTGACTTAGCAGACAAATCCTGAGAGCACATTCTGGGATACAGATTTTCCTCTACAGAACTGAGTGCCTTTAGGACCAATCTCAAAAGACCAGCAATACAAATACCATTAGAAAAGTGATTCTGCTTTATCGGTATATCATATCTTAAGAAGATGTATGCTCAGTAATGTTTAGCAAAATAACATTCCTTCTTGTGGGCTTTATTCTACTACTATAGTATTTCTTCTTCTCTCATCTCTGTTCCTCTTCCACTTCTCTCTGACCCAGTTCTCAAATCAGGCTATTAGGGCTACCAAGTCCAAACAAAAGGATAATATAAAAACAAAGAAACAAAAAATCCAGTTACTTGGATTGCCCAGGAATCCGTGCAATATGAACAATTGTCTTCACAAATTATTATCAACATAGTAAATTCCTTAGAAATGTTAAAAATCCCACATTTCCCCTTCCTTTCTCTTTAATACAGGTGAACATTAGACCATTTCATCTCCTCATTGAGCAAGTCTGTTTCTTCATAGGCATTGTACTGAGCCTTCTCATTCACAAATTCAGGAAATTTCAAACACTTCTGTTATGATTTTTCAAGCTGATGACCCACCACATCACTTGCAATCTACATAACACCAAATCCCTAATCCGGCTCTTTTGAGTGTTCTCAACTATCATGTTTAAATCACATTTATCCCCATCCTATTATTTGTTTTATGCAAATAATTCTTACTTGCCTGCCATTTTTCATCATGAATGAGTACTACTTCCCAAATACACTACAAGTGATCCAAGACCACAAGACAACCAGGTGAAAAAATTATAAACTACATACCTCTTTTCCTTGGTTTTGTGCCTTTTTCAAACTTAAGACTTTCCACTTCACTTTCTGTTGCTACATCTTCTTTTGAAGAACATTGTTCAGCTTGAGATGGGACATTCTGGGACCTCTGCTGCAGGCTCTCCGTTTTTCCACTAACAGGTGAAAGAACTTTCTCCTGTGGCTGTTTAGATTCAGTTGGAGCATTCAAGGGAATCAAAGGCTGAAGGAAGTGATATAGGTTTCTTATTGATCATGGCTTGCACTGAAAAATTCTGTCTACAACATTTTCATAGTTTCAGACTATTTTTCAAACATAGAAAAATAAGGCACCCAAAGGATTATTCATATAAAGCAAATAGTTATTTCAAGTTTTCTTTTACATAATCAACTGTCAAATAGGACTGAGAAATGCTGATTATTTTTTAACAAGAAACTGTGTAACAGTGTCTAAGCCAGCAATAAATGGGCAAGCCATACCTGTGCAGTCAAACTCTCTCTTTGAAGAACTACAGATACCCCAAGAGTAGGAGCCAGATCCAAAGGCAATTGTGGCAGCTTCTGTTTAGCTCTATTTGGTGGAACAAGGACAAATGACCCTTCTATTGCCACAGGGTGTTGATCAATCTCCACATTTCCTTTCTTCAGTAGTCCAGACAAGGGTATTTCAGTGCTTCCAAGAGAGTGGTCCCCACAGCAAAGATGAATCTGTACACATACAAAGGTGCTAGAAAGTAACTGATATGTGCAATTTGCACTTGAACTGTGAGTCTATCCTCTGCTAAAGGTAGCATAAATACAGCAACTTGTCATCCCTAGCCTAGTCCCTGTATGTTGAGAATTAAAAAGCCTATGAAATGCTGGTTTTGAGCAGGTAGAATATGCCCACTGCTAGGGCAGTAGTAGACCCTTCAGAAGTAGCGCTGCCATTCTGAGGGCCTATCATATAATTTCTTCTGTAGGGTAAGTTCAATAGTCTGTGGCTTCTAAACAAACCACAGATTCCTGTCCTTAATGTATACACATTAAATGCATGACTGCAAGGTAAAGAAAAAAGTTATTTGAAAGCTCTGCCTTTATGCACATATTCAGACACCACTTAAGTAGCAAGGATTTTTGGAATTAACTAACTTTTTAATACCTGGTAAGCACCATTATTGCTTTTTGAAAACTTGATTCAACTGTTTCTTCCTTACATAGTTTAATATTTACCTAAGCAAAAGATGAACCTTCAAAAAAACCACACTCTAAGGTAATCTATTTTCCTCAAAGTTGCTCTTTGAAATTATATACCAACTTGCTCTTTCCCAAGCAACAGTCACTTCAGTTTTGATTTAGCAGATCAGAACACTGTGTTCTGATCTGTAATACTTATAACATTTAAGGAAAATTTTCATGCTAAAAAGTGTCAGCTGTCAATACACAGAGGTGACACAGGTGCATATCTATACATACAGACACATATATATATACAAATGCAATCATACACTACATATATACACACCCTAGTCTGGCAACTAGAACCTTTTACAACTGAAGTGTTCATTTTTGGAAATATATATTAAAATTAAAATCTGAAGACAGTGCTCTGATCCTATATCCTGAATTTCAAGAAGCTGAGTGAGAAGTCAGAGAAATAAAACTGTAAATCAAAACGTGGATCTGATCTCATGACAACTCTTGTTCAAAAAGTCATTCTTTGCACATGATGCAAACATGAATAATTCTCTGTATATGTATGTACGTATAATATATGCTATATTAAATACTTTGTTTCAAGACCATAGACTAAGATTAAATTCCAAACATATCAGTGTACAGGTTTCTCCAAAAACTAAAAAATATTTAAAGTTGGGACAAAAATCTGAAACAACATAAAGCTTAAACAAAAACATTCTTAAGCTACCCTGGATAACCAAACTAGAAAGGTCTCTACAAACTTTACGTAAAAGAACTTTTAAAGGGTCCAGACCCAAGACTTACTTTGTGTAATTAATACTGTCTTATTTAACAGCTACTATTAGAAACCCTTATTCAACCAATATCTAGTTTTGTAGTTGTGTGAGCACAAGTGAAGTGTGAGTCACTCAGAGATTGCCATAAACATTTCCCAATATTTAGAACCATGGAATCATTTAGGTTGGAAAAGATCCTTCAGGTCACTGAGTTCAACTGTCAACCTAACACTGCCAACTCCACCATGAAACCATGTCCCCCATTTAAAAGCAAAGCTAAAGATAAGCAATATCCCGTAACAGTCCAAATACATCTGTAGCCTATTCAAAAACAGCATTTGGCTGAGGAGTGGGGAAAAAAGCCAGACCTCCCTTACTATGCACAAACAGTGCTGAGGACAGTGATTTTAGAATTTAGGCAGGAGTGACTCAAGCAGCTGGGATTGGATTATCGTAGGTAGCACAAACCAGGATTCTGGGTTGCAGATGGTCTGATTGCAGTGCAGGTTCCAGAGCTCAGAGCTCTTGGGAATACTATATGAGCTCTTTGGGAATATCATGTTTCCGCAACATCTTTTATCATGACACGTAAACCAGCTTATTACTATAGCAACTATATTAAAAAGACTGCACTTCATCTGAGCTGAGAAACTTGCTGCTAGGGTTTCACTCATATCAGCAAAAGAATCAACCTGTATTTGAGCCAAAGTACTCTAACACAATCTTACTTTAGGAAATAGAAATGCTTCCCAGATTCAGCCTGAGACACATTCTATTTCTTTTATTTTCATTATTTATTTTTAGTCACATTTGAGATGAAACAGCTTACCTGCAATTTTGACTGTGCACCAAGATAAACTTGAAGAACATCAACTGTACTACGTATTCGAACTGAAGCTCTTTCTGGCTCAAAGTTTGGATTAATTAAATCAGTGAAAGGTTCATTTGTGACATCATTCCCCAGTAATGAGTAGTAGAAAAAAAACTCAGGTTGTCGTTCAGGAAGCTTCATAGTACTAGGAACTAACTGAAAGAGAGGCAGAAGAGAATAATGTATCTCTTCCACTGATGTAGTTATAGTAATTCTTCTTGAAAATTGGAGAGCTTAAAATGATCTCAAACTACCAAGCAGCTGACCTAAATACTAGCTTGCACTACACAAATAAGATAACTGTAATATTTATATTCAAACTGAAGTAAAGAGCAAACTTAATTTACAAACATAACAATAACCTGAAAAATGATCATTTTGAATTACCATGGACAAGGCTATTTATTGCAAGAAACTTACAAAACAATAAAAATATCTTAAGTAGAAATAAGGCATGGGAGGGTTAAAATACAAAGACAGAATAGTACTTCTTAAAAACTACAAATAGGAAGGAAACAGACCTGTTCCAGCTGGGTAGCAAATGCAATGGTTACAGACAAGACAAAGTAGTCTCTGCAGTATTCTGCTGGTCCAATTTGATGATAGCCCTCTTCTTCATTCAATACTGGTACAATACTTTTAGGAAAAAGGGCAACTACTAAGAGAGAAGAAAACACTATAAGTAATTAGTGATCTTACTAATTGCTGCAGCCATCTGATATATAATTCTAATTTTACCTTTAAGTATTGTACACGTGGAGAGAGAAATTACAAACAAAGATCTTGATGTCTGGTACCAAAGCATTGCAAAACACATAAAAAGTCCCTAGATATACCTAGGTATAGCTACAAAAAGATCCTGAAAATTTCTGTTCAGTGAACACAGATGTTATTTTGAACATTCTGTTAGAGAGAATTCTATGGAATATTTTTATGTAGTGTTACAGTGAGTGACATTACAGTGAGTGGAAGATTACCTCACTAGGCTAGAGTCTATCATGCTGCTTCTTTATTTTGCTCATTAAAGGAAATGCAAGACAGTAACTGCATATGACAACCTGTTGAAACAAGTATAATGTGCCATTTCACAGTCTTTTGAAATGTTTAGTTTAAAGATCTTTCATCTGAAGTTTTCATCATATAAAATACTGTATCCTGGCTTACTAGTTTCTGCTCTATAGTGCCAGTAATTCAACGCAATTCAAAGTCCCTCAGGTTACACCAAAGAGAAATAATCACATAGTATTTTGTGAACCAAAAGGCTCCTTTTCAAACACTGGAAACTTTAGACTAGAACTGGGTAATCTAGATTTGTCATAATGTTTGGAACATTAACTTTACAACTGCAAAAACCTACAAATTTGCTTTCCCCCATATGGTATTGATTAACTTTGAGGTGACAGAAGGAAGTAAAAAGTTGGCAGACTTTTTTGTAGCAATTATTCCACAGAAAACATGAAGTGGAAAACAGTCCTGGGGGAAGGCAGAACGTTTTTCCTGTATTTTCTGCCAGTGTCATGAGGGATAGGAAAGTTTGCAGGCAGAAAGATCACAAGGGAAGTGCAGGCTAACGAATCATTTACAGTAGTTCCTTGCTTCTTTTACAAGCTTTACAGTATGGAAAGATCCCTGTGTTGCACTGTGAACATGAAAGAATTGAATTAGCTATATAATTACACTGTAACTTAAATGCTGTCTTAACCAATGTTGAAAAGCAGATAAGTCAGTGAGGCCTGGGCCAGAAATGCTGCAAAACACATACTGCCACTGACTACTTCATTTTTATGCAGTCACAGCCACAGATCATAAGCAGATGATGAATTTAGAATTAAGGAAAAGTTACCCTCAAGACAACAACACAACGTATTGCAAAGTAAGTAGAAGGGAATCCACTAGTTGTACCAGATGCACATTTTTCAGAAATTAAGTAGATAGGCTTTTGGGTAAGGGATTAGGGGGATGTAAATATGTTGTTTTGTTGTGAGCTTTTTGGGGTTTTTTGGAGGTCTTTTAAATCAACTTTCTAAGACTTTGGTTTTGTTTTTCAAAAACTGTTAACTTGCACTTAAAAAAAAGGTAATAAAAAAAAAAACACAGGTAAAAAAAAATCACAGGTAAAAAAGTGACTGAAAGGCACAGCACCTAAAGATCTCTGCTACTGTCAACATTTGAGTACAAACAAATTTTGAGTTCCAACATTTCACATTTCTTTTGAGAAAAATGAACAAGGGAATCCAGAATCAGAATGAGTCCCAACAGTAGGCAGATATTACTGAAAAAAACTTAACAACAGGACACGATCTAAGTACTGACAGCTTAGGAGAAAACCCCATCAAAACAGAAACCTACCCAACAAATGAAACATTTTACTACAAGCCCAGACCACTGAAACTTTACATTATGTAAAGAAGTTCCTTTCTTATTTCTTACATTACAGAACTTTCTGAAGCCCAGAAGTACAAGTAAAATGTCCATGGAAATTAAGAGTACCTGATTACCATTTTAAAGATCACTTAGTTTGCAACTCGTCACACAACTACCCCAGTAAAGCATCCTTGAAAAATTTATTACCACAAGACATGTTAATCAGCTGGAAAGGATTTGCATTGAAACTGTTGTGAAATTAAATTCTATTGAGACTTAACACATTTGCAACAAGTGATGTGTTCATCTGGCACAGAAAGAAGTTTAATTCAGAGTGAGTGATACTAAGTTACTTACCCTTTCCTTCCCTTGGGGGTGCCTCCTTGGCCTTAAAATCATCAACCAGTGCTTTTGAATCAGTTTCCAGCACAACACCTATTTGTATTTCAGGTTTAAATTTAGGGTACCTGTTACTAAGCAGAGGATACCATTTAGGTGCCTACATTAAAAAGAAAAAAAAATAAAAAAGGCGTTTTAAAAATCCAAGAAAATTAACATATTATTATTATTACAGAAAACTCAGTCTTGGTCTAGCACTTCTACTTCATCATCTACAGAAATGTACCTTGGTTTTTATTTCCAAAAACTTGGTCTAATTTGAGTACACTATTATACTAGGAGATTCTACAGAATGGGTCCTGGAAGACTAGCTGAACATACTCTTTTCCATGAATTTCAGAAGTATGCAAGATTATTACAACAATACCTTCATTTGTGTATGTTCTCATAGAGTCAAGATGTGTCTCCTCAGAATAAAAAAAAAAGCAACAAAACCCTCCATATATGATCACACAGAGTCATACTCCAAAATGACACTCGAAAGCTTAGCCTGTGCCTTAATTCAAATTGTACTATCTGTAACAGTACTGTTGTCAAAACAAATTTTTTAAGCTTTATACTCTGTAACATACCTGTTTCTTTTCTTGTGCAGCCCTCAAATCAAGTACAATATAGCCTATATTCTCTTTAGCTGAAGATACAGGATCCAATGCAAAACACTGGAGTTTGATAGGTGTACGCTGCAGTCTGAAAGAGCAATTAGTTCTCAAAAACAATTCATAAGTCTCAAGTATGCCAGTGATACAAAAATTATTTGTTATATACCTAGTTGCATTAGGTCAAAAATGGAACTTATAATGAACTTATAAAAAGTCATCATTAAGCAAGGGAATGAACAAGAGATTTAATTTTGTAAAAGAAGTGCACTGAAGTCTGACTCTCAAGTGCTATTAAAAAGACAATACTGAAAAATAAATACAAACTCATCCACATAGAAGAAATAAACACAGCACCTCACATGAAATTTGAATTTCACTTGTAAGAGCATCTTAAAAATAGCATTTATGGAGAAGATTTGTAAAGCACTTAAAAACATGGAGGCAAAGATAAAATGTCTAGCACATGGTACATGCAGGTGTCTTTCTCTTGTCAAACAAAGACAATATGGCCTTTTAAACTTCTTTGAAAATACAGTTATAATATTATAACTTGTAAGTTAAAACCAAATGACAGTTATGGAAACATGCAATTTCTCAGCTGTTTTCCCTGACATTTTTAAAAGCAACTGAAAGCCTGAAAAGCCTATGTAAAATAATTTTATGTTGCATAAGCTTGAATCAATGCTTGAATTACATCATATTAATTTGCTCTAAGCTCCTGTGAGGTTTTTTCAGTATTGTAAACACATATCCTTTAGAATTTTTCAACATTACTTATCTTGCCATACACTACCTTTTTTATTACACTAGATTAAAGTAAAAGAAAGCTTCTAAAAACCAGTTTAGATGACAGCACCATAAAAATTGTATTTTAGTAGCTGTAAAGACAAGAAAATTAAATTTTATTGCCAAATTAGACTTAACTTTTTAACGTTACCTGTGCTGATGAAGTGCTTTCCTATCAAGCTCCCAAGCCAACTCTGTAGCAAATTCTGGCTGATCGGTATGGTCTACGGGATCAGTAGACAACTGTTCACCATCAAACTTTGCTTCAACTATAAGCACGTGCTTGGGTCGTTTTGGAAAACAGCGCCCTGCAAAAGAGTGTATGTGCTATCACTACGAAAGAAGCAAGGGCTCAGATTGACACCATAAAATTATTACATAAAATTAATTTCCCATATTACTTCCCCTGCACTTTCTCTAAAGCTGTTCTTTACATTAAAAGGAAAAAGTGTTCACACTATGCAAAAGTATGAAAGAAGAACATAATATGAAACAGACTATTTGTAAAGCATCCAGAAACAAGACATTAAGTAACAAAGAACAGAGAGAAAGAAGCCAAACAATTAGTATGATCTGAAAAATCCATGATTGGTAATTGGTCAGTAAGCAGGCAAGAGAAAGAGAGTGAATGCTTTGCTTCAACTGCAGATGTTAAGACTGTCCTACACCCAAATAAGGAGAACATGATCTTATAAAAGTATTGAAGGTGTTTTTCAAGCCACTTGCTAGGGAAAAAAAAAAGTCACTACCAGATTAAGGAAAGTGCCTAAAACTATGTATGATTTGTCCTGGGTCCAGCACCATCCTGTATGCTGATTAACAGTTTAAATGACAAAAGGAAGTGAATGCTTTAAAAATTTACTTAAGACACAGTGTGAGGAGAGGACTACGGGCATTATCAGGGAACAGGAATTTATTTGTAAGCTCCTTTGGCAAACTACATAAATGGACAGAGAGTTAATCAGATTTACTTGACCAAAGGAAACCATTCTGCCACCCTCTTGCCCCCTAAACCAGCCCAAAACAGAAAAAGACACCCCAACAAACAAAACCCTCAGACTCACACACTAATTAGACCATAGTAACTAAAACCTGCAGAAATACAAAATGAAGAACGAATGCCTATGCCCTTCGGGTCAACACTACAAAAAAAACCTTACAGCAGATGGCTAATAAGGCATAGAAGCGACAGGATGCTGCTGGGGAAAACAAACAAACAAACCCCAACCCCAAAACCAAACCAAACCAACAAACAAAAACACAAATAAAAGAAAAAAAAAACAAAAACAAAAAAAACACCCAAAACTCAGGGAAGGATGGTTGCTTTCCTCACTCATTTTAAACAATACGTTGGGTAAGCACCTCCAGATCCGAACTGGGGGGGCCGGCAGCCCGGCCTTTGCCACACGCACGGCCCCAGCTTTACCCACACCACCTGTCTGTTGAACGCTCCCCGGCTTTCCCCACCCGGCGGCACCGAGCAGCCCCCCGTGCCCCTCGGGACGGAGCCGCCCCGTCACCTTCCAGCACGGACACGACGATCAGCAGCCGATCCGCGGCCCTGGACACCATCGCCTCCCTCCGCCCGGAGCTGCCGGGGCCGCCGCTCGCCGCCCTTTTGCCGCCGCGGAGCCTTTAAACGCCAACTGCCGCCGCCGACCAGCGCCGCTTCCGCCTGGCAACGCCGGCACCGCCCCGGCTCCGGCACCGCCCCCGAACAGCCCCGGCTCCGGCTCCGGCACCGCCCCCGAACAGCCCCGGCTCCGGCA
>JAWWMO010000096.1:17491400-17502524 GCA_035047845.1 Dendrocincla fuliginosa | reverse complement strand
ACAGGAAATCCTCCTCTAAACATTGATTTTTTTTTTTTTTTTTTTTTTTTTGCTATACAGGCATTGTAATGCTTCCTCAGTGCTGCTGCAAAACCAATGCAGTGAAATCAAGCCTACTGCTGCTGAGCCTGTTTCTCTAAGTGTAGTTCTGAGTAGCCTCCTAGACATTGTCACTGGGAGCCTAGTGGTTTATGAGCCACAGCTGAAATAACTGGGTGAAGAAAAATGGGTATGTTTGAAAGAAATAGTTGCACGAATTAAAGCAGACTAGTAAGAAAGTAGTTAAACCCTAGGCTGATGATCACAGATAAAGACAGTGACTGGACTGTCTATCCTTCCCTGTGATCTTAGGTAAGCCACTTATAATTTAACGTCTCCTCTCTGGCAAAGAGAGCATATAGAAGAGGAGACGCTACACACCAATCCATGCTGCAGAATTGGTTTGGATTGTGGTTATTTAGGGAGCTTTCTGAAAGCAGTATTTTCAGAAGAAGTTCTGAAACTCTTAGTAAGTAGTAAAGTACTAAGCTACATTAAAAAAAATAGATTCGTTTATTTTGGTCAGATTTAGCTCACCTGTTATGTTTAGTTGTAGTTTATAGATGATATAGTCATTGCTTTAAATTAATAAGTAGGAGGATTCTTTCTAAGAAAAGGTGCAGAGAATATTTGTAAATATTAAATATGGAGTGCTGAGAATAATATAAGTGTATTTATCAGTGCTTTCTTCTAGGATGCTTATTGAATATCATATTCCTTCATCTGTTACAGAGGTCAATTTTCCCAGCATTTTAAACATCGACTCCTCCCTCTCTTGTTTATTCCTTTATCTGTTGTTTTTGAGTATGTCTAGAAAAGCTTTATAATAGATAAAAATCTACTTTTGGCTGTTCAAAGAAGCATATTTTATACAAAATAAGAGTACTCTGTAGGTGTGGAAAGCAGTCACATTTTCTTGTTATTTGTGTGTCTGGTGTCCTGCTGTGTGCAGTGAAGTTAGGAATGGGGAGAGAGATATTGATCCGTCAAAACTGTCATTGCAAAAATGTTTACTCAGGTAACTGTAGGTCACAGGAGTCCATGACAGACATACAGGTAAGATTTGCATATTGAAGTAGATTTATTTCTTAATCTAACTTTGTGTAGAACATCACTGATAGAAATGAACAACAAGTGTTTTATTATCCTGTATGATATCTGTAAGCTTTCCAGCCAGTTTAGTTTTTAACATACAAAGACCTCTATAGTAACTGTTTTACTGAACTGAAATCTATTAGAAATTTAATGTAATTTTCCTAGAAATAATTTTTCCCCCCCAGATTACCTCAATGGTAATTTATACTCTTCATCAACCACATGTTTAAATGTTATTTTTTCATTAAGACAGGATGTGGTCTGTAACAGTGGAGGATGATGGCCTTTTCAGTAGTCCAGAAATAAAGAGATGTTTTATGACAAGCAAAGCCTAGATTTCAGTTTGAAGTCTGTGATTTGTCACACTTTCTTTTAGTCTCTGCAGTTATTCTTTGCGTAATTTGAGAGGTGCCATGCTGTTTATTCAGTAAACCATGTGCAATAACAGAATGTAGATGGAACAGATTCCAGCAGAAGCATAGTTAAAGATGCTGTTTGGGTGGCAGATTGCCTGTGGAGGTCGCTGAGAACAAATGTGGTGTATCTTAAGAGATTCCCTCGACTGTTTGTGAACACCAGTCAGTGCAGCTCTGTTCCAGGCCGTTGGAAAGGCCATCCCTCTCTACTTCAGAGTATTCCCCTGCTCCATTCCTGGTTGTCCAGTTTTGTACACTTTTGTCCTCCACTGAGTTGATTCATGTTCTGTTCAGTGCAAGTTACTGTTGAGTGGGTGAGCTTTGTGCTGGGTTAGGAGGTCTGATGGCTTTATTGAGATGTCGGAGTGCTGAGGCTGGTATGCAACAGGAGTAACAGGTAGTGTGGACACAGGCAGTAGGAGAAGAGAGCATGTGCTAACCCATTAAATTATATAATTGCATTTTTCAGAACAAAATTTCAGACTTGGGTCCTACTGTAGGCTTAAAACTGTTTTTTGGTTCAGTTTGTTTTTGAGCTCAAGGTGCTAATTACCTAGTAAATATTAAGTTCTGAAAGCTGCATGGGCTGTATTTTTGTCGAAAAGGCTTTAGAAGTAGAGGCTTCTTGGCAGGTTACCTCTGTGATGCTGGAAGCTATGATTTGTTCCAAGGTAGGGCACTCTTCTGCAGTGTACTGAAATGTAATGAAAGTACTGTTTAAAAATTCTCCTGTTACGTGTAGAAAATCCTGGGAGTGCCTCTGTTTTTAAGACACTAAGCATTTTCAGGTTTGTGTCCTTGAATTTAAATGAGCCTGCTAATATGACTATGTAAAGACATGAAAGACGTCATGTTTCAACAGCTTTTTAATGTAATGATAAAGCAATCTTAGAAAGGAATTCAGTGTTGCTTTAGTAGAGATCTGCTAGCTTATAATGAAGTACATATTTAATTTCAGATACTATTGATATTTTTGATGGCAGTATGCTATCCGTAAAAATCTATCTTAAATGCTAAGTAACTGTGTAATAATCATGGGAAGATGAAGTAATGCTATAGAGGTTGGAGTTGGACATGATTGCATTAAAGGTCATGTTCTACTCTAACCTCAACCGCTAGTATTTTTAGTTGTGCCTTGCAGATATTTACTTCTGAAAACAAAGAAGTTCAGTATAAAATGTTTTTTCTTTCTCTTTCTGTGGAAGATCACCTCAGTTGGTACTCCTTAATTTCTCGCAATGTTCCAGGAGTAGGTTGCTCAGTGTATCAGGTTATGAAAGTTTCTGTTTAACGGTTACTACCAGTAGGCCAAGGCATCTCTAAATGTGGAGAAATAAATGATGAAACTTGAATTTACAGGTAAAAGGTAAAGAGGGATGGAAGAATTTTCCAATAGACAGCAGGAAGACAGAATGACTATATTTGCTCTTAAGCTTTTGTCAGACTGAGATATAAATGTCTTTGCCTTCCAGAAATGCACTTGGAAGCTTTGATTTTAGTTTTCTAACTTTGAGCTGTAAGTAAAATCCGTTGATTGTACTTTGAATTTTCTTCTAAGAATATAAGTCTATTTTATAAGGAAATAAGTTATTTTTGATCTGCAGTTTTCTCATCTGCTGCCTGTACAAATGTGGAACTTTGTGGGTGGTTTTAACCAAGCTTAAATTGCTTGCCTGTGAGGGTAAGTTCCTATAAGCTTCATAAAAAGAATTTAGAAAATAGGTATTTATGAACTATTCACAGTGAAGAAAGGGTGTTATCTGTTCGGTGTGGTAGTAGCTCGAGAGCTGTTATGCTTGCAACTTGTAGTACTAGGCAGGCAATGGTAGTACGTTTCTCTTCACTGAGTGAGGCGAGAAGGTTTTATTGTGGGAAGAAACAAGGAATTTTGCAAAAAAAGAGAGCTCAAGATGTATGAGAGGGAGGCCTGGGAATACTGCGGAAACATGGAAGATATCCAGCAAGCTGAAATTACTGCACTGAGTCTGTGTGGGCGCTGAACAGTAATCTGTAGACAGCTAAGCTTAGCTAATGTTGATGCTTTTGAGGAACGATTTAGTTACTCTGAATCTATTGGTCTTCCTAAGTAGTACATTAAGAGTTTACTACACAGTGCCCATATCAGTACACTTTTTCTCATTTTAGTGTTTTAGAATTTTTTTTTTAATTTAAATCCGAGTAGTTAAGTAATTACTACCAGACTTTAGCAAAACTGATGTCAATAATATTAGATGATTTTGTTCTCAGGACTTTTAATTTACATCAGGTCATATTCAGTATTGTTTGGTTTTGTATCAAGCATTGTTTTTTCCTCTGAATTCCATAGGAAGTAATTCGTTTATGTTTTACATTATATGACTATTGATGAATCCAAGATCTTAACTGTGGCTAGTGTTTTTCATTAAATTTGTGTCATTGTGCATCTTATGCATTCACTGGGAAGGTGGCAAACATGATTCTAATTGGTGTAATGTCTAAGACTTTATCCATAGCATTTGATTTCATATTAAACTAATAGAACAAGGAAAAAAAATCTATAGCCTTGTAGAGACTAAAATGCTATAATTTTAATTTAATGCAGACATTTTAGGTGTACACTGTAGTGAAAGCCATGTGAGTACGTTGAGAGTTACAAGTATATTTCATAGTAAAGTGCTTGGAATGGCTGTAGAAAGTACCTATTTAGTTTGTGGAGACTATTAAGGCAGCAGAATCATTTGATTACTATGTAGTTTGTTATTGTCATAAAGCTTTGACATATTGTAGCTGCAAAACTTAATCCGGACACATTTTGCTGTACTGTGGGTTATCCCTTTCCTTATATGTGAAGCTTTTGAAGTAGAATCTGACCACATAATTAAAGATATGTGAGAGCAGAAATTCTCAGTGAATTAGAAATACTTTTATTTAAAAATACTTTTAATTTTGAGAACTGATGTTTATAGTCACTGCAGAATGCTAGAGCACATTATGTAGTTTATCCTATCCAAATTCTAACCTGAAGATAGAATTAGTGTCTTTTGGACTGTTAGAAAATGGTTTGGGGTTTTTTTTTGGAGTGTTTCCCCACCCCCTTCCCTCTCATAGCACTGGAATGCTCACTATGGTGCTTAATTTTGTCTTCAGATGTAGTTATGGTATTAGAAGAAATGTAATGCTCTCTTTGCTTTGTTTTCTAAATTCTAGATGTGCGAACTTCACAGATTCTCTGGCCTAGCCTGAAGCTAGTCTGTACTTTTAAGTTGTCCTGCTGTAACAGTTGAGTGCTGTGGTACAATGTTTGGTGTAGAAAATTGAACCCTCCGTTATGCAGTATTAGCCAGCTCAATGCTCACTTTCTGTCAGCCGTGGATAATGCCCATTTAAGTCTGTATGGGTGTGGAAAAATGAAAAAACAAATTACTGAAATATTGCTTAACCATCATTTCTCTGCTCTATAGTAAATCAGCTTTAATACTGTCTTTATTAGATTTTTAAAAACTATTCCTTGTGTTATGATTCTCCTTTCTGAAAACTTTCAGCTTTAAAGTGATGATTATGGGATAGTCCAAGAAGTATGCATGCACCAAAGTTGTAATCAAGTAAATGCATTTTACTTGCATGGAATCCTAAAGTGAAGTTGGTGAGATTTTGTAGTGAAAGCCTGTGATGAAGTGCAATTTGTGGATTAGGGCCAAACTTGTCTTTGAGGTCAGTGAGAAAATACAAATGTTTATGCTGTGACCAAAGATAGAATCTTCAGCTGATGTTCATTTTGAGTTAACAGAGATGAAGAGATTGCTTTGAGATCTTAATTGCTACATAATTAGTCCAGTGTGTAATTTGGGGAAAAATTGTATTGAGCTAGGGTGACCCTGAGTACTGTACCTGTATTCTGATGTGACAGTATTTTGACAAGAACTGGCAACTGGATGGTGAAGAACAGTGAAGTTTGTTAGGTAGTAGCCTTTCAAATGGCAAAATTAAATGTACAGAACAGGTTACTGAAGTTTGTGTATTGATAGCCCTCAGATTTGTTCATGTGACTTTAAACCTTGGTGCAAGAAAAACTACACTAGCTTAAGTAGAATAGACTTTTTAAACAAGCTACAATAAAGATGAGGCATATTTTTGGTTAGTTTTTGTACATGGAAATGTTTGATCAAATGTAATAATAAAGCTGTTTTTCTGATAGATTTTATACATTAGTGAAGGATTATATCTGGCTGTATGAGGTTTGCTGATGACCTTTCCCTAGGGAAATAGCTGTGTGCATGCAAACTGAAAAGCTCCTTCCAGAATCTCAGACTAATGATGTGCATGGAAAATAGTGTGTGGCAGTTGATACTGTGAGAGATGCAATTTTTGATTTTCTTTATTGTATTTACAACTAGAGAGGAAAACATGGCTTTTTAGAAGGCTTCGTTGTGTAAATTTTTATTAATGAGAAAGCCACTTGGATTTACCTTGACATTTTCAATTAGGCTGCTTTTTTGAGTGTATCATTCATATGTGTTTGTGGACTGAGACTGTATGTATGTAGACTTATATTTTGTTTTATGGAGAAAATCATACAAATGTTTAAGAGTAAGTATTTTTTTTAGGCTGTAATTTTTCAGGCATGCTGATGGTCTGATTTGTACACTAGCATTCATAAATTCTGTTCTTGTTTTGGTTTGCAAAACTATTATGCTAATCTAGAATGGCTTGATACATAGATCCATTGAATTTACAAGTGGAAAAAGACTGGACACTGCCTGAACAGTGCAGTTGTTTGAGTTATTTATAGAAAGTGAACTGAAGAATCTGAAAAACTTAGACTTCTAAGTAAAAAAGAAGTGATAATGGAGAAGGTACTTCAGATAAAAACATTGTATTGCTGGAAGTTCTGGTAATGTGAACAAAGTTTATGTGCACTTGAGACCTGTAAGTTGCCTTGGAGTGCTGAAAAGCACAAATCAAAATAAAAGTGTTTTGAGGCCATGCACACTGAGAAACAAATTGCACAGTTGAACTCCTGTATGATCTAAGGGGATTTTATTTGCCTTTGAAATGAGGGTATTATATTTGCTTTCTTAAATAAACACGTGTGTCTTCTGAAGTGTGGAGAATTTGGTGTGCATGTGATCAAGAAGCAGCAGTTGCTTTGTGTGTTTTCCTTCTTTCTTCTGAGACTCTAGCAAGGATTTCCAACTTAGTAATATGTTATGTACTCTGTGGAATAAATGTACAAAATGTGGGATCTGTGGTTCAGTATATCAAAAGGTAAACTGGTGGGGAAAGAAAGCTAGCAGTGGTTTTTGATGGCCTGAGTGTGGATGCTGCCAAAGGCCTAATTCAGGTGCATTGTCACTGTTTGTGTATCCTGTATATGTTTGTCATTTTATTATTGGGGAGGCAGCAGTCCTCCTATGGGAAACTGAAAAAGCTCATCCTTGGATTTCTTGGATTAGTTCACATCTTCCTGCAAAATATTGGCATTTTTTAGGGAACATGGTGTTCCTTCAGAGGATTTGCATGTTCCTTTTACAGTGCTTCCAAGGTAGTTGTTTACCTAACTGAAGTCAGAATAAGTACCTAAGAAATGGAAAGTAAAATATTCCTTGCTGACTTAACTGTCATCTGAAAGTATGAAGAATTTTGAGGTATGCTAGAAGGGGTAGAAAGGAAAGAGCAAATAATGCCAAGTGTTTTGGGTTTTGTGTTAAAAAAATTAAAAAAAAAACCTGTCTGCATTAGACTTGGAAGAGTAAAACTAAACTTCCCCATGTTTATGAAGTTGATTGCATTGTTGTGAGCAAAATGAGTTACTGACGAATAAGTTTTCATTATGTAGAGGTTACATTTAGAAAACGTCTTTCAAGACTTGTCAAATGATTCAGTAATGAGAGTTTTGATACAGGTTATTGATAGCTGGAGAGAGAAATTGTGTCAGGAGAAATTTGTTTAGAAATGTGTTTTGTTTTTTCAAAGTTAATGTAGTGAGTATGTCCCATCTGTGATGATCTTGTTATTAAGGTTAGTTTCAGATTTGTGGAATGAATTGCAGATTTTCTACTGTTAAATACTTCAAAAGAAGTTTTGTTGGATAAAATCCTGTATTATTCTCTCTGCAGTCCAAATGTGTTTTTAACATTCAAATGAATATTGGAAAGTAAATTTGACTGTTCTCCATCTCCAGCAAGGGCTTCTTAGTAGATGAATATTTCAAAAAAACTATGTGTAATGCTAGTGAAAGGCTCTTGGAAATCTGTGGCAGAGACATTGGAAACTTTATTTGAAATGTTCTAAATGGTGTGAGGAGAAGCTGTGCTGATAGATTAATGTCAGTGCCAAAAGTCATGAGACCTTGGGAGTAGAAGTATGTGAGCAAAGACACTTGAGGAGTGAGAAAAACTGCAGAGGTATGAAAATACCAGGAGCCTGAGTGAATTTTAAATGCCTTGTGCTTAAACCAAGGATGTTTCCTTACTATCTTTCATAGAATGATAAAATACTCTGAGTTGGAAGATCCACAAGGATCATCAAAGTCCAACTCCTGGCCCTGCACAGGGCGGCCCCAATAATCACACCGTGTGCCTGAGAGTGTTGTCCAAATGCTTCCTGAACTCAGACAGGGTTGTTGCTGTGACCACTTCCCTGGGAAGCCTGTTCCCAACCACTCTCTGGGTGAAAAACCTTTTCCTAAAATCTAACCTAGACTTGCCCTGACACAGCTTTGTACCATTCTTTTGGGTACTGTAACCAGTCATCACAGGAAAGAGATCAGTGCCTGCCCCTCCTCTTCCCCTCACAAGGAATTTGTAACCGCAGTGAGGTCTTCCCTCAGTCTCTTCTTCTCCAGACTGAACACACAAAGTGCCCTCAGCTGCTCCTCATACTGCTTCCCCTCAAGGTCCTTTACCATCTGTGTTGCCTTCTTTTGGATGCTCTCCAACAGTTTAATATCCTTCTTGTGCCCCAAACTGCACACAAGACTTGAGGTGAGGCCACCCCAGTGCAGAGCAGAGTGGGACAATCCCCTCTCTCGGGTGGCTGGCGATGCTTTGCCTGATGCCCCCCAGGACACGGTTGGCCCTCCTGGCTGCCAGGGCACTGCTGACTCACATTCAACTGGCCATTGACCAGGACCCCCAGGTCCCTTTCCACGGGGCTGTTCTCCACCTTCTCATTCCCCGGTGTGTACATACATCCAAGGGCTCCCAGTCCCAGGTGCAGAATCTGGCACTTGTCTTTGTTAAGTGTTGTAACTTCAGACAGTTGGTGATTACCCAGCCCTCTAATTTTTGGAAGTCTCTTTTTGGTACCTCCCTGCCCTCGAGGGAGTAAAGAGCTTCTCCCAATTTGATATGGTCAGGAAACTTACTTAGTATTCCTTCCAGTCTTTTTGTTCAAGTTGTTTATGAAGGTGTTGAAGAGAACTGGGCTGAGGATGGAGTCCTGTGGGACTCCACTAGTGACTGAACACTAGTCTGATGTCACGCCATTCATTGTAACTCTTTGTGCCCAACCTGTAAACCAGTTGCTCAGATGATACATTTATTTTGTCCTGAAAGCAGGATACTGGGAGAGACAGCACCAAAAAACTTAAATGGAAAAAGATTGTGTCAACCAGCTTCCTTGGTCAGCTAGATGGTTACCTTGTCAAAAAAGATAGTAAGATTTTCAAGCAGGACTTTCCTCTCATGAAGCTGTGCTGGCTGTGACTGATCACAGCATTGTCCTTCAGGTGTTTCTCAATATCTCTCAGAATAATCTCCACAATTTTACCAGGCACTGAAGTGAGACTGAGAGGCCTGTAGTTTGCATGGTCATCCTTTTTGCCATGGTTAAAAACTGAGACAATGTTAGCCAGCTTCCAGGCAACTGGGACCTCTTCAGATTCCATAGACCATTTAAAAAACATCAAGAAAGAGCTTGTGATAATTTCAGCCATCTCTTAATGCCCTCACACAAATCCCACAGGCCTCATAGAGTTGTAGCGATCTGTTTGGAGCAACAGATCCTGCACACATTTAGTCAACGGATCATTCTCACAGCCATGGTCCTTGAGCTCAGAGTACTGGGACTCCCTTAGCCCATCACTCGTGTTGAAGATTGAAGCAAAGAAAGTGTTAAACTTCTCTGCCTTGTCTCTCTCCTTGTTTGTGAGGTGACTGTCCTCATTCTCTTTTTATTGTCCCCCACAGTTCTGGCCAGCTTCAACTCCAACTGAACTTTGGATACATGAATTTTCTCTCTACAGTGGCAAGCATCATTCCTGTATTCCTCCTGTGTCACCTGACCTTGCTTCCACTGGTCATACACCTTCTTTTTTTGCCTTATCTCCAAAAGAAGATCCCTGCTCAGCCAAGCCATCCTTCTGCCTCACCTGCTTGACTTCCGACATTTTGGAATTGCCTGCTCCTGTGCCCTTAGGAGGTGGTAGTTAAAAAATTATCATCACTGATGGACGTCAGAACCTTCAAAAACATTTCCCCATGGAACTTACTCACTGGTTCTCTCAGCAGCCTGAAGGTGACTCTTCTTCTGCCCAGGGTTGAGGTTTTGGTGGTCCTTTTCCTCTTGACTAGAGAGATTTTAAATTCAATGGCTTCATGGTTACTGTGGCCAAGACAGCCACCAATCTCTGCTTCTCTCACGAGATCCACTCTGTTGACAAACAGCAAATCACGCAGGACACCTTTGCTGGCCAGCTCCCTTAGTATCTGTACTATACTGTTATCATCCAGGTGTTTTAGGAATCTTCTGGACCTGTTTGTACCAGCTGTGTCATGCTCCAGTTAACATCTGGCAAGTTGAAGTCCCTCATAAAGACAAGGGCAGTTGGTTTGGAGGTCTCTTAGCTCCTCAAAGAATAATTTATTGGTGTTGTGGTCCTGGCTGGGAGGTCTGTAGCAGACTTGCATGATAACATTTGTGTTATTTGGTTGCCCCTTGATTCTCACACACAGACTCTCAAATGTGCCATTGCCAACTGTGAGCTCCATACATTCCAACCCCTCCATTTCATACCCCCACAACTCACCTCCCCTGCCTGTCCCTCCTGAAAAGCCTGTAACCATCCAGCACGACACACCAATCACAGGACTCATCCCACCAGGTTTCATTTATGTCAGTGATGTCAAATCTCTGGGACTCAGCCAAGCTTTGAGCTCTTCTTCCTCGTTCCTTGTGCCGTATGTATTGCTGTAGAAACATTCACGTGTGGTTCGATGTAGCTGACATTGCATAGAGCAAATTAAGGATCTCACTAGCACTCAGTTCCTCAAGTTTTGATGTGCCATCCCATTGCTTTTCACTGGCAAGCCTGTTTATGTCCTTTTTCCTTCTTCCAGTCTGGCTTAAATCTCTGTCCATTTTTTTACTTTCCTCCATAGATTGTCTGTTACTCAATGCCTTTCTTAAGAGTAGAGAGAAATGCTAATATACAGGTACTAGCAGTGATATAAGATTTTGTAATTAAACTGTGAAAGGTAATGTGTACGATACCTAAGGGAGCAGTTATGGTTGCACGTTTCATTTAACTTTGTCACTTCTTGCAGTGGAATGTTTTATTTTGTGACTTTGATATTGTCTTAATCAATTTATTTGG
>JAWWMO010000096.1:17477122-17491300 GCA_035047845.1 Dendrocincla fuliginosa | reverse complement strand
CTTAATCAATTTATTTGGGAGTAAATCTGGAACATGAAAAAGGAGTGAAACAGGTAGTAAATTTTATGTTGTCATGACAATATCTTGGAGTATGGAAACTTGCATGTAATTACAGTTGTGCTGCTGCTGCAACTTAGGCATTTGAGAAATGCCTGAATAAAGAAGGTGCTTAAATGAGTTATTCTTTTACTCTGTTTTATATAGCATCCTAGAGAGTCTTTATTGCTACCAAATAGGGTTCTTGTGAAGCATATAGTCTTTGGTAGTGTTAAATAGGACATTTTCAACTGAGATTTAGAGAGATGTGTAGATTTATGTCTCTCTAGGCACATCTGAAATATTTTGCAGCAGTAGTTGAGACGCAAATTGTGATTGAGTGGGTGTGTATGATCTTTGGTAGTGATGTAATCTAAAGAGCTGGCAGTTTTTGCCAGAGCATTTGAAAAGGGGAACTTTAATATGAATATGATTTGATGGTTTGATCAAATTCTTGCAGGCCTGCAAGAATTTTTCATATCGCTGGTGTTGCACTCACTACTAGGTTTTGAATATTGAATCAAGAAGGAAAATATTAAGAGGATTTAAAGGAAAATTTCTCCTGTGCCCATTTAGGTAGAAGTTAGTTGACTTCACAGATTTTCTGCATCAGCATATGTTTGCTTAATATATAATGTGTTCTTTTGGATGATGTGTGAACTTGGAACAATAGCAGCAAAGCTGTTGAATATACCAAGTGTATAATGGAACAGAAGGCAGAACAGAGTCTTATGTTTTTCTAACTCTCCTGTTTATTCACCATGTATATAATATCAGTGTTTCTCTTCAGTGCCTTTAATTGGTTTCCTATATGTCCATTTCTGTATGGATTCTTAGGGAGTTTTTTGTGTTCTGAGTTCTCAGGATGATATAACTGCACAACATGAATTTATATTCAAAAATAGATTGAACATACTGGTGAATTGAAGGATCATTTTTGTTTACACACCTATGTGGTTCCATTAGAACTCTAATTGCTCTCTTGGTAGAATTTTATTCATCAATGAGAGTGAAAAACAAACATTTGAAGCAGACTGGATTTTGTGAGTTGAAGTGTTTGTCTAATAAGCAAGCTTTGTGTGCAGATCATCAATGTGTAAAACATTTATCAGAGTAAAAATATTTCCTTGGGAAAATAGTTGTTTGTCTGTCCTCTTCAAATAACACAAACTGCTTATCTAATCTCTCGGCAATAGAGGTCTTTAGGGAATGGTTCCCTTAGTACTTGCATTGACTTGAAGTATTGAAGTATTCACTCACCTATGGTAATGCAGGACAAACATTACTGAAGTTGTGAGGTCAAGTGCCTGAAAGTGTCAAAGTTCTAATGCATGAAGATGATTATAACATTCATGTAATGGAGCGGAGAACTGAGCAGCCCTCCTGAGCTGGGAATAACTGCTGGAACTCTGGAGCTAGCAGTTTACCCACAGCAGCGTGCTGCTGAATGCAAGCTAGTAAATTTTGCTTTTTAGCCTTCTTACATCCAACACTGTAGAATCAGTACTGGCAGAAATGGTTAATTCCCTATAAATACAGTTGACCTCAGGTGCTTCTTCATTGCAAATTGGGTATTTGTTTTGGGATGGTATTACTGTAGTCTTGTGGCTAAATTTGCTTTGGTTAATTTGAGTATATTCTGTATTAAGTCGTGTCAACATGAACCCGTAGTCTGCCTCTCTTTTGCCATCAAGTTAAATTTCTGTTTCTAAAACTGAGCCAAAGATTCCTTTCACCCTTCTCCAGGTGTTAACGTGTGTGACTGTTGCCAGTGACCTGAAACATTGCTGTCACTTTTCTTACTTGTCTTCACAGCTTCTCTCCTTGCTTTTCAGGCAGTCTCCTTATGGTGCTTGGGAAAGTCTATCAAATCACATAAAAACCCCAAAACGCTCTAGTAGCTGATATTAGCTGTGCTTCTCAGTTACTCTGATGTTACTTGCTTTCTTACAGGCCTTTTAGTCTTGTTTCACTTTTTGTGCTCAGTCTACATGGATTGTGGATTAGTTTTTAATTAAGATCTAAGTACTTTTCCTGCTATGTAATACTGTTTTGACTTTTTTCATAGCTTCCTTTGCCTTCTCTTTTTACACTTGAACATAAATAGTCATTTCACTTCTATGACATCAACTTGCTAACTTGGCTTTGATGGTGTGTTTGTATTATACTGATATTTAGTCATGTATTTTTTTAACCAAGAATGACCATTCAAATCCTAGCAATATTTCCTCATGTGGGCTGAAGCTTATTGTTCAAGTGTGCTCATTTATGTCAGCAGAGATGAAAAACGAAAATTAAACAGTAAATCAAGCTGTGAAATGAGGATGAGGATGGCATATTTTTTTGACAGATTGCCCATACAACCCATATAACTACCACATAGCAAGAAAAGGATTTTGCAAATAATTTAGAATGCTTGCACTGTATGTGTTACTTTTTCACTTTACATTATGTACCCTTTTGAATGATGTCTGTCTTCTGAGCCTTATAGATTATGCTGAGTCTTTGGAAAAAAATCTGCTGGACCTTCCTTAACAGTCTAATGCAGTTCCAATAAGTTGTACCTTACTTGCATTTTGTATCAGAAATTTTTACATGCTAAGTAATTACTAGTGCTACAGTTATGTGTATCTTTGTCTTTTAGTCCTTTTCCTCTAGAATGTGGGCATTATGGTGAAGAAAAGATATTGCCATCAACAGTATACCACTGTCATAGGTAAGTGCAGTAAATAAATGAACACCTTTTGTGTTTCTGAGGTAAATTCATCATAAAATATACAGGAACTTTGGCATGAAGAAAGTCATAACTGTTGTCCTTATTTCAAATTAGTTGCAGATTATTTTGGTAGGAAATGTAAAAGAACGCTTGTGTCCTGCAGAAACTGTGACACAAATGCTTGCATGTCTTCCTTTTGATATATAGTATGGGAAAAATATATGGGACTTATGATGTTTGTTTAGCAGGTATCTTATAAAAGGTAGTAATTTCAGTTTATGTAAGAAAGCATGCCCATAATGGATCTGGAATATCTGGTGTTTCAACAACAGAAAAGGAAAGCACATAAGCTACCGTGTAATAGAGTTGTCCATGTAGTAGATGCATTTCTGGAAACTGAAATTTATGTTGTTCATAAAGTATTTGGTGCACTAAAAAATTCTAAGATTGCTTATTGTTAGTTCTTACTGAAGAAGCAGTAAAATATGGAACGTAAGTCTTCAGTACTAAAGATATATATGCATTCTGTTGCATCAAATGTGCTTATCCTCTAAGAACTAAATGGTGCCCTTTGAAGTTCTACCTCAACATGCTTAATGCCTAGTTTTCGTATTTCTCCCCTAGCTTTTGTGGCATAGTGAGGAAAAATCACCTATTGCTTCCCATTGAGTCTTTGTTTGTGATCTGTGGTTTGGAAAGTGACCTCAGGGTGTCTAATGCTGCTTGAACCTGCAAGGTTATGTAGTAACCTAATGTGCTTTTTCTCTTAAATGCTTCTGTCTATACCATGACATACCACTGCATTTATTCGTCCCTGCTGAAGTTGTTTTCCCTTGCATTAAGCAAGTCATTTTGGACTGGAATCTGTATTTGTGTTGTTTGATTGCTCTCAGAGCAAGTATTTAATTCCCCCTTTTGCAGTATTGCAATCATATTTCTTTGCCAGACAAATTTCCATGTACTTCATTTTTCCGGTGATAGGTTAGTTGGCTGCTGGTAATTGATATTTCAATATCATCTAGTTAGAATCATGCTATGAGTATGTATGATTCAGCAGAAGCAATTATGCAAGTGGCTGTTCATATTATTTGGTATATTTTGTCTACTGGATCTTTGATTTTTGCAATGTAGTAAGCTATGATGCAAGCAATAATTTTACTTTGTGAGAAATGGGTTTCAGAAATGAAAGTATCTTCAGCTCAAAGTGTTTAAAATAAGGTCTTGGTGACTGTCTTTAAAATAGGCTGCAGCACATGAAATACATTTTCTTCAGTGGATGTTTTCTTTTACAACAGTGTATACCCAACATTGAAGCACATGTAGAAAAATAATTTTGGACAGGAGTCTTAGTTTGAGAGTGAACTAAGATATCTGTGTTGGCCAAGAAATAATCCCTCTCCTTTAAATTTAGAAAAAACAGAACTTTAATTAGGAAAAATATATATAAAGAAAAAGATAACAGTTCTTAACCACAACAGACACACATATATATATATATATATATCAAGAAAAGAACCAAGACAACAACAGTCTGCAACAAACCCCTCCACCCCCAAATGACAAGGCAAAACAGTCAAAAAGGTCCTCGTGGCTATCCCCCAAAAAGGGGAAATGCGATTATATCTACGGACAGCAGGTGGCGCTGTGGCACCTCCGCCGCTGGCCGCTTGCTCTCTCCCAGGGGTTGCAGTTGTATTTATGGACAGCAGGTGGCGCTGTCGCGCCTGGCCGGCTGGGCTCTCCCCTCAGGCGAGGTGGTAGGCAGTTCCCAGGTTAGTTCCCATGAGGAAAAAAAAAAAAAAAAAAGGAAAGCAAAGCAGCAATAATCCTGCCTCCGCAGGGGCAGGGAAACCGGGGCTTTCTCCCACCTCTTTTCCTCCCAGTAATCCTTGTGGTGGTTATGATCGCTCACGGATGAAAACAGTCGAGTTGAAGAGGGGGGAAAAAAAAGGAACACCGTCCAGTATCCAGTGATGCTGGGATCGGAGTGTGTGTCTCCCGTCCTCCTACCACGCCGCGGCCTTGCGCAGAAAACCAGAAAAAACCCAGTCCCTTCCCCCTCTCTCCCGCCGGGGAGAGATCGGAACAAAGACCTGGCCAAGGCAGATAACATCAGCATTTGCATGTCTTTTGTCTCCTTTGTTAAACATCTTTACCGACACTAAGGCGTTGGCTCCAAGCTGTTCGGAAGGAATTCCAGCTTAGGTTTGAAACTCTAACAACAGGTATTTAACTTGTCCTGAAACTTTGCCTTTGTATCAGCCAACTACCTTCTGAATAATGAGTTTTCACACCACTGTCATTAAATAGAAAACAATATCCATTCTTTTTATAGCTGAGATTAAAAAAACAAAAGTTTTCGTGGGGTTCTTTATGTCAGTAGTAAGATAACACTGTTTTTACTGAAATCTGTGTAGGAATTAGTGTCTAGTCAATGGTGGCAAACAGTGAAGAAGGGTATTGGGTTAGCAAATCTGTGACATAAGTGTGGTAGGAGAGAATAAGTGAATATATTTTTATTTTTAGATTCCAGGAGTTACTGAAAGAACTGAAGTGTTCTTGCCATGGGTGTATAAATTGTGCATTTCAGACATTATAATTTGGAAAATATATTTCTATAATTTACGTAACTGTGCAGTGTGAGCGTGTCCTTAAAACAATTGATACTACTTGGGAAAAAAGTTCAAGTAAAAAGCTTTCTTTTGCAGAGCTGGCATATAGTGGAGTGAGAGTCTGAGCATCAGTTTTAAGTGTGCTTATCAATTCAGGAAGTAGCTTTTAGGGTGTTTTTTGTTGTTTTTTAAAATATCTGTTACATATAGTATTGATATTTTTTAACACACTTCAGTCACACCAATATCTCCTGCCATTGCATACTAAAATCAGGAGCTTTAACCTTAGAGTAGTTATTTTCATAGATCTGTAAAGCAACTGTAAATAGTTATAGCTTAACTGTATGACTAGTTGAAGGGAAAGGTAATTTTATACAAGAATTTTACTGTCTTGAATAACTTTATTTTCCTTTTAACAGATTTCCTGTGAATATTGGTAAATATTTCTGCTGTTGTGCATTCTGGAGATACATTTTTACTGCTGATTACCAGGGCTTTGCGAAGAGGATGAACATGCTGCTATTGACTGCTTGATGACAGTAATCAGCTGGGCTTTTGCTCACGATGTTTTCTTTCTCACATTGGCCCATTGGAGTTTGCTTATACTGATTTTTAAAAAGAGGAAGAAATCAAAGTGGAGTACCGTAAACTTGACATGGAGAATAAAAAGAAAGACAAAGAGAAGCCAGATGAAAGAATGGCACGGCCTAGTGGGAGATCAGGCCATAATCCACGTGGAACTGGTTCTTCAAATTCTGGAGTGTTAATGGTTGGCCCTAACTTCAGAGTTGGTAAAAAAATTGGATGTGGTAATTTTGGAGAACTACGGTTAGGTAAGATCCTTGTTTTTCTATTTCATTTTACATTGTTCAAGACTATTTTATGCAGTGTAAGCGTGAAAATCTCTCTATGAATATACCATGCAGTTTTTCAAACTGCTTTAAAGCTTCAGATGTGCAAGGCATATTTAACCCATCTGTTCCAGGGAGGGTCCGAAGGGATGTAGAAGCTAAAACTGAGACACCGCTGAAAGCTTAACCCAAACAGTAGTTTTATTACCAGAAGTGGCCAACTATTAGGAAAAACCCGAGAGAGAGAGAAGAGGAAATAAGCCCCCAGGGGCAAACACCCAAATTGCTGAGATGTTTCCCATGGAGTTCTCTCACCGACCCCCAGAATGCCCAGACTTCCCAAGCAGTGGCTGCATCCTCAAGGGTCAGCTGGCTCACAGGTGAGGGTGGGCGTCCCCACCAAGGCAACGTTGTCCTCTCACCTGAAGCAAGCGAGCAAGCCATGAGCCACCTGCCCTTTTTCTATCTGAGCCAGTGTGCCCAGATAGAGATCCCTGGCACCTCACCCCCATTATATAACTGGTACTTCTCTGCGCATGTGTGGGTTTCCCTGTGCTTACGCAGTACATTTCAGAGGGTCTTCACTAATTGGGTCTGGGGGTCCACTTCATTCTCCTCTTCCTTTCTTTCTCCTTCAAGTGCACTTGAAGGGCCATCAGCCAATCATGAGAACCCAATTAATTTTAGTTTATACAGAAATGCCTCCTTCAAGGCCAGAGACCATCTTTATCAGCCTGTTTTCCCATAACTTGGCAGTAAGAGAGTGACTCCTTACAGGTGGCTGGACCAAACACAGACCAAAAATATTAGCATCTAATTCAGCCCTAATACCCCATCTTTTGTGGCTTTATCCCAGCCAGTGCAAGCTCAATGGCATATGAGGACTCCCTGTAGCAGGAGACTGGTACTAAAAAATGTTTTCTAACTATGTGCAATCCTATCCTGAATTCAGTCAGTTTTCCCTTCTTTACTTCATGATTATTGGAGTTTGCTATCTTTTCTGACTTCCTTAAGCAGTTTAATCAGATCTATTTGGGCCTAAATATACGTGAGACACATCCCTCTCCTGTAGATCCAGTACTGTGGTCTTGGAGATCTCATGGAGTTATTGTAGCAGGCACTACAGTGTTTTTAGTAGCAGCAAGCACTTGGATTCCTTCCTTTCCTTTCTAGTGTAGTGAGTCTTAACAGTGAGCTGCTGTTACACAGGAGAATCCGTCTGTAGAGAAAATCTGGGAGATGGATAATAATTCAGTCACTTTAGTTCCCCACTGAACAGATGGCTGAAAATCAAATGGTGGAGAAGGCACAGAATTTGGGCAGCAAATCTGGAAATATTAACATTCGTTAAAATAGACACTAAGTAATGGCTGTGTGCTTTTGGAAGACTATATATTTAATTCTGGGGACTTGGATTTCCATGATGGACAGCCTGGTTAGCCAGGGTTTTTGAAATGTGTGAATTCTCTATGTTATAACAAATATGACTTACACTTAATGGCAAGAATTTATTCCAGTGTTCTTAAAAGACTTGAGTTAATGCAGTGCTTCACGCTTTAAAGAGAGGTGTGTTTCAAAGTTAGAAATTTGAGACTACGGTGGGCTATGTAGGTATTGTTTCTGTTGATCCTTGTGGTAAAACTACTACTCACTGTTCTTTAGGCAGTATTTCTTGTATAGTGCTTGCATAAAATGTAACATGTTTTTAATATAGTGCATTCTGGGGGCTGTTAGGATGTAAACAAGATTAGCAGATTAATACTGTAGTGGGATTAAAGACAATATAACTGCAGCTCTGATGAGGAGGCTGAATTTAACAATCTCAGTAGTACATACTCTTGTTATTCCTGCTACTAGCTAAACAAGATTGATACATTTTTACCTTTACAGTGTTACATATGTGCCTTTGCATTCCTCAATTCAAGATGAAACTCTGTATTTCACTCTTCTAAAACTTTTGTATACTGGCTTTGAATGATGATTTTTGTCTCAGACCTCTCCGTGAACTAAATTGAATCCATGTCATTAATATTACTTAAAGGCAACTGCAAACAAATAAGGTTAATTTTTTGCCTGATTCTTATTTTGGTCACACAACATAAAGAGTTGATTAAAAATTAATGTAATTTGTGTACAGCAGGTACAGAGTGAAATAATCTTTCATTTTAAATTCAATATTAACTTAGTTTAAGATATAGTCTGATAGTACTGAAATAAAATAGAAAAAGCAAGTAAAATAAATAGGAGGAAGAGAATAGGATGGTATACTGTCCTGCAACAGTCACCACAAATGTAGGCTTTCTCATTTTATTGTCTGTGGAGTTTGTATATGTACTAGATGTTTCAAATAATTATTTATTGTTTGTGAGATAAGATGTTTTAAATGTGAGTTACTGAAAATAGAAGTTAAGATTGATTTTATAGATTCTGACTTAAACACATTTGCGTTGCTGCAGTAGTAAGTACTTAGTGGGCACCCTTTCTACAAAGATGCACACAAGCACTTTGTTTTATGTAATTCTGCATATGGGAATACATTTTGAGTGTGTGTTCTAAGGTCAAATTTGAAAGACTTGAAGGAGGAATAAAGTTGTTAGAGTGGTGAAGTTTGCACTCAGGAGACAGAAATTCAGTTATGTAGCTGATGTAGTCCTTCCCCATGAGAAAAAATGGTTAGATTTCAGTAGTGACTTGTGGATCAAATGGTAACAATAAAAATGTAGCAAATGACTGTCTGTGATGTGCAGCCATTAACTTGAAAAGGACTAAGTTGTTTTGAATATTGAGCAGTTAATTTTAAGGCTCTTCTGAGTTACAGTAAAGATAAACTGATGGATTAGTAACAGAAAGGTTGTTGCTGTTGCAAGTGATGCACATCTGTTGTGTGTTTAGAGGCAATATCAAATCTGCTGCTTGCCATATTTTAAAATGACAATTGTCTTGACTCACCACATGGAAAGTTAATATCCCTTCTGATGTTACTTCAGAGTAAGTATGTCATTACAGCATTTGGCTACTGGAATCCTGTATCGAGTTACAGTTATGTAACTGGATTTATTATCTACTCCAAATAGCTGATTTATATATCTAATAGATGGAGTGAGCAGGGCTCCCGCAAGAGTTTCTTTTGGTGTCTTGTAGAGTGTAATACCATGCAGAAACACAGAAGCATCTTCAAAGTATGCTTTTTTATAAAAAATTTAACTGAAATGGTCATGAGATAAGAAATAACTGTTTAAATTGCCTGGATTTCCACTCTAGTCCCTGGATAGGTCTTGGAATTAGGTATTCTAATGGTGGTCCAGTTAAGGCATGCTGCTGGTATTGATTATGTGCCTCTTATTGTGCAGCCCTCAGGTAACTTGCTTTTTGTAAAGTTGACCCTTAACAGACACATAATTTTCATGCATTGTTTCACCTTTGCAAGAGTGCTCTTTTTTTTAAAAAAGAAGCATTAGAGCTGAAATTGTAGTCTTTGACAGTGTAAAACAGTTGGTTAGAGGATGGTGCTAATAACACTAAGATTGTGGGTTCAATACCTGCATGGACCAATCACTTAAGAGTTGGACTTGATGACCCTTGTGAGTCCTTTCCAACTGAGAATATTCTGTGATTGTGATTCTGTGTGACTGTCTTCACAAGGAACGTTTTTGTTTTGGTCCATGTCTTTTCCCTGTATCATTTCTTCAGCAAAACTGAACTAAACTTGGGAAATTCAGATCTGAGTAATATTACAGAGAAAAAAAGTAGTATTGACAGTAAAAATAATATACGCTAAATGCATTTGAAGATTGTAAAGAACAAAAAGTGCTGGAAGTGACACCTTACTTTTCCCTTTATCTGCTATTTTTAATTTTACACCTGTAAAGCTTACTTAACATTTTAGTCATTGCATGCAGTTTGAAGTAATGCTTGTTGAAATACTACTTATCTAGTTGCAGAATCACTTTTAAAGCAGCAAATGCATTTTCCAAATGGAGTAAGCATATCGGTAATGCTCTTGTCCTGTCCTAACTTTTTTGCTTAGTAAGTTACAGAATTGAGGGAAGAATAATCCTAGTTGATGCTAACTTTAATTAGTGTCTGATGTTTCAAGATCATATGATGATTTTAAAATAAATAGTTTTCAGTGGTAATATGAATACATTGAATATTGCATTCCATTTATAGTAATTTACCAATTTTCAAGCTTTTTTAGTATGCAAAATTTCACAGACTTGTTGACGTAGTTGAAAGTCTCAGTGAAATTGCCGCTTCTTGTGCGATTCAAGAAAAAAGTTCTCTTTACGGTATTAGTCTAATAAAGCCACATTTTGAAGTCACTACCAGAACACATAGCACATTAGGTGAAAAATGTTTCAAAGACTTTCTTGCTGTTTAAATGGCATTTTGCTTGAACAGAAAAGCCAATGTCTCACATTCTTGTTTTTATTCTTTTTTCAAGGAAAAAATTTATACACAAATGACTATGTGGCAATTAAACTGGTAAGTTAATATTTTTTAAAGGATTTGGGATGAGAAATTAATCAGATTTGTTTCTTTCATATATAATAGTAATTCGATTTCTTTAATGGAAGTCTTTATTGTCTTGCATGATTTCATTGAACTGGATAAAAGCAGTTAGTGATACATGTAATTGTATACTTTGGTCATACTGAATAAAAGAGTAGTAATTGTTGTCACTTCTCAAGGCTAAATCTACGTTTGCAAAGTCAGTGGTGATTTCCTGCTGCTTCAAGGATGTGCTGGCAGTCATCTTAGCAGATTCCTTTGTTGCCCAACAAGTAGAGGGACAACAAATTTAACATGAATCTGACATCAGGTGACTACAGAGAAACTCCAGAAACTCTGAAGACTGCACATAATTTAGTATCCTTACTCATGCCCCAAACTGTTTTTATCCATTGGTATTTGCACATCACTTTTGGTAGACATGTTTTATTTGTTATGTTGTGTAATGTTTCTTTCACATGCAAATGTGGTAAATTTGGATATTTTGTTAATATGTTTTGTTCTGCTTTTTCTCAATCATTCTTCAGAACTACTCTTTTAATGTTACATTTTGCTTCTGGATACTTTTAACTTCTTGGTAAATTATGTTTTCATAACCTAAGTATTTCACTATGAAATTCGGTTGTTTACTTTTTATCATTGAAGAAATTTTAGGGCGCCGGTTAATTTCTTGTTGCTGCAGTAGAACAGACCCTTTTTCATAGCGTAGTATGGTTTCATAAAGTGAAAGCTAAACAGTGGTAACAGAATGGCATAGTTTTAGAAGAGAAATCAAAAAATCATTACAAACAAAATAAGCTCCTGAAAAGTACTCTTATCACTGTCCTTGCTTAGTAAAATATTTACTTTGGGAGCAGTTAAAGTTTTAAAAACATGCAAGTTGCATTTTGAAACAACACTGGATATGGTTTTAAGGCTTATTATCAGATTTAAACTCGTTTTGTTGTAACATATCATGAACTTATTGTGTATGTCTGGTGAAACTTCAGAATAGTCTGAGAATTCTTCTAGTTAAAGCCTGTTTACTGCAAAGCATACTCAGAAATATTTCACAAGAAAGTGACTTTTTTTTTTAAGCACAAATTACTTTATGATGTAGGGCAAGAGAACTTTTTCATCTGATCAGTTTTGGTAAAACCATTTTTATTATATGTTGCTCAATAAACTCCACTACCATTTCAGCTGTCAAAGATACTGTTCAGCGGTGTCATTTACTTTATTGGTTTCCAAATGGCTGTTTACTTATAGCTATTGTAACAGTTAGGTAGGTTGTATTTGCTTGTGGCATACCATCCCTGTCCTTTTGAAATGTAAACCTTAGAGGTTTTTCTCTGGCACTTACTGGCTTTGTGCTCTGAGAGCAGTCCTTAGGCCTATTTGTAGTCTTTGCTTTGTTATCCTAAATGAAGCACAGTTAATTTCCTCTCTTTTTTGCAACTTTTGTAATTCAAGTTTAGCCTTCCTGAATCGGGTCACTTGAATTATGTATGTATTACAGTTAGAGCACTTACGCTTGGCAGTTATGGTGGTGGTAATCTTTCCTGCAGTATCCTGAAATTGTATTTGAATTCCTCATGGTAGCACTCCACTGCTGACCTACTGATTTCTTGCTGCTCACAAGACAACTCCTATGCCAGATGTTTTGTGTATCCACGGTAACCATATATCCCAGTGTAGGGAGGACTGTGTGGGTTTCTCTCAAGGGCAGTGAGTGGCTGTGTTTATACAGCAGCTTGCAGGAGTACTTCTCATGTTAAAAGAAAGTAGATTTTGTAACTACTGTTTTGACTTAAATTTTTCATTGTGTTGAATTAATATTTCCCTCATGGACAAAATTATACAAGCATGCTCCTGTTACGATGCTTACGGCAGCTCCAGAACCTGTGTAAAAAAGTAGTTTTAAAAATTTTTTTCTGTATGAAGGTCATACAATATATGCATTTTAATGTATAATGTTTATATGTAAGTGCATATTTATTTTGGTAAAACAGCTACAGTTCCAGAATCTTGCTCTTAGTCTGGCTTCTTTCATTATGGCCTGTTCTGGCTGGGGAGATACTCAAGTTTGAAAGGTTAGAATAGACTTTAAGAACTAGAATGACACTCTTAAGAAACTGGGCTTAATGAGTTGTGCACTGTATAGTGCTGTTTATGTGTTTCTGCTGGTCTGTTAGTACACAAATTGATTTCTTGTGGTCAGGTAGTTCTCTACCAATGATTATTTGGTATATGTGAACTTTACTTTTTCTGCTTACCTCTTCATTTGTTGTTAGATTTACTACTTTTATTAAGTGATCCTGTATTTGACTTAAACCTCCTATTCCCTCTTCAGCTTCTCCCTCTTTAAACTTCTTCCCCTTCCCTTTGACAAGTTTCTTCATTGCCCAAACTTGCCTTCTCTGCAGGACACTCTAAGATAACAAAATACCACCTAAAGCAATTTCTGCTTGATCTGGTCATGACCCCCTTGTAGGGGCGGCTGTGATGTTTGTTGTAAATCCTCATCAAGCTGAAAAAAGGCAGCAAGACCACGTGTCAGGGAGTTAGTGTGCTTTATTGTATAGTTGCCTTAACTCTGGCAACCAGCCCACTACTTAGACTCAAAAGGTGTCAGCTAACAGGTGCTTAAGTTCTTAAAATACATCTCTCAACAATGGTGTCTCACAAGCTCTTAATTTTTGCAGAACACTTCAGTAAGCTCTGAACATCCACAACACACCACTATTCAAAGGTGCTTGCTCACAAACAGCAACACGCTTCCACAACTCCCCACTCCCACAGCAAATTTCAGTATGGAGTAGAATATGATAGCTGTGTTTTGCCCACACAAAGTAAGGGAGGAGAGAAATAAAGGTAGAAAAGAGTGAAAAAGAGCAAATATCCTCAATCCTTAGGTCCTGCATTGGTCCTGCAGCGTGGAAGTCCCAGAGCTGGCATAGTTAGACAAACAGAATGAAAGAAAAAGAGGGGGAAAAAAAGATCGAGGGGGCCTGATCTGCTTTCTTTTATAGTTGACCTGGTAAACAAGATTTTTTGCACCATTCTGTTTGTGCATGCAGAGCCAGCCTTCTAATCCCTCCTCCAGGGAGTGAGTTGAGGATGGAGACTGAGCACGAGTCTCAAAGTGAAGCAGAAAATTGGCTCAGAACAGTGCTCCCCACCTCTGCAGGACTCTCTCTTCCAATCACACTTTTGGTGTCGTAACAGAATGTTTGAGACAAGATGTTCTTATACCTCATCCACAGAGCTGCTTCTGGATATGTCAATTTTTCTTTCTTTGTGTGAAAGACAAGAAGTTACAAAATAGTCACTGCTGCCTTTAAACTGTAATCTTTAATTTAGTGATTCATTAGTCTACTGTTAAGATTCAAATTGCTCAGATAAGTGAGGTGTGTGTGAAGAAGGCTGTGCTTGGTTTCAAGGTTGTAGTGGTTTTTTCCCTCTTTTTTTT
>JAWWMO010000096.1:17391318-17402184 GCA_035047845.1 Dendrocincla fuliginosa | reverse complement strand
TAAAATTGAGTTGTTTGTTTTTTTCAGACCACTTAATTCTAATACAAGCATCTTCCAGGTTTTATTGGGCTGAAATAATATCCTTTTAATTTCAATTATACAATTTATGGGCTTGTTAATGAGATTTGCTTTTCTGGAAATTTCCAATTTGACTCAAATCAAAGTCACCATTTGAAGTGGTATAATATTGCACATGAAATGAATTTTTTAGATATCCCCAATGCAATTGAAGCTTTATTGTTAAATAGCTTGTTATCTGGCGTGTCCCTTGTAATACTGTGGAGGTCTGTGGTGCCAAAAAACCTTGGTATGAAAGGAACTGCTAAAAGAGTTTGTTCTTTTAGCAGCAAAGGTGTTTATTCAAGCAGTGCTGGAAAGCTAGCCAGCTCATGCTGGACAAACTAGCTTCTAATCAACAGTGCAAAATGAGCCATTTTATACATTTCACTACATGATTACAACATACAATTTTGCATATTAATAAGATTACAACATCTGATTATGTATATTAATGATCAGGTGGAGACTAGGCAGAGTCTGGGTGGAGGCTTCCAGAATCTTCTTTTGGCATCAGGATTAGGTGGTCGTTTCCAGTCGTCAGCCTCACTCTAGGGGTCTTTAGCTCCTCTTCTTCACCTTGGACTCTCTGGTCTTCATTGTTCATTACCTAGTCACTGAACTTCTGGCTTAAGACCTTTTTGCTCTATTCAAATGTCTACATTGTCATGATTAACAGCACTAGGCTGTTTGTATATAATTTTCCAAGATCAGGTCCAGTGGTTTGAACAGAACACATCTCCATGTTCTCTGATAAACTCAAGCAAAGCAGGTGCTGAACAGTTTCTACTGATCCAGTTAACCATTTCTGGGGTTCATCCTTGTTTCATTTGGGTTGGCTCCCTGCCAAACCCAGCCATTGGCCACACAGATTCCCCCCCTCCTGAAAGAGAAGAAAAAAGGTACTAAAAGAAAATTCTAATTAAAAAATATATATATTCACATATATTACAATTATATACAATTAAACAGTATGAATATACAGAACAAGAATCCCAAACAACCCCAAAAAGGAAAAGGTGGAAAAGGGGAGGAAAAAAGGGACAAAAATGGGTAAAAATAAAACAAAACAGATATACAAACTTGATAATTCAGTGAATAGCCCAATAAAATAACTTATACAATAAACTCTCACCAAGTTCCCTCAAGGAAACAGTTCCTTGACCTCCGCGCAGCTTCAGGACAACAGCTCTCAGATAGGTCTCAGCTCACATAGATAAGAAAGAGGTCAACACACTGAGACCTGCTGTCTTCTAAGCACCCGAAAGGAAGACAGAGAAGAACCTCCCCTCCTCATCTTATATATACTTGATTATGTAAAGGAAAGGCATAGAATATTTCCTTAGTTATGACCCTGTTACCAGGGAAGGCCTAGACCTCAAAAAAGAAAAATAAACCACCACAAATACTTCTGGACTTCCCATCTATTTTTAGTTTGTACCATTAATAATGTGGAAGAAAAGAATGTAAAAAAATTTTAGTTGTTTCAGAGGTAGTTGGTGAAGTGATGACAAGATGATAACAAGTTTTCACTCTTTAACAATTGAGGAGAAGTTTCTTTAATTACCCTGCTTTTTCACCATTATATAGAAAAGAGCACTATTTTTTTCTAGGCATCAGTATTAATCTTTCTGTGCTTCAACACAACAAAGTGCTTGCCAGGAGTAACAGCAGGTCAAGGCATTGACTGTAAATAAAAGGAAATATTTAAATCTTTTTGAGTAAAAGTCCCCAACAGTCTTTGCAACACAGAGCGATATTGTGCATCTCATTGACACATTATTTTGAAGCCAAACTTAAGTGGCTTTCTCATTTCAAGAATTAGGGTGCTGTTTATTCAAACAGGATGAAATCTTCCTTGATTATAGCATTAGCTGTTTTGTGCTCTCCAAGTGCATCAAGTCAGAGATGAAACCATGCTTTTCCCTTTGTTGGGTTGGCATAATGCAAATCTTTATGCTTAGATCACAGGAAAGGGGATAGGTAGCCTTCTACACCTGAAACTTACGTGGTTTAGTATCCATTACCATTCTTTGCTAATTCCCACAACCTTTACTGGATAAAGTCCTTTTCCCGGTCAAAGTGTAAAAACACAGATTAATGCAAGGGAAGGGAGTTTTTCTGAAAGACAATGAGTTTCGGTATCCCATAAATAGGAATCCTTCAACTTCCTTTCATATTGAGAACTGAGATTAATATTTACCCTTCTGGTTAGTCTTATCTTCAGAAGGCTGTATTTGGGACTAATTATTTTCTCTATCCCATACAAAATCTAACTAATTTATTATGTAGTCAGATTTATTATGCAGTCTGGTTGATCAAAACTAACAGAAAGAATTAAATGAAAAGCTGACCTTTCAAAATCAAGGATTCCTTACTCTTCTATCACAAGTTATAAGTATTTAGCAGAGAGGAGGGAGGATTCCTTTTGAGGGAATCAGAAACAATTTGTCAAGATGATTTCCAGAAGTCCTTTTGGTTTAGCACAACAGTTTGACAACAGCAAGGTCAGATAGAGTAACAGCACCTTGCTAAGTGGCTCTGCATCTACTATGGTTGAAAATAAATGACAAATGACAGAAATTATTAATGCAAAACCTGATGTTCCCACTGTGTAAATATATTTCTTTTCAAAATAAGACAGGATGTGAATATACAGCATAAAATTGGCTCAAGCTGAATAGAAATATTGAAATATTTAGTTTAGAAAGAGGAGCAGCAGAAGAATGAGACAGGAATAAGGAATAGAATATTCCTTATAAGGAATATTAATTAATAAGGAAAAGAAAATAAGGAATTAATAAGGAATAGAAACAAATAGAAATAATAAGGAATAGGAATAAAGAATATTAATAAGGAATAGAAAATCAAATATGGTTTTGTATCTTACTGTACAGCAGAGTTATATATTCCATTCACATTTTTGAGTGTAAACAGTTTCTGTGCTGGAGATTTGGCAATGATTTTCTCCTTAAATTGTGGTCCTTTATTTTATCAGTACTTTGAACACAGGGAAGTCTAATTTAAATCTTGTCAGTAATTCTTTTCAAACAACAGGTTTGACAACTCAATTTTCTTTTTACTGGTTTACTCTAAGAACTTTCAAATCACCAAAGCATTATTTGTTACTCCTGTGTTTCTTTTCACCCATATTTTAATTTTAGTTGTCAAAATGCTAACAGATTCCCAGTCTTAATTACATTTCAACACAGGAATTGCTAAATCATTTAGGAAGGAGAAAATAAAAAAGTCACATAAGCAGTTGTTATTATGCATGTGTATTTTTAATATCTGATTTTCAGCATAACCATAGATTACAATGCAGGTTAAATTTCCCTTGCTGATTTATAGGTATAATGTAAACTCTAGGCTCAGCTAATGATATTGCAATATGAAACTGTTGTGTTGCAAAGTAAAGACCTTGCTTAGCACTGCAAAGCTCTGGGTTCATTTCAATGTGATCATTCAGGCACTATGGAGGGATAATGCTTTTATTGTGGGTTTTTTTCATGAATACATGAATGAATAATAAGTTCAACAAACAAGAGTTCCCTACTGGCTATGTCAAAGAAATAATTTTGTAACATGTTATGAATTTCAATCAATCATCCTCAACAGTCCTTGTCCTGCTGAGGTTTGTGCATTAATAAAGTAAGCATTCTGGAACTACTGTAAATAGACTTGAGTCTTGATCAGAACGTGCAAGAACAGGAGGAATGCTAAAGAGGACACATCTTTTGTGTATTCATATATATTTTTGTTGCACCTACTTTTCCACACTGTACAAGCATTGATGGTGTTGTATTTGCATGTCCAGGACATGTGCTTGTTTAGTGTACCTCCTCTTTCAATGAGTTATTTCCCCTAAGAAAAAGTAATGCTCAAGCTACAAATACATATAAATGAATGCATGCAGATATAAAAGCTTGAGCTTTAGGAAAAGCAGGATGGAAATGCACAGGACTGGGAACTGTTCAACCCTGAGATTAGCTCAGTTAGTTAGAGCCTGGTGCTAATAACACCAAGGTTGTGGGTTTGATCCCTGTATGGGCCATTCACTTCAGAGTTGGACTGGATGATCTGTGTAGGTCCCTTCCAACTCGGAATGTTCCATGATTCTGTAACATAAACCCCCTGCCACGGATAGGAACAACTTCCGCTTAGACCAGGTTGCTCAAAGCCCCATCCAACCTTACCTTGAACAGTCCAGGGTGAGAACAGCTGCAGTTACTCGGGGCAATGTGTTCCAGTGCCTCATCAACCTCATAATAAAGAACTTCTTAGCAATATCTAATCTACTTCTGTTCTGGGACAGGTTAAAATTGGTTTAAACCAAAGAAACCATTATTCTTTGTCCTGTTACTATATGCTCTTGCAAAAAGTCTCACCCCATCTTTCTTGTAGGCTCCCTTCAGATACTGGAAGGCCACAATTATATCACCTGGAAGCTTTCTCTTCTCCAGGCTAAACAATCCCAATTCTCTCAGCCTTTCCTCATAGCAGAAGTGCTCCATCCATCTAATCATCTTGTGGCCTTCCTCTAGACTTGCTCAAACACGTTGGTGTCTTCCTGTGCTGAGGACCCCAGAGCTGGATGCAGAACTCCAGATGGGGGTCTCATCAGGGTGGAGCAGAGGGGCAGAATCCCTTCCCTCAGTCTGCTGGCGGTGCCTCTCTTGATGCAGCCCAGAATACAATTGGCTTTCTGGGCTGCAAGTGCACATTGCTGTCTCACGTACAGCCCCTCACCCACCAGCACCCCCAAGTCCTTCTTGGCAGTGCTGCTCTCGATCTGTTCATCCCCCAGCCTGTACTGATACTGGGGATTGCCCAGCTCAGATCCAGTAACTCATCCCCTCCATGAATTTCAGGAGTCTCCTGGATCACCTAGACCTCACCATGCCGATGTCTCAGTACCTTGGATAAAAGGTAGCTCCATTGTACTCAGCAGAGAAAGCCACTGTATTAAAGAGCTCACAGCATTGTAGGCATGACATTGAACAGAGTAAGAGAATTAGTGTTATATGGAGGAGGAAGGAGCTGAGAAAAAAAGAGATTAAATGACTCACAGAAAGTAATCTATAACAAAATTGTTTAAGCTGGATAAAAATCTTCCTGAATACAGCAATCTTAAAAGCCCAAATATGCTTCAAACTGTTTCCCTTAGAAAAAATAACCAAATACTTGTTGGCTATAGGCTCCCCTTTCAACCATTTGATATAACAGTTGCTTCTGGATAATGCCCTTGTGGTTACATGCAGGGGACTCATTTTTTTGCAAGGTGCTTAGGGTATACTGTATTAATTTACCAGCATGGGGAGTTAGATAGAAATGCCTTTGTGCACTGATCATTTTCCAACTCATCTTCAGGTTCAATGAATTACATGTTTGTTTGTTTTGGTGGTTTGAGAAATCCTTCTATTCTTTTTCATGTCTGAAATGGTTCATATTAAAGCTTTCATAATACCCTTCAGTTTCTGTGTTAAATTGATGTTTAAATTGGAATGAAAGTAGGAATCTTGGCAGTTTAGATAATTCACTTCATCTGGTGGCCAGCTATGTTAACAATCACATCATATGCCAGCACTTACACTAGATGAAAGGAGTCCCTGGGGCACTAGAACTACATTTTAGAAGCAGAGGCAAAATACAGTTATGGTCTTTGTTTCATCGTTTTATTCTGTAAAATGTAAAATTATTTTAACTGGAATTTTTAAGTGTTAAAAGAATAATTTAAAGGTAATGTTGAGGGTTATTTTGGGTGTATTTGCCTTGGAAGATGAATGACAATTGATCAGTATTCTGGATAGGAAGTGTTCAGCACAATGTCAGCAAATTATGTCTTTTTATTCCAATGTATTGAGCACTTGGAGGAAATAGTATATTGTTAGCATATGAATAACATCAAAGTCCCACATTGCAAGATGTATTTCAGTCTTCTGGAATAAAATGCATGGCCTTCCCTTCATGTATTTAAGTGCTTCCCCTGGTAATATAGTGTATGCTTGAACCAAAAAGCTTTTTCTTGTCTAATACGAACAAACTGAGTTTCAGGATTCAATTTCTGGTGCATGACTGCACGTTCCATCACTTAGCAAAAATATTTGCAATATCAAATTGGCTTCCTGCTTGAAGAGTAAAATGTATTTGATTAAAAATAAGATTTTTGTGGGAAACATGGTTGTGTTGTTTTGGGTTTTTTTAATAGCAATTCTCACAAAATACATTTATGTCATCTGTATTTCCCTGATAATAGTAGTGAATATAATACCCTGCATGAAAAATATGAATTTAAACAGTACTTTATGTCTGAGATTATTCTGATTTGGCCTTCATTGCTGTCTCGTGATTATATTTCTGAAAATAAACCAAATTAAAAAATGACCAAAAGCAAATCCCAGAGATGTACTGAACTGGTGTCCTTAAGGAATATGCTTTCCTTTATTTTATTCTCCTCTAATAAAAACCAATCAAGCACTCTTTAATCTTTTTGTTGTTGTTCTTGTTTTAGAATACTGGGATACTATGCACAAGAAGAAATTTTTCTAACTTGGAAATATCAGCTCCAATGAGTCTCTGGGATGAATGTTTGTTTAATAATCTATCACAAACAAAGGAATTCCAAATGTTTAAATTATTTAGTCCATTAGTTTAAAGGCTCTGTGTAAGAAAGTTTACTTATGCTAACCGTCAGCTACTTATTTGCAGATGTTTGGCTCATGAAGATTTCACTACTTTTCCATAGTAACTTTATTTACTGGCTGAGTAGAAAAGTCTCTGTAATTGAGGGTCAGTAGAAATTAAATTAAGAGTATTTAACACTAGTACGAGGCTGGTGAAAATTGGATGCTCCTCACTGATCAGGAAATTTCCAGCATTCTGAATCTATTCCAATTCACACTAAGGATGTGTCTGGCTCAGATAACTTTGTGTATCAAAACAGTGTTGATTTATCTGCTTCATAACATCAGTTATTATGAATTTACTTTTATTTTAATTGCACTTTTAAAAATAGCAACATGATATATTTCATGATTCCCTTTGCATTCAAATCTATTGTTAAAAAATTCAAAAGCTACTGTGTCTGAAGAGCTATACTATTACTATGCAACATTTTCAGCATTAGAGGCTCTGACTAAGTTTTGCTTTGCCACCCTTGCTCATCAATACTCTGATCCCGCAGAAACACTTGAGTACTTTTCTCTTTGGGACCATGAATTGTAGCACTATTGAAATCAAGGAGACTACAGACGTTTAAGTGCTTTGCTGGACAGGGTACAAAGGGCCCTTCACTTCAGATGACAGTACAGATGGAGGAAGAGGGGACTGATTTGTCTCTTGGCTGATAAAAATGGTGTTGGTTACTCTATCACCTTATTACCAATATAAGATACTATTCAGGTACTTAGGAAATACTAATTAAAATATTATTTTGAAAGAAAATGTTTTTTTTTTTTCTGGAATAGTTTCTTCATGATACACATTTTAAGCTCACAGCTAGACACTCATAAAACTATACGACTGATGCTGTCTCACACTAAATGTACAGTTCTTGTTTCATGCAAGGCAAAGAGAGTGAAAGGAAAATTAATTCCAGAAAATCCATCAATTTACTGTCTACACATGTCTACGCTTTAAAATAAAGTATTAAAAATCACTTTTGTCTTCCTAAGTATTTCTCCACCACTTAACTGATAGAAGTACAACAAACCGATTTTATTTCTTAAAAGGTCACTTGGGAAAAATAGTTCCTTGAATCTATAACTTTAAAGCGTGAATCAGCCAATGGTGTCATGACTGCGTATTTGGGATTATTGCTTCTCTTACCGCAGTTAAACGTGTTCTGAAGATTTAAAGACATCTCAGGTGGTCTAAAACTCTTACCACCCAGTCTGATTTTGGTTTTAGTATACTATAAATAAATGTCAGAAACCACACGTTGTTATCGAGCAGTGCTGCAGCAACTCTTAGAACTGGCAATAAGTGAATAAATCAGTGGAAATGGTGTGTTAAAATGAATGAAAATAAGACTAATAGACTTATGTTTCTAACAGAATAACTCCCCATCACAGTAGCCAGGCTCTAGCCCTATACATCATTTGTTCATGAAAGAGAAGATTAAAGATTATGCTAACTGACTGTCAAGTGTATATGAAAGCAGCAAATAAAACCCCACAAGATAAAGTCCCCTTTAGAGGTAGAAACATTTTATAATATTATTTGCATTGATTTTTAGATCATCAGATTTCTGAAAAGTGCCTCTACAAGAAATGCACAGATATTTTCAACAGAGTCTTGAAGAGTGTTAGAGACATTTTTGACTTTAAAAGGGTCATAAGCTGTTAAATAGTAAGTTTCCTAACAAATCCCAGTCCCAGAAACATGTGTACTAAAGAGGCATGTGCTGATCTGCTGTGAAAATTGGCAGACTACTCCAACATTTGCTGAATGAAACTGGAATGAAAATCTTTCCAATAAATTCTTAAGACAATATCTTTGAGGTACTATGCAATAATTCTACCCTTTTAGTATTTGATACTTAGAAATAAAAAAAAAAAAAAAAAAACAAAAAAAAAACACACACACCAACCCTGTAGCTGAGGTACTGATAAAGTGAATGAAATGGGATGAAAAGGGAGCTTAGGACTTATCTGCAGAGGAAATACAAATAACTGTGTGGATTCATTATGCAAGTTATATTTCATTATTTTCATTATGCAAGTATATTTCAGAGAGCTAAAGGAAGAGTTATGGATTAGAAAAGGTGCATAGGATTGTCACGAGCATCTATACTTTTTTGATGAAAATGCTTATTTATTCTAAAACCTCACAGAAGAAAGAAGTAGATGAAAAAGTTTTTCACTGAGTTGGGAGACTAGTTTCTGTTTACTATTTGTCTAAACCCTAAAGTGCCAAGTTGGAGGGAATGGATAATAGGAGCAGACAACAAAGATAAGGAAGAGCTCATACTCTCTAAGAATGTGCAACTACTATCTCCTTCTCCCTCAGTGTTCACTTGTTCATTCAGAGGGAAAATAACATTTCCTCTTAAATTCTGTTGAGAATGTGAAAAACCTGAAGGAGACTGCAACCGTGTGAAGCTTGTTGGTGTGGAGTACTAACAATCGCCATAAGGATTCTGTATTTGTTGCAGTCATTCATAAGGCCTTTGAACTATTCTTTCTATTGGTTCCTGTTATTTGAATCAGCAGGAGGCTGAAAAGGACGACTGTAACTTACTGATGTGTTCAGAGGGCTACAATCTTGTGAATTCTGTTTCCTGCTGACATGAAGAATAGGAAGGAAGAGAAGAGCACACTAGCTGTACAATATATCATGATGGTATCAAGTCTCTGTGCTCTGGATGGTTTGTTTGATCACCTTTTAAAGGATCCGTAATTTTAACATTATTGTGACCCTTTTCTGTAGGTCAGTGGAAGAGAACTCCTGTCCTTGCTCCTGCCCTTCTTATCCTTCACTATTATCTAAAGCCAATGTATTTTTTTCAGGAGTGAAGCTAATGAAAGCAAAGTGCTAACAGGGGAAAAAAGTAGTGAGAAATTTTGAAGAAAATAAATTAGAAAAAGTCCACAGTGAATCCTAGAACTGCTCAAAGGTTCCTTGCTCAGTACTATGTTGCAAAGATTGTATTGCTTTTGATAAAAGGTCTGAGTAGGCTTAAAGGCATAATAAAAAACACGATCTTTTTTACAGTGTTACAATAATCTAATCTGAAATTTATTCTTTACAGTAACATGTATCAAACTTGGTACTCATTAACAGAGCTAACTTTAGATCCCAAGTATGGTCTTTTCATTCCTTCCACATGAATAATCTGAACAATGGGTCATAAAGAAAAAAACAACACTGAATCGCTATCTCCCTTCTTAATCCTTTTCAGTTTGCTTTTGTCTCACATGTATTGCAATCTTAGGTCTCTGCCTTGCACAGAACATATAAATATTTCTTCATATAATCTTCAGGTGCCATAGGTACCAGAAGAGGGGAATTTAGCCCAAATTATGAATGTTTCTTTATGGGCACCAAGACAATATCTCAGACAATGAAGGGGACCAAGTCTGTGGGAAGAAGATTCAGACTAATACTGTAAATTTATAACTTTTCTGAAGACTGTCTTTTGGTTTTACTACATGTACTTATGAAAAAAGTAGTAATCAGAGAACCTTAGACTTATTGTACCTCTGCTAGTGCTGAACTTTTCCTATGCTAAAACATAACTTCATGATGAACATATCAAGCAAATGAAGGCTATATTTAGAGTTTTGTGACAGTCCTGAGCTCTCTGTTCTTTGTACAGCAGTTCATTAAATAGCATTTCGTTAAGTAAGTTCTGCTTCTTGCTTCTTAGTTGAGTAAGTGTTTCTTACTTGTTTGCTTGCAACTCCTGCTCAGTAAGAAATGTTATATATGTGTCAGAAACCTGAATTTTAACTTGCAGACTTTATCTGCAAAGCATGGTTTTGATTATAATATTAAATGAGATTACTGCATCTGTAACTACTGCCTACATTTTACTTTCACTATCGCTGTGTAGACTACCAGTTATCTACTAGTGTGCAAAATCAGTCAACAATGGGACAAACAGGAGTAAAAATCAGCACTGTGATTAGTCACTAGTCAGTCCTGTGTACTAGGAATCTGGTCTTTGTTGATTCATATAATTTTCAAGTCTCATGTCACCTTATCTAAGTTTATTAAAATTATAACAATATATAGGGAAGCTGATTTAAAAAAAAAAAAAAAGAAAAAATTTTAAAAGATAACCATATTTATATTTGCACATAATTG
>JAWWMO010000096.1:17371659-17384762 GCA_035047845.1 Dendrocincla fuliginosa | reverse complement strand
AAGTAAAAATACAGGCACTGCTAAATTTTGCTTATCTGGGATTGTAAGTGATTACTATTTTTTACTCTTCACTTTTATAACCTGATAGCATTTAGATTGAAGGCAGTGGCAAAACTAAAATTCCTGATGTCAGTGTGCACTGAAGATGTAGAGAAAAGAGTAAAATATCACAAAATAAATTATATCTGCTTTAGTCTTTGGACCCCGCACAGATTTTAAAATATTTCTCTGATTCTGCTCTGAAAGCAAGAGAAGAAGGGGATGATCCAGGCTAGAACACTTTAAAAGAATCTGCACCAATAAAGTAAGGAGGCTTTGAGGTCAAAATAGGCAACTGTGTAAAGCTTCTGATTTCTGTGTCATTGTAGATTGACTTCATTGAACACAATTTTTTTGAGCTCCAAAGGCAAATTCAGGAAGAAAATTAACTTCTCTCATTGAGTATCTCACAGGGGATTTCACTCTAGTCCCTCAAATGACTCAAAGCCTTTGATCTTGCTATACCAGTAAAGGAACATGTATGAAATTTCTGGGGATGGCGGTGAAATTAACATACACGTAAGGTATTTATATCTTTGGAGCACTCAAATAGAAATATAAAAAAGTTCAATAGGTGAGCTGGATCCTTCTGTTAGGGAAGTCTGCTGCCTTCCTGAGTAGATTAAGAACATCACTGGAAAACTTCCAAGCCTAGTATGGCCCTTGGACTACCACCCATTACTGATCCTCCACATAGGTGGCATCAAAAACACAACATGTTGTTCAAGAGAGACCAAAAGACACTTTTTGGTCTTGAGGTGACTCGTAAGGGATTCTGGGGCACAGGTCATATCCTTTATCCTTCCAGTTGTTTTCCAAACACCTGTGATTTTTTTTTTCTTTTAAATAAATACTAAAACCTGTAACTATAATATACTGTTTATTATGACATTTGAATGTCATATTATGTCATTTGCATTGCAAACTTTATGACTAGCTAATTTTGCTTCTGCAGTGCTGATCAGGAAGGTATTCATTTCACATCCCACATTGTTCCATAATGTTCATGTGTGTTGTTGAACTGCTTCTCATTTTCACAATCCAACTAAGAGTATGGCAACCCTTGCTGAAGCTTGCTGGATGCAAATTGCATGTTACATTGTACTCTACTGCTGGATGCAATAATTTATGTAAGGCCTATTGAAAAATATATATATATATCTACATATAGACTTATATATCTCTATATATCTACATATAGATATATATAGATATACAAGCCATATAGTGTACTTTTAGCATAAGTCTATTCTTTCGTCATTAAATATCTAGGAAAAATTAATAACAATTAATAAATTAAATTCATTCCTACATCATAAATATTTTTAAAATGCAGAATGCTTTTTAAGTATGCATAAAATAAATATGGGACAGTCTCATTCTGAGTAGAATGCAGTTGACATGTAAGAGTTCCAACAAATTTAGCTGACGTTGGACCAGAATTTTACAAACCTTCCTTTAAGATTAGTAGAAAGAGACCATCCACCAGTATCATTGATGTAGTATAAGACAACTTGATACAAAATATCAAAATCCAAGAGGCTGTTTGGAAAACCTGCAATAGCAAACCAGTGAAAAATGATATTTATGTTATTGTCTAGTCGACTTAAGCACAATAACCTGTACAGTTACCTACCAAACGTAGAGGAAACTCAGACACATGTTTTCAAAAGTTTCTGTCTTATGGATAGTTGAACAGTGATAAATCAGTGATATTCTTGTCTTTGCAACGCCACTGAACATTCATGAATAATGTGTTTAAATTTGGATACCCAGAAAGCAAAATGCACTAAAAGTGCCATTTCTGAAAATGTGTCTTCGTATAATGCAGGCTGTGCCCCAATGGAAACAGTTCCAGCTTAAACCACAAGATTCCTGTGGTTATTTCTCACAGACTCTGAATGAGCAAAGTAAAACTCTCACACAACATGCATTTCATACATGCTAATTTTCTACATTTTCATTATGCTAAAAAGTTGCAAAGAGAGACAGCCATTTCTTCCTTCCTTAATTCTCAAGTAATGAATAAAATCCTTATTCTTCCAGAGTGTGGTTTCGGCACAGGTTAAACTTGGTTGACTGCCAGGTGACTACCCAGCTGCTCTCTCTGGACCAGGACAGGGAGAAAAACTAAGACAAAAAAGCTCGTGAGTCAAGGTAAGGACAGGAATATCACTCACCATCACAAGCAAAACAAAATTTATTTTGAGGAGATGGAACACATCCTGTAAATTATGTTGAGGCATACAGGGAGGTGATTAGAGCCAGCTGACTTCACTACACCAAGAGCTAACAATGCCTAATTAATCTAGTGGCCTTCTATGACTGTAACTGCAGTAACTGCACTCGTTGATATGGGAAGAGCAAATACTGTGATCTATCTTGACTTCAGTAAGGCCTTTGACATAGTCAAAGAAAACATCCTTATCACCACTTCAGTGGTATGTTTATGATGGATAGACTAATCAATGGATAGGGAACTGTCTGAATGGGTGCATTCAGAGACTTGCAGCCAACTGCACCTCCAAATGGAGATCAACAACAATCTCTCATGTTCAGTACTATTCAGTATCTTTATTAATGACACAGGTGGTGGGATTGAGTGCATCCTCACCAAAGCTGTGGATGACACCAAGCTGGGTGGTGTGGCTGAGTTGCTAGAGGGAAAGGAGGCCATCCAGTGGGACCTCAGCAGGCTTGAGGAGTGGACTCATGAACCTCATGAAGTTCAACAAGGCCAAGTTCCAGATCTTTCACCTGGGCTGTGCCAATCCCCAGTATATCATTAATCTAAGGATCAACTACAAATATTTCCTTCTTCCTAGGTAGCGTACACATGGAATGTGCTTTTTTTACTGGCCTAATTTGGAAACCACCTGATTACTAAATACAACAATTATAAAAACTCAGAAACAGGAATGGAACTCTGTGACACTGTGGGTAAGTGCCTGCTCACTGCTCTTGCAGCCCCAAGACTTCACAAGTGCCCTGGCTCGGGGATCAGGGAGGAAATTTTTCCCCGGGAAAATTGGTGAGTCTAGACAGGATGTTTTCCACAGTCCCTGATCCTGTCATTATACTTTTTGAACACTGTGAGCAGAGCAGGAGATGACCATAAGGACTTAGAGTCAGTGCAAGTTCTTGGATGATACTCGTTGCTCACATGAGCCCTGGGAAGGGAGCATGGCTTGCAGAAGTGCCTGAGCCCTCTACTTAGGGGGTCTTTTGAGGTCCTAGCAGAGAAAGGCTTTGCTGGACTCCTCCGTGCTGAGAGCACAGGCAACATTGTCCTCAGTTCATGACCTACCTGGATCCTTGCAACACAGCAGGAGAAGGTCCTGACAGGTTGTGCTCACATGCTCAGAGAACAGCCAGCTCTGGTGTTAGGAAGGAATTTTCACCTGAGGAAGACTGGTACCCAGGGAGGTTTTTGTCTTCCTCTGCAACGTTGAGCATGGTCTCTTGCCAGAGTTCTTCTGGACCATTTTGAGTAAGTCCCTGTCTGCTGCTCTTGCAGCAAATAGATGCTTCTTTTCCAGCATGAAGATGATGTGGGTCCTCTGGGTCTGCAGTCAGGAAGGATTTCTTTTCCCCAGGACAGATTAGCACTGGTCCCCAAGGGGATTTTGCTTGTCATTGTTTCCTTGGGCCATTCTGGCTAAATAAATGCTAGCTACTCTTGAACCATGAATATGCCATTTGTGTCCTGAGTCTAGAGTCCAGAAAGACTCATTTTACATGTGGAATTTTTGTTTCCTTTGCTTGAAAGCACAGCCCCTTGCTGGGCCATTTTGGTTAAGGGCTTGCCCACTGTTTCTGTAGCACAAAGACAACACAGGTGCTCTCGATCTCTCAGCACCTGACACTTTCCATTTGTCCCCAGAGGGAATAAAAGTGCATTTTTACTCTAGATCTGCATTTGTGTTCTTGGCCCAGGAGCCTTTTCCTGTAGCTGTGCTGTCAGCAATGAGGTGTCTGCTCATGCCCACAGTCCTGGCAGTGCCCTGGCAGAGCTGGGTTAGTTGCTTGCCCAAGGCTGGTCTGAGTCAGGGTGTCTCTGCATCTGGAGTGCAAGGAATGTTCAGCCACTGCCACCTGGCCACTCACACTCAGCCTCAGGGATGCACGAAGACCTGCCTTTAGAACCTGGTGCTTCACAAAATCACATTTCTTCCCATCCAGGTCTGCTTAGGAACTTGGATGGTGCACCAGGAGAGTGGAGAAAACACAGGTTTCCACATCAGGTTCTTGACCCTCTTTTTGCTCTGCACTCCCTGCTCTGCCCTGAGATGCTTCCCTCCTGTGCTCTTGCAGCTTATGAGGGAAACAAGAAGGACGCCTTCCCACAAATTCTCTGTCTGGAGCTCTCAAGATGGTGTTTGTGCAATGGGGACAAGCAGGAGTGCAAAAGAAAACAAGGTTGGCACCATCATTGCAGCTTGGTGCAAGGTGGTGGCCGACAAAGGGACTGGCCTGTCTCCTCAGTGTGGCTTTTCTTTCCAAGGACCGAGGCCTCAGCTGGCACGTGCTGTGATCTGTTGCTTGATGTGTGGCACTGAAGCACAGCAGCCCTCTGCTGCCAAAGGCACCGGCTGCCCTCCCCTGCAGAAGCCACGGCCATCGCTTGGAAAGGTGACCCTCCAGAGCTGTGAGGCCGGACGGGGTTGCCAGTGACAAGCTCTGGGACAGCACGAGGAGGGTTGAGTGACTGTGCGAGTGAGGGCTTTCCCTCTGCTCCACAGTGCCCCAAATACAGTGGGGTGCATTTCAAATGCTGGTACACTAATGCCCACAGCACAAGGAATAAACAGGAGGAGCTGGAAGTTCGGCCTTAGTCCCAGACCTACAATATTGGCCTAAGTGAGACTTGGTGGGAAGAGTCCTGTGACTGCAGTGCTGGGAGGGACAGGTACAGACGCTTCAGGAGAGACAGGCAGGGCAGGCAAGGCAGAGTGGGAGCACCTGTAAAGGAGGGGTTGGACTGTACGGTGCTTGCAGTTGGGAGTGATGTAGTTCAGAGCTCTGGGTAAGGATTAGATGAAAAGCAAATAAAGCAGATGTTGTTGTGAGAGGTTACTATAGATCAGCCAGCCAGGATGATGATGATACCGATTTATTAGTCTATAAGAACTTAACGCCCCCTCTAAATCAGTTGTCCTTGTTCTGTCACTATGGATCTTGGTTAAAAGTCTCTCTTCAGGCTCTATAAACCTCTTTTAAGTATTAAAAGGACAATAAGGTCTTCCAAGAACATTCCCTTCTCCAGGCTGAACAATCCCAACTCTCAGCCTTTCATTGTAGGAGAGGTGCTTTATCCCTCTAATTAGCTTGGTGTCCCTCCCCTGGACTAGTTCCAACATGTCAATGATCTTTCCTGTGCTGAGATTCCCAGGGCTGGACAGAGTACTTTGGTGGTGTCTCTCCAGAGCAGAGCAGAGGGGCAGAATCCCCTCCCTTGCTGTGCTGATCACATTGCTTTGGATCCAGCCCTGGATACAGTTGACTCTGGACTGAGAGTGCAGGTTGCTGTTATGTCTAATTTTTCATCCACCAGTACCCCCAAGTCCTTCTCTGCTCTCAAACCCTTCATCCCCCAGTCTGTGCTGATACTGGGGATTGCGCAGAGCCAGGTGCAGGATGCTGAACTTTTCCTTGCTGTCCTTCAGAAGGTTTTCATGGGCTCACTCCAGAAGCCTGTCAAGGTCCGGAAGTACACGTATGACTTTTGATAAAGGTGCTAAGGAAACTGAGCAGGAAAGGTGTACTCTCAGGTCTGTTGTTTGTAACTAGAGATGGTTTCATGGGTGAAATGATGATTGGTGTCTGTCTTGGCTTCAGTGATTATGAAATTGTTACATTTAAGGTATTTTCCACTAATGCTAAAATGCTACCCTGGATAATGGAAGAGCAGGCTTTTGGCTGCTCAAGGAACTAGTTAGTAAGATCCCCTGGGAATCTGTTTTCAAGGGAGTTTGAGTACATAAGTACTGGGACCTTTTTAAGAGACACCTTTTAAGAAGGTGGCAGCAATTTCCATGTTTTGAAAGTCAAGGATATGGGACAGAAGGATGTGTTAGCTGAACAGGCAACTGAAGACTGAACTCTAAATACTGATTCTGAATATTTAGGTGGAAAAGAAAGTGTATGGACTTTGAAAGCAGGGTCAGGCTACAGAGGAGGAGTACAGAGGCACTGAACAGAGGCACTAGTTGCCACTAGGAAGGAAAGCTGTATCACCAGAACTCAATTAGAATTTTGATATCCACCCCAGTGTTGGGGTGGATATCAAAAAATACTTTTTATGGCATGTTAACAGCAAACAAATTACTGAATAAATCATCAGTCCGTTAGCAGATGATGTCAGTTGTCACCACACAAATAGGGGTGAAGATAAAACTATGAAATTTCATGCTGCCTTTGCTTCTCCCCTTTAACATCATTGGTGGGCCCGGAAACCACTGCAGCCCTGGGTTTGAGCACTCCAGCTGAGGGAGGGATAGACTCACAGTAGTCTGAATTTACGCAGAATTTGCTGCTGCGACTGATTGTACATAAATCTATGCATCCCAATTGGATTCATCCCAGGGTCCTGAAAGAGCAGACCAATGTTACTGCAAGATCTCTCTCTGTTTTCAACAGTTTTGGGAATCAGGAGAGGTTCCTGCTGACTGGGAGGTAGCAATTTTCAAGAACAGCTAGAAAGGTGACCCTTGTAATCATACACTTGTCACTGTAACTCCAGTGCCTGTCAAACTTATGGAGAAGATTATTCTGGGAGCTACTGAAAAACACTTGAAAGAAAATGTAATCATCAGTCAAAGGCAACAATAGGTTCATGAAGGGAAAGCTATGTCTTACTTATTTTTTGATCACAGTGTTACCTGCCTAGTGGAAAAAAGGAAGGCTGTGAATGTGAGTAGTTTTATTGTGGGTGTTTTGCATGTTTTTTATTTTATTTATTTTGTTTTATCAAAATTTTTTTGATAGTGTCTCTCACAGAATCCATCAGAACAAAATGACCAGCACAGAGATGGGCTTTTACAAAATAGCATTGTTAAACAGGTGGCTGACAGATGGGGCTCAAATAGTTGTAGTATTTGGAAAAATGTCTAGCTGGTGGCCAGTCAGTAGTGGTGTTCTCCTCAATTTTAGGCTCAATTTTAAGGCTGGTTCTCTTTGATAGTTTTATTAATGACCTGAACAAAGGAGTTGAGTGCACAGTAAGTAGTTTGCAGGCAATACTAAACTATGAGGAACCACTGATGCCATCAAGGATACAGAGACCTTACAAAGAGATCTTGATATATTAGATTGCTAGACAGCCACCAGCCGTGTGAATTTTAACAAGAACAAATGTCATAATCTGCTCCTGGGGTGGTGTAATCCTGTGTTTACATATAGTCTGGGCAACAAGAGGCTACAGCCTTGAAGAAAGGAATCAGTGTGTTGTGGTTGATGATTATCTCAATGTGAGTCAACAATGTGCTCTTGAGGCCAAAAGGGGCAACAATTAGATTGAGGTACACTTATCACAGTGTAGCTAACCAGTCAAAAGAAGTAGTTTCATTCAACTCAACATTGCTATGTTGTTACCTCCAATACTGTGTGCAGTTTTGGGTTCCACAACATAAGGATATAAAAATACTAGAAAATGTCCAAAGCAAGACAGCAAATATGGTGAAAGGAATGAAGGGTGTGACTTACGAGGAGTGGCTGAGAAGTTCAGGTTTGCTCAGCCTGGAGAAGAGGAGACTGAGACGTGACCTCACTGCTGCCTGTAACTTCCACCTGAGGAGTGGAAAGGGAGGTGCTTATATCTCCCCTCTGATGTCCAGGGATAAGTTTCAAGGGAATGTCTTAAAGATGCAACATAGGAAGTTCAGACTGAATATTAATTCTTCAGACTGAAAAGGTTCTTTACTGAGGTGGTGGCCAAGCACTGGAACAAGCTCCTCAGAGAGGGAGTCATGTATGCAAGTCTGTTGGTGTTCAAGAAGTGGTTGGACAATGCTCTGAGATATATGGTTTAGCTTTTAGATTGCCCTGTGTGGAGCTAGGAGTTGGAGTCAATGAGCCTCATGATATTCTGTTGTTCTAAGTACCTCAGCTGCACTATCTAATTTGTAATTGAGATTCATGAACACAAAAAACGTGTTTTCCTTTTCCAGTTGTACCCGTAGGACAAAAAAAATCCCTTACTTCTGTTGCCCATGAGGTCTCTCAACTCCAGGATTGCATTCTTATTCTCCAGAGTTATTCATTCTTATTCAGCCATTCTTTTCAGTTTGCAAGCCAAGTTTTGAAATGTTACTATGTCCGTCATTTCTGTTCCTGTGTGGTAGGACCCCAGTACACAAGTGCTTAACTTGCTCAAAATTATTAAAAAAACTCCCATAATCCTTAAAGCTGGTTTTGGATTAGAGTTTGGCAATGAAACCATACGTTCCTTATGCTTTCTCAGATTTTCTTTTCCAAGTCTTCAGCAAACATTTGAGAATCTCACCTTCAGTGGCTCATATGGGTAGAACACGGGTTTCGGCGTTTTGAGAAGGAGTGCTTGCTTATGTGTTTGCAAGTTCTTGTGCATCTGGATGTAGCATGTTCAGCTCTGTACTTTTAGGTGTTGTTTTAGGAAGCAGTATGTGTAAAATTCTGATTGAAAGTGAGACACTGACAGTTGTGGGTTTTTTTGCTTCTTTTGTTTGTTTGGTTTGGTTTTGGTTTTTGGTCTGGTTTGGTTTGGTTTGGTTTTGATTTTGGTTTTGGTCTGGTTTTCTTTTGGGTGGTTTTGTTTTCTCTTTTTTCCCCCTGTTTCAGGGAAAATAGGGGTCCTAAGGGATGTGGAGGCCGAAACTGAGACACAGCAGAAAACTTAACCCAAACACCAGTTTGGCCACCAAAGGTGGCCAAGTAAACAGGAAAGAAACCCTGAAAGAGAGAGAGAAGAGAAAATAAGCCCCCAGGTGCAAACACCCAAATTGCCCAGGTGTCCCCCATGGAGTTGTCTCATCGACCCCTGGAATGCCCAGACCTCCCCAGCAGTGGCTGCATCCTCAAGGGTCAGCTGGCTCACAGGTGACAATGGGCGTCACCACCAAGGCAACATTGTCCTGTCATGTGAAGCGAGCCCCAAAATATGAGCCATCTGCCTTTTATCTACTTGGCCAAAATGATGTTTACCTGAGCGACGTGGCCAGCGCTGCCCAAGCAAAGGTATTTGGCATGGCCCCTTACATTACATAATTGATACTTCCCTGTGCTTGAGCATCTGCGCAGTCCATTTCAGAGGGTCTCCCTTAATTGAGTCTGGGGGTTTACTTCATCCTTCTCCTCCTCTCTTTCTCCTTCAAATGCCCTTGGAGAGCCATCAGCCAATCATGAGAGACCAATTAATTTTAGTTTACACAGAAATCTCTCTCTCAAGGTTATAGACCATCTTTATCAGACTGTTTTCCCATAACTTGGCATGAGAAAACCCAGCTTCTCACAGGTGGCTGGGCCAACCACAGACCAAAAATACCCACGTAGAATTCAACCCAAATACACCCCCAGATGGTGATTTGCCTATAAGAGGAAGGATGAGATTTGAGCTTGGACATTTGAGGACTTCTGATATGGAAAGGGATCTGCAGTAGTAGGGACACTGGAATAAGATGTATCAATTCAGGCAAACTACTTATGGTGAGATAAACCAACCAGTTTCATGGTGTCTTGAGGAGACCTGTAGGTAGCGTCTTTCCTGCATAATGTGCCTTGGAGTAGACTTGATTCTGACAGGTCTCTCTGGGAGATGCAATCTTCTAAATACTCTTTCTAGCTTCTCTCTACACCAGGCATCTGACAACTGCTGACTAATTTTAAATATATTAATTTTAAACAGTCTTCTATTCAATCACCAGTGTGTGCTTGGCTAAGGTTACCAACCAGTGATTCTAGGACGAAGAGAAATTGAACAATATGGCTAATGGTCCTTTGGATGCTAAGCTGTTTTGATTCATCAGTACACTTGGAAAGAAATCCTTAATTATTTTACAAAATTATTATAAAAAGTTTAAAAATGTAGTCAACCTCTTTTTGTTTCAGGTATCTGATGATATAGTGAGGGATAGGTAAACTCTGTTGCATGTAATGTGTTCAGGATCAGTTCAAGTCAGCTTCAGCTGACTTGTTTGACCAAATGAAGGCCACACACGTTCTTTCATTTCTTGTGTTTGTTTTCTAGACTTGAAAGAGGAATTATAGAAAAATGTCAGACATTGTGTTACCGTTTTACATCATGTCTTGTCCACATTGCAAAACCACACTAGGGCACAGCTGACTTTAATCCTGCCAGGCAGACATTCCTGTCAACTGTTGTGCAGTCAGGTGCACAAGAATGAAAACTGTGGAAGAAACAGTTTGAACTAATTTGGTTTGAATAAAGTACTGGAAGGTACAAGTTTCACACAAACTGTTTGAGGCACTGAATATGAATATTTTAAATTTCTTTAAATACATTTGGAAAAGTATTTTTTTTTCTTTCAGTCTATTACTTAATACAATGGTCTTACTTACTTTCAAGTCAAGGGAATCCAGAGTGGATCAGAGTGACTTTTTGTGAGAAGAAATTTCAGCAGCAGACAGTAATTCTGAGGTTGTTCTCGGTTTATTTATGAAGATGCCCTCATTGCAGCTTCCACGGCCTCCAGGTACACTGTGAAAGGGATGATCATGCTTACTGGTATCTTGTACTTGTTTAGTTTGGATCAGAAGTTGCAGAGTTGGGTTTACTTAGGTCTATCAAAAACGTGGTGAATAATTTTTGAAGGGGACTGGATAGAGAAGTTTTCATTGTGTGACCTTTCTTAGGTCTTAATTCAGTGATGTTCTTCCTTACCAGTGGAATAAATTACTCAGTTTTTGTTTCCTGCTTGAATTAAAATTTAGGTGTAAAAATAAAGTTTCTGATCATGAAATCCCTTCCTTATGTGTCACAAGCTGCTGTCAATGAAGTGGAAAAATTACATCTCTGCCCTATAGTCTAAGAATTATTTTCTGCTTATATCTGACTTTCCTAAATTTTTTGGTAATATAGTCTTATTTTGTTTGCCACTTTTAACATGTTGACAAAATAAACATACATATATGTGTACAATACAGGCCTAGAGGACCTTTCTGTTATTTTGTTGAGCTTTTGAAAGCTTGCTGGCCAAGCCCAGTATTTTTATGAACATTAGTATCTTTGTGAGCGTTTCAGAATTTCCAAATATTTGAATGAGTTTACCAATTTCTCTTCTCATATTCTGGTAAATATAAAACTTGCAAGTCCTGTTGCTTGAATTATGTCTGTCAAATCATACAAGCCTGGACACAATACAGACATTTTATGCATATTCAACTGATAATATGCCAGTCCATTATAATGAACTTTTAACACTGTAGTATACTTCTGCACAGAAAAGAAATTTAGTATACAGAATCTAACATTTCTTGCATCTTATTGCATCTGGTACCCTCTGTGTGTGTGTGTAACATATTCATATTTTTTACCTTCCTGAGGGAATTAGGATTTAAAAGATTACTTTGCCACATATTACAGGAAAACACACATAATTCTTGTGTGAGAAAACCTTTTGTGTTTAAAGGCTTTATTAATCACAGACATCTCTCAGCAGTTTGAAAACTGAAGGATTTATGGGAGTCATTCTTTAAGAATGGCTGGAAATTATTACCTCATGTTTATCTGAAATAACCTAGTATTTCCCTATTTTTGTTTACTTACACATTTAATGGATTTTTTTTGTAGGAAGTCTGGATATGCTGTGCTGAAAATATGAGACTAATCTTTCAACCCTTGTTCATGTGAAAAAATGTTGAGGTGATTAGGCTCTGTGAAATAAAAACTGTTTGTGGGAGCAGAGGTTGCCACATCATGTCTGATCTGATCTGGGATGCAGCATTTTCTTTTTCCTTCCAGCTATACGCTTTGTTGAAAGATCTAATGGAGCCATGGGAATGATGGTAACACACCGTAAAGAGGACTGTGCCTCAGTATTTCTATCATCTTGTATCATGAGCAGGAGAGACAGCTGTTTTCTCCCCTACTATGAAGACACATATACATAATAAACTGTGGTTTCTGGCTGCCTTTCAGAACAATAAGAAACTACACACCTGTCAGCTCTTGACAAGCAAGAATGTTAAAATTACTAACTTTGTTTCCACAGCATTCTCTCACTGACAAACACACCATTGGCTTCATTTTTCTCTCCATCATTTCTCAAAAGGCTTAGATTTCTCCCTAGAGTCACAAAAGAATTAAGCAGTTTTACTACTGCTTCTCATAGATGGCTTACTTTTTAGAAGGGGTCCATTTTCATGCTAGGCTTATTTTATTACTGCTTTTCTTCTGGAACATTTTTTTTTTTTTTTTGCCAATCAGTGTTTTGCATCTGTAAGCTTTGTGCTGTATAACACCCTCCTTTTCTAAGGCAATCCAACCCCCCTGCAAACTAATGGCTCATTTAGTGATCAATTTGTCAAACAATATTCACAGATGTTTTTCTTGTAATACAGTGCAGGTAATACCCATGTGAATCATCCCTGCTCATAAGTGACTAGGTAGAGGATTTGTTTTGTAAAGTGCAGTGTGGAGTTCTCCAGCAACCACCTTTCCCTCTTGCCTATCAAGGTTTTAAACAAAGCTTTGTTTTAAATATAGAAATATGAATGAACACTGGATATAATTTCTGTCCTTAAGGAAAGGTCCTTAAACACAGGCTCTTAAGAAGTTGCAACAGATTCCTGAAGTGGAATCAAGAGTGGACTTTCAATCTTGGTTTTTTATTGCTAGCTTTTGTGGTCTTAGCTAAATCATGAAAGTTCTAAGAAAGCTGTTAAGTGTTTTAATTGTTTGTTTGGGCTTTTGTTTGTTTGCTTTGTTTCATTTACTGTTTCCCCCCACTTGTTGTACTAAAAATAAAACCAAATTGAAGAGCAAGATGGTTCAAAACACTTTAAAAAATTATTGAAAACCACCCCATTACATTCCTGCCCCCACTTTCCCTCACTTTAGATCGGAAGAG
>JAWWMO010000096.1:17288817-17301648 GCA_035047845.1 Dendrocincla fuliginosa | reverse complement strand
AGGAGGGGTTTTAATGTCCTAATTTAAAATAAATGTATGGTCTGACAGGGTTAAAAAATAATGATGATGAAAAAATCTAAATACTGGACAAAGCATGAAACTTAGTGATTAGTTCCTTTTTAAAGGACACTGGTTGCAGAGTAACAAAGTACACTGCAAAGAGAACTTTGAAACTGATGCAATGCAAGGCATTTAATGTTTCAGAGCTCAGCAAATCAAATATTATACTTTTTTTCTACTGACTCATATTAGAACTGAGCTACACAGTTAGGTCAGAGAGACTGAGATATGAGGGCTTTTACATGCCACACAAATAGGGCTTTTTCTGTTTAAGAAGACCCTGTGGATTTGGAGCAAGTCCAATCCGTCTCTTGTTAGCTATGAGTCAAATTCTATCTGTGGGTGAAATAGCACAGAACTTCACACATTTGTATTTACAAGGAAGGTGTGCGTAGGCACTCAGTCTTCTTTGCATCGTGAAGTGGCACTCCAGGATCTCTAATGTGATGTCCAGTGTGTAAGTGAATATGCAGCCTATCTTGTGTTTTAAAGCACAGCATTCTTTGTTGGCAATGTAGTCTGGCATAAAGTCTAATGGCTGTTAGAGCTGAAAGACTGCTGTCCTGTGACTCCCTGAGCATTGTGGAGAATTTTGTTCCTCTTTTCTTACTCTATTTATTGATATCTGTCTTCAAGGTATTGGGTTGTGGGGCCTAAAGCTTGGTTAGAAAATATCTGAAATAAATGTTTTATTATAAAGTTTCCAAGATGTTGTCCCATTAAGCTCACCTTATATTTGATTTTACTCCTTCCTGTTTGCTCTGCTGCTCATCTCTTTCTCTCTCTCTCCACCATTTTCTGTTCATTTCTGCTCAGTCATTTTTCTGCCTTTTTTTTTGTTCTTCTATTGCTGACATTCTCTTTTCTATGCTTTCTTCTTCCCTAGAGTCTTTCTTATGTTCTTTTATCTTTCAAAATCAAATGTCTTATTTAATCTACTCTTTTGTTTTTTTTTCATCCACATAACCCACGCTTTGAGCTTTTGATTCTTATCTCTAGTTAGTTATGGTGGTTATATCTTTGTGTAAGGGAATTGGAGATGTACAGTTAAAGGGCATGTTCTATTACTCTCCTTTACACACTCTCTCCTTGCTCTATTCACTCAGCAACTCTTTTCCAGTCTTCTATTTCTACCCTTGTCCTGCACACCCTGAAGCTCAGTCCTTTGCCAGTTTTCTCCAGGAGGTTGTGGTGATTTTTTTTTTACCCTCCATGGTAGCATTTTCCGTATTCACTTTGCTTTCCTCGTTTTTCCTTTTCTGCTCCTGTTTCCCACTACTATCACTTACCTCTCATCTCTGTATTTTCTCCTCTTTCAGATGAAGTTTGCTTCACAAAAAAAGGAAAGCATTGCAAAAGCCTGCTAGCATGAACAGTCCCATACCCACCCCTTACACACTTCTAAACTTACTGCACAAACCCACAGAGAGTATAATGAGGTGAAAACCAGCAGGAATCTAGATTTTCCCTTGCCATCTAGAAGTTCTTTGTTTGCCAGAACTCTGACTTCTGGTGAATAGAAGGTTTAATCTCTAAGTACAAGTTTATTTGCAATTCATGGATTTCTTTGTGAAATGGACATCTGAAATAGTTGAATGATCCTTCACAACGGGGTTGGGTACTGTAGCTGAAGTTCAGCATGGCCTTGGATCACTTCTAAATCATGTCTCCTTTGTCCAAAGGCTGATTTTCATTCTGTGATCCTGTTTCTTTCCTGTGACGCATATTCTCTGTTGTGTGTGAATTCAGGTGGTGAGGACTTTGATGACGTTAATGGAACACTCAAAGAGCTAGAGGGAAAGAAGCAGCCGAGACATTTTTAAAATGCCTGACTTGGTTGGAATTTTGTGTCTCCCTATTATTGATTTTTTGTGTGTATGTGTTTGTTTGTGGATTTGTTTGGGGTATTTTTGGTTGGTTTCTGGCTTCTTTGCTTATTTTCTGAATGCTTAAAAATGGAGGATGAGAAATGTTTTTGGAAGCTCAAAAGAGGGAGTTTGCAGAGGCATGGCATGCACAGTGGCTTTTAGTAAATTATACAAATTTTTGTTGTAATTGAGTTTGAAACTTCTACTAGTTAGAAAACTGGTTCTTTGTTGAATCACCAATAAACTGAGGGTTTTTTTTCTCTATGAAAGTAGAGCACAAAGTAAAAGAGAAAGAAGCCAGAAGCAATAAAAACACAAAAAATGAACTGGAGCTCTCTGATATTGAAACATTGGTCTTAGTACTGAACTGCTTCTCGTTTTCCAACATATTATGTAAATTAGGGCCTTTATATGGTACTGCTTTGTAAAACCAGCAATTTCATTTTAATAAAATGAATATTCTATTTTTAAGGCAATAGGCAAGAAAACCAAAAGCCAAAACAAAAAACAACCAACCAAACCACCAAAAACCCAAAACCAACCCCCCCCCCCAAAAAAAAACCCAAACCCACATACAAAAAAACACCCCAAAAACCAAGCCAACCCCAAACTATGTCTTGTTTTTATTCAGTTTCCCTCACTACTGTTTGGTGGAATGCATTCCTTGGAGCTAGTTGAAAAAAGGTGAGGAATTGTCTTAGTGTTGTATCCCCGCAACGGAATGAACATGGGCAGTATGAATTGTTCCTTCCTCAGAACAGTGCAGAGGCTAGGAAGGAACCACAAGATTCTGGACCAGTATAAAATGCTACTCTTAACTACAGAAGGATAAGCAAATTTATCCTTCCTCTGCAAAGTAAGTGTCAGTTTATTGACTTCTCTCATGAATTCAAATACATCATCTAGTTGCTGCATATCAGCTGAACTGTTAGTAGCAGGCTGTGTGCTTTCTTCTAGCTTTTGGCAAAGTAAGGTGAAACTCCTTTTCTTACATAAAAGAGATTTAAATTACCTCACACTTGTAGTAGGCTAAGACCCAGCACACAGATTATTACACTAGCACAGCTGATAGGAAATTCATCATACTCTTGCAACTCGATAATGTAACTAACCCCTTCCATAATACCTCACATTGATGACAGCTCATAAGGGGATTTAATATAGGTATTACCTAGGATATTCTGGTAAAAACACCTAAAACCTGAAGTTCATGGTAGGAAGGACAGCTTCATTAATAATTGTTCTCCACAGACAGAGAAGTAAAGTAGTTCATTCCTGTAACATGGGTATGAAATAGATTGCATTTGCAGAGACAAACTCTGCTGTAGCTTCACTAGGAAAGTCTGGATCCAGCTGTCCCAAGAGCTCTTCAGCCCCAGGTAGAGGTTGGTATAACCATCTTTAAACATCCCCTTAAAAAAAACAGGAGTGCAGCTCACTAGTTTGTAGCGTCAACTTTATGATCCCTCCCAAAATTATAAGATTTTTTTCCATTCTCTCACATTCATTTTGTCTAAAGTGATCTGAGATAGTGCAGATTTTAACATGAAATATCCTGATTTCAAATCAGTAAGGTTTTTAGCCATAAGCATACTCAAGCTTGTGAAATTGCCAGCAGTCATTGAATTTTGGTTGGTTTTCCTACATCTTCTCTCTTTGGTGGGGATCAGGGGTGATGCTGCGTTGGGATTCCCACTGACGTCCACCATAATCAGTGTTTCTAATCAGTGTTGCTCTGCTGGCATCATGTGTGGAACAGAGCAGAGTGTCCAGTCAGCAGAACACAGAGATTAGAGGAAAATGAGGAAGGGAGGGAGAGAGAGGCAGTGAAGAGGCTGAAAACAAATTAAAGAGTCAATCTTGAAAAAGCAGAAAAAGCAATCTTTGTGTATTTCTTGAAATTCAACAGGAATATGGTTAGATTGTGCACTGCGTGCTCTCCATCTTGGTGAGCACTTCATCATTATTGTTTTATTGGCATCATTGTCTGCAGTAGCATGTGTCTGAAACACTCACCTATTCACTGGAAGTATGGTCTGAAGAAAACTGGTGATGCAGGAGGTAGGTAGTAAAGACAGCCTCTCACAGAAAACCACAAATTGAAATTTGATGATGCCTCGTGCATTGGAGGCTGGTTTGTGTCCACCATGCAACTTTTAGACTATCCTAACAGTGAAAATAATCACAAGTTTCAAGTAATAAATCTAGCTTTGAAATGCTCTGTTTTACCAAATAGAATTGTAACAGAAATGGTATAACTCAGAAACTGAGCTACAGTTTCTGGATTACATTACAGGGAAGAACAAGTGAGAAGAAGCACAAGAAAAAGTCACATATAAATGAAAAATTAGAAAGTAGAAAATATTTATGACAAACATTAGTCTTAGATTTATGTAACAAAACAATATGTCAGGTACCCTTTGTAAGACTGGAAGAATATGAACACCTAAATGCTCGCTCTGCATGGACTATTAAACAGTCCATGGTGTACTGTTTAATATACAATCCTACCCTTCTTATCAGGCCATGTTTAATGAGAAAACATGCTTTTGCTCTGATCTGCAACTCAGTTCCTCAAATTTTTACCTCAAGTCTTCTGTCAGCCATTTGATAGTCACTGAAAACTTGCATAAAAATGTCCATACAGGAAGCTTCATGTAAACTAAACCTTTTCTTAGTCCTTCCCAGATCACAAGCAGCATAATGATGTCCTATTTCTATTGTCAGACACTGCATTTTTTGTGTTGGCCATGCTAATTTTCCTTGCAGAAATTAAATACTTATATTCTTCCCTTTATTCCCCTCACCCACGCCCAAAAAGAAAAAAAAATGCTTATTCTTTTATTTATATATTTATTGCAATAATTACTGATCAGTTTTGTAAACTAATGCTAGATTACTGCAATGACTTTAACTCAGCAGCAAATGGGAAAAAGAACCTCCATACTGATGCTGTGTGCCAAGTAGATTATGCTTCTTTAAAAAGATACATTGTCTTGCTCTTGCATGTGGAAGAAAGATTCAAAGTTATTTCATTATATATCAAAGGCTTTCCTCTCTCTTTAGATCTTTATCAAATACTTTTATGAGACACTTTTAGAAGGTTCTGACTCTATGGAAGGTACTAGGATGGTTCCCTTTGAAGAAAATCTAAACGCACAAATGAAAGAGTATATGCTTTTGAAATGCAGTAAAGAAGAGTTTTGATACAGATACAGAGGACAGAAGAATCTGATCTGCTTAGAAGCAGTTATCATATAACAGTTTAAACAACATCATTTACAGAAGGACATATTTTTAAAATAGATATCTGGTTTACAGTTATAAGGTTAAAATCTCTTTGACATGGTAAGGCTCTTACTTCCCAGTTAGAGACTATGTCTATAGTAGTCATAGTACGCTCATTGAAGGAAAGATTTCATTTAGGAAAATGAACTTATGCATAGCATGCTTTCAGATGCACTGGGGATAAAAGGTCTCAAATCCATGTGTAGAGCACTAAATTTCTCCAGGGATGATTGATACAGGCTAATCACTAGAAGACTCAAACCCTCCAGCTGCTGTGAAACCATCACCAACTGGTTTGTCTGCAATGCAGAGGGCATGTCCTGTCTGTGCTATCCCATTTGCTCGTTTGGCAGCCTTCGGCTGACTCTCCGTCAAGAGATACACCTCTCTGCAGCCCCTTTCTCAGCTGCCTAATTTTTGGATATAAAGATGTTGCCCTGCTTTTTGCTTCCCATCTTTTCCTCCATCTCTCCTTGCTGTGCCTTTTCTTTTCTTTCATTTTACTTCAGCCAATTTATTCTTAAAATGGATTGTGTCATTTTGATAGATACTCCTTCCACACAGAATAAAATTTAAAGGGAAGTCTAATGTGAGACTTTTATTGCTGTCTTCAACAATCTCACTTTAATCTGCAGATAAGAGAGACCCACGCTGATCTCAGAGAATGTACAGTGGTAGGATCACTGTCAACAGCCTCATTCTACAGCAAGAAAAATGTCAGTGAAATATTAGATGAAAATTGCCATGAAGGTAGTTCAGGGTTTGTCAAAGGGTTGTTCCACTCTTGGATTTAGTCAAAGCTTGACTGGTCACAGTCCTGAGTAACTTTTTGTTTGTTGGCCCTGTTTTGTTTGGAAGGTTTGACAAGGTGTTCTGCAGAGATCTCTTCCAACCTCTGCCATTTTATGAAAGATAAGTTCTCTTCACTCTTGAGGTCAGGTATGCTTTTGACTCTCCTTGAACCAGATTCCAGTGAGGATGTGCTTTTCTATTTGTTGGGGTATGTAGCCAATGTAAAGCTGACAGTGTTGTTCACATCTGTTTTTAGTACACCTGAAGAAGCGGTAGTAAGCCTTGAAATGAGACTGTATTTTAATGGGCAGTTTGAGTTATGTAAAAACAAACAAACAAACAAAAAAAAGATTCCACCTGAAGCATAAAAACCAACCAAACAAAAACCCACAAAAGAAAACAAAGAAAACAAAGAAATCCAAGCCCCCAACCTGCTATTTTAGAAGTGCAAGATCTGTGTGGATGATACAAAACCAAATTTATCTTCTAGATTTCTTGAACTGATTATTTTTCTTGGGTTTTAATTTTCTGTGGATTTTTAGAGGACTTAAATTCAAGGAATGTATCTTCAATAATTTGTGGCTTACATGATCTGCAGGTGTTACTTATGCAATTACAGCTTTAGCAGAAATATGGCTCAAAGGCAGGTCCCCAGAGATACTGCAGTAAGACAATTTGTTTGTATGAGTATTTATTTTCTTTGTGTGGTATTTGGCATCAGCTTAAACTATACTAAAGGAAGGGACTTGAGAGAAATATGCTTATACAAAGATGTCCAGAAGTTTCAACAGATACACTTAAAAATCCCATGTAGTAAAAGCTTTGGTAGCTATAGAAGAGACCTGGATCAGAGATACAGTCATCAGACAAAATAGTAGTTGGCTCAGATGGAAAGAAAATGTGAAAACACAAATATGAGAGAGAGAGAGTAATAAAATACATCAACACTTGAAAAATAATTTACTTACTTCAAAAGATTGTTACTATCAAGAAAAACAAATTTTCTTATTTTTGAAGTAAAATGCAAAATTTTTGCCAGTGTCATTGAAAATGAGATCTTTAAAGGTTTGTCCCAGCAAAGCTATTAAACATTTGTTTCACTCCAAATCAGTGAGTAATTGCATTCACTTTTACGGGCCAGGGCTAAAGACTAATCATGTTGAAGTCATTATATATGCAACAGGTATTATGGCATAATTCCCACAATTGCATGTATTGAAAATTATGAACTAGCTTCTCCTTACTCTGCTGATTTCTTTTTCGTCTGAAATGTTGCTGCTATATGTCTGCTTTTGTTTTACCTCCATTGTATACAGTCTTAGTGTTTTTGCTGCTTATCTTCTGACAAATATGTTTTATGACTGAGTGCCACACAGTCACTGTTGGAATTCTGTTTGAACTGATGTCAATATTTGTCTGGAAGCTTTGCTCTAAAATGTGACATAAAGGTACTTTGATTCCAGTGTATTTGTATCTTAAACCATCAGTAACTGATGTTTCATTTTTGTCTTCTGGTATCAGAAAAAAGCAACTTGGAAAGTAAAACTTCTCAAATCCTAAATGGATAAAAATAGTTTCAGAACATGAATGCCATTTTTATACGTATTAAAAAACTCTTTTGTAAATAAAAATTACTGCAAAAAAATCAGCTTTATTTTAGTAGTAGTTCTTGGGCATCATGTTTTATGAAACACCATTTTTATATATGATATACTTTAATTCAGTTTGGGGACCTTACCATCTGGGCTATGGGAAAAATACTTTAATTTCTCTTAATTATTGCTGTGATTCATGTGTTATGACCTTTCTCAGGGACAAAAATAAATACCATTTCTTGCAAGAACAAAATGTGCACAGTGGCAATACAGAACCTGAACAGTGGTATTAGGTCAACAAATATCCTGAAATGAGCAGATCAGCAGAAGCACCAGGAAGCAAATATACGGCATTCAATACAGCAGCTGAAGTGGTTTGGATAAATAGCCCAGTAATTAAACAAGAATACCATGAACAGTTTAGGGGGAAATAATAGCAAAGTAATCCTCTCTTGACATCACAGGAAAGGTAAAAAATCACAGGAAAGGTGGTGTTTTTTTGGGGTAATGCACTGAAGACTATCTGGCAACTTCTTGCAGAGTGCTGGTGCCCTTTTTTAGGAGCACCTTCTTCATGGTAGGACAAAGTGCAGAGGCAAAGCAGAGTCTACATGTTAAATATCTTTTTTTTTAGGAGAGACAGCCAAAGACAGTGGAAGAGCTGCCCAGGGCACACAACGGATCAAAGCAGGGAGTCTGAATGGGTTTGTTGTGCAATGAAATGTGTTATTTTCTTCCTGTGCTGAATAATCAGGACATTATGTGTGGTAAATCCATTTCAATCCCTTCATCAGTTTTTCATTTAGGTGAAATGGATTGTTCTGGCTGCATGTTTCTAGTGCTGAAACTGTAAGGATACTGCCTGGACTGAGAGGGCACCTGTCCTGCACAGAGGTACAGTCTGGTCCTGGAGCAGTCTAGGCACAATTCCCTCCAAACTAGCATCTGAAAAAAACTGCATTGATGTAGAGGTGTTCAGGACATTGCTTTCTTTCCTTATGTAGGTGTACTCTCTGATTTGATTGTAGTGAAGCAAGCCTGAACGTGTTCTTCCTATCCTCAGGGCAGTGCTGGAGAGCTGGGATGAAAAACGAGCTCTTTACCCCCCATCACTCTTCCAGTGCCCAGGAATAACATTGCCACCGTGCCAGCAGAGTGCAGAGACTGAGCAGAGCTGAGGGCAAGCATATGCTCTGCCAGGGACTGGTCTTTGGGAAGAGACTTCTGCCAGTCTCCAGGAATCCTTTCTGATGTCTGTCACAGCAGCTGTTACTCAGATTTCCTTTCCCTAACCTATTCTCTTTTCTAAACTAACACTTCTCATGCTCCATGGTACCTCTTTTCTGATCCTTCATGTTAGAGGTTTCTGTTTATAAGGACCCCTGCATATAGGGTGGAAAGGTCATTGAGGGGGTGGAGAGACAGGAAGAGCTCAGGCCACAACTGTCCCCTTGCAGAGGGGCTGCACAGGTGTAATGCCATAAAAGCTGGGCATGTGCCATTCACCCCACAGTCCAGCCATCAGAAAAATCTGTTCCTGTGGCCATAACCTCTGAAAACCTCAGACCTTGGATTCATGTGATCTTTCAGTTCTCTTGGAAACGTGTTTCTGACTCACAGAAAAGAGCCTGGAAGGATGAATTTTAAAAGATTCAATACCATAGAATTATAGAATTGTTTAGATTGGAAAAGACACCTAAGATAATTGTCTTGCCATTAACCTAACACTTCCAAGTCCACTACTAAACAATGCCCCTAAACACCACATTTATATGGTTTTTAAATACCTCCAGTTATGGTGCCTCAACCATTTCCTTGGGCTTCCTGTTCCTGCCTTTGATAGAAGAAAATTTTTCCAACATCTACTCTTGAATCTCCCCTGGAGAAACCTGAAGCCATTTCTTCTCATCCTGTCACATGTTACCTGGGAAAAGAGACCACTCCCTACTTCATATAACTTCCTTTCAGGTAGTTGTAGTGAGCGATAAGGTCTCCCCTGAGCACTGCTCAGTCCTCCTGCTGATACAAGCCAGAACACTTTTAGCCTTCTTGGTCACTCAGGCATACAGCCAGAAATTAACCAAATTTTGTAATTTTCAAAGGTATCAGAACTGGTAAAAACACATGACACTTCTAATGCCTCAATTTATGATCCTTTGAATATTTTGCAATATTGCTTTTTTCAAGCAACCTGATCCTTGCTTATTTGTATTCATTGTCTGACACTGTGGTGTCTTATGTACCTTAACCATGGTAAAGGACCTAAGTTTGATGTGGCTCATTTGTTATATCTTTCTTCCTTCATTAGTTCCCTGTTCACAGTGTTATATTGTCTCTTTATCTGTTGTTACACTACTTAATGGTCTGTTTTTGAGGCACTTTTCAAATGTCTTAAGAAAAGCTAAGTTACTGCTAGCAACTCTTTTAAAGCGCAAACAACTGATCTCAAAAGGACTCTGACATGATTTCTCTTTTAAACCCTGCTCATTTGACCTTGTGGAATTAGTCTTGTCCTGGCCTTGTACTATTTTATCCTTAAATAGGCTCTTAGTCTCTTTTCTTTGGAACACAGACATTTAGCTTATGAATTTATAGTTTCTATGACACCCTTTGTTCCATTTTCAAAAGGAAGTGCCTGATTAATAATTTTTCAATTTCTTTGAATACTTGCTGTTTCTATGGATGCAGCACATACTGTATCCTTGCCAGCATTGCTTAATGCTGTTCTTTTCTGAAATACCAAATGATCAGGTTCTCAAATTTGTCAGTAATTTTCCTCCCTGTAATGTAAATGTTTTAGGGCAAGATTTCCTGTTACATCCTGTGCTTTGTGGCTATGGATTTCCTTATCTTTCAAGGTAAAAATTGAGTTATGGGCAGTAACAAATTTATTTTTAAATTTAATTTTAATTTCTACTTTAATGAATGTTTCTATCTGTCATTGATAACACTTTAAAACTCTTATTTTTTCAGGTGTATTTTGCTTTGATATGAACCCTTTTTTATTTAATTCCCACTTTTTCATTCCTTTATCATAATTTTCCAAGTCCAGTTTCTAATCCCAATGCTATCATTAGTGGGAAAAAAAGCAATAAATGGTTACTGGAGTTTTGGTCAAGTTTATAGAACAACATTTAAATAATCCTTTTTTTTTGTATTTTTTATTTTATTATTTATATTTTATTTTTTTTTTTTTTTTATTTTAGAGTTTCAGATCACTCAGGAGAAAGACACCCCCCAAATTATTGTCTGAATTGTCTGGCTTGTAGATTTGTGACACGTTTTGTACTGGATATATATCTTTGACTGTTTATCAACATTTCTTATCACTTTGCCTAAAAGGAAGATTAGGGAAATTTTCTAAAGTGCTGAAATGTCAGTTTGTATGTTCAAATCACAAAACTTAAGATTTCATTCTAAATAATTTAGTATGTCACTCAACTTTATTAGAGGTACATTAATTTGCAATGTTCCTTTGAATGTAAGACAAAAGCCCAGCATTCTCGACATTCTTCTGCAGCACCTTTTTCTTGCCCGGGATATATATAGTTTGAACTCTGATCTGCTGCCCTTTCATCCCTCATTCTTTTTCTTAAGAAGTCTTTTTTCTTCATTACTGTGATCTCAGAACTAAAGGCCTTGAAAGATTATTTTACTTATGACTTACAAAACATGTTAACTTCTGTTTTAGGGGGGAAAATGCATAAAAGTTATCTTTAATGTTTGTGTCACTTTAGAAAATTGAGATATGAGCTTTATTTTGATCATTTTCCTCTATAATGACAGTTTCAAAACAAGCCTTTTCAGTGTAGATTAAATCTAGGGTTCATGTTAAAAGTCATTGCTATGCTAGTTACCAGAAACTTTTGAACAATTTTGAACACCAAACCCCACCTAGGCTTAAGGGCTTAGAATTCAAAACTGGAGTGCATACACTTAAAGCAAAGTATACAATTTGATTTTGCTATTAAGTATATTTTCAGGCTGTTGTGCTGGAGTTGCAAGTATCTGGAAGACTTCTGAAAGAGGCTTCTGTGGGACAGTGAAACATCAAAATACCATCTTAAACGAGATGAGGTAAAAAAAAATCAGACCGGGTTAAAATACCGAGATTGCAAAATTTATCATGCCTTACCGCAGCATACTTGCTGGTTGATGCAATTCATGAACACACAGGAAATTCAAGGAGTGAATTAGTTTTGGGTGGGACTCGCACAGAGTTATACCTTTCCCTGTGCTGCTGCTTTTGAGAGGGGAAAAACATGTTTCTGTACATGGAGTCATCACGAGAAGGCTCTGATGGGTGATGGGAATATTGTTCACTCCAAGCACAAACAAAACCCACAGCATGTGATTGTCAGCAAGTCTTTCTTTTCTAACAATAGCTGTGCTAAAGCTCGTTGTTATTATGTTTATTATTACTATTATTTTTATTATGTTTTTTAAGGCACATTGAGATAGTGACAGACACACTAAGTTTGGGAGATGAAACAAATGTCAGGTAAAAGGAAGAGCTGTGATGTGGGTTAGGAAAACTCAAGAGATGAATCTGCTCAGTTGCTGTTCAGAAGGAAATTCGTGTTTTTAGAATAAGCTGTGAAAAGCTTGAAACAAATGCCAGGATGGTGACCATTCCATGTGTTATTTCTGAACCTTTGATACATATGTATTGCACACTTATTATCAAGCATAGTGTATAAATAGAAAGCTGAGTCTCTTGCAGAAAAGAAATCTTACTGGGATTTTAGAAATATCCATTTTCAGTCTCATTTCATTTACCAGTATCTGCTTTGTTCCAACTATCTGGTCTGGAAATGAATTGCCCATTGGCCCGATTGTCAGAGTGACAGCGTGAAAAGGGAAGCATGTGGTTGTAATAATAATGTGGTACATGTGTAGAAGGTCAGAGAAGCAACAGATTAACATTTTAGCAGATGATTTCCCTAGGGACAACTCTTGAAAGTATGAAAGGCCAAAGGTCATGACACTGATAATGTCTGTAATGTTGTTGGCAAAATAGTTGCTTGAATTTCTCAGTTGTAGAGGTAATGTTTTTTCTTTTTTTTAATTAGGTATTGAAACCTGCTGTGAACTCTGAAGAATTAGTTTCATAAATATTAGTCTAATTATATAGGTAATAATTGTGTTTAAACTAACCAATTGTCCAGTCTCCACTGTGTCATGTATTAAAATGAAGGAAACTAAAACTAGTGATTTAACTGAAGAAG
>JAWWMO010000096.1:17277124-17288717 GCA_035047845.1 Dendrocincla fuliginosa | reverse complement strand
CATGTAGTAAAATGAAGGAAACTAAAACTAGTTATTTAACTGAAGAAGTTTTCTTTGTGACCCATAGTTTTGGCATGAAAAAGTTCAGAAAATATTGTGGGGGTTTTTATTGTAGGCAGTGCACAATGGATGCTATGCTTCATTTCCATCACAGGAAGTATAAAAAATGGAAGGCCTGTGTGGATGAATAAGCAGCTCCTAACTAAACTCAAACAAAAAAAATGAATCATAAAAATGGTGTAATAAAGGATTAGTAACCTAGGAGGAATATTAAAACACTGTCTATGCATCCTGGGATAGAGATAGGAAAGTTAAAGCTCAAAAGCAATTGACCCTGGCCAAGGACATCAAAGACAACAAGTGCTTTTGTAAGTACACAGGTAGCAAAACGAGGACTAGGGAATATGTGGGCCCATTGCTCAATGAGACAGTGGACTTGGTTACACAGGACATGGAAAATCTTAGGTACTGAATACCTTCTTTGCCTCAGCCTTACTAGAAAGACTGGCCTTTAGGAACCCCAGGTTCCCTGAAGCAAGAAAGAAGTACCCTTGATGGAAGAGGAACGTGTCAGAGAATACTTCAGGAAACCAGGCATATGTAAATCCATGGGTCCTTTTGGGATATACTCATGAGTGCTGAGGGACCTGGTAGACATCATTGTGGGGTCACTCCCAATAAATTTTGATTGATCCCAGCAACTTGGGAGAAATATCCAAAGACTGGAGGAAAGCAAATTTCATAATGTCATATGCATCTTCATGAAGGGTAAGAAGGATGACCCTGACTAAAGACAGGTCAGCCTCACCTTGATCTCTGGGAAGGGAACAGATCTGTTAATCCTAGAAACCTCTTTCAGGCACGTGCAGTACAAGAAAATCATCAGTAGTCAGCATGGCTTCACCAAGGGGAAGGACTACAGAGATGACAAGAGGCTGAATTATCTTTCACGTATGAGGAAAGGATGAAAGCGTCAGAACTGGAAAAAGAAAATACATGGGGATCTCATCAATATGCACAAGGGTATGAAAGGAAGGTGTAAAGAGGACAGAATCAAGCTCTTTACAGTAGTGCTCAGTGACAGGGCAAGGCAATGGGTACAAACTGAAACATGGGATACTTCCTCCAAACAATACCAAACACATTTTGTCTTGTGAGCATCAGCACAAGATTTTCAAAGAGGTTATGGAATCTTCATCCTTTGAGATACAAAAGCCACTAGGACATGGTCCCATGCAACTAGCTCTATGTTGCGTGGACCAGATGACCTCCAGAGGACCTTGACATTCTCAAACATTTTGTGAATCTGTGACTGTGATTCTATGATTCTGTGAAATTACAGTGTTTGACAAAAAATACTTTTAAAAAGTACTCTAGTGTCAAAAGTCATGGGAAAAAAAACCCCAACAAACAAGACTTCCACACCTGAGATTATGTGGGCAGTCTTGGTAAGTAGACATTTGCTCTATCTGCCAGCCTTGCTAAACACAAGCAGAGGTCTGCAATTCAATATGAAGGCCTTAGTAGTCAAAAAGGTGTTTGAAACTGGTTGAGACTAGAAACTGCCAATGAACTCTTAGCTAGCTTAAGATACGAAGATGAAAGAGAGCTCCTTTCATGTTCATGGCTGTTTTCATTATGTGTGGTATTTCCTTCCTCCACTGATGGGACATAGGTGTGCCTTACCAACATTTCATTATACTAAAACAGAAAAACTGATTCTCAATTCGTTTCAATATATGACATATGGGCTGGAATGAGCAGCACTCGTGTGCTCAAACAGCCTAAAGCAAGTAGTTTAATAGATTCCATGACTACTTGATGAGCCTGAACAGAAAAGAGGGGCCAGGGGGACTCTGGCAAGAAGTAGCAGGAAGAAAATTAAGTGGATCAGACAGCGAACCAAATGTTTTCTCCTGTTTCTTAAAATATTGGTATGTCTGCTTTGCTGAATGTACTGTTTCTTTTTAAAACTTCTGATAATACTCTTACAAAATTCAAAACACAGCCACAAATCATTTATAGGAGACAAAAAACAATAAGTAATGTCAGTACAGAGGGATATATTTTATTTGGTCATGCCAGAAGGAATTATAGTGGGCTGTGATGAGTGGAATATAAAGTAGCATAAGTTACCTGTTGACAACAGGATTTGAAATTATAAAATGTAAACTTAATATATTTCCCTCACAGTATCAAACATCTGGGATTTTTTATACCTAGTAGCAGAATACCCTGTCATTTTTCAGAGCCCTATAATTCTGCAAGCATGTTTAAATACATGCTGTGATTTATTTAGTTTGGTTTTTTTGTTTGCTTGTTTGTTTGTTCAAGTATTACATAGACTGTGATGCTCTGAGTTGCAGATATGACAAGTGATCAGCACTTTTTTGAAAGCTATTATCATAAATGATTTTCTGGTCTTAACTTTGGTTTTCTCATTTAGGGGATTGTATTTAATATAATAAAATAGCACTATCCTATACCAAACAGTATTATCCTCTTATGAATCATCACTGAGCTAAAAAATCCTGCAAGAATCTTATTTTTTCATGCTATTTAAAAATCTAATTATAAAAATAAGCCTTTATAAAGAACTGACAGCAGCCGAGTTCAAATAAGAGCTTTTCAAGTGACAGATGGTAATAAGCAAGTCAGGCAGTTAGATGATGGTTTATGTGCTAGACATTATAGGTGTTGTAACTATTGACCCATGTTAATGTGGTTACACTGGCAAATAAAATGAGGGAAACAAAGCTACCTTGAATGACTTATCCCAGCTGCTGATTAGTAGAATACCTGTCAGTCATCAGCAGAATCTGGTCAGTTGCCAGATCTTAAACCCTTACCATTCTGTCTTTTCCCTCTTGGTCCCTTTTTCACATGCTTTACCATTCCTATCACTGTTCTCTGAATATGCCTCTTTATTACCACTTTGATGTTTCTGGTAGGGAATCTGATCCTGACAAGTAGAGCTACTAGGGTCAAGAGTAAGCAGAGGTGGTAGGAAAGATATTTATCTCCTCTTGCAAGAGGTTAATGAGTCTTTTGTCTACGAGACACTTTAAAGGGCTTGTACAGAATACTGACAAAATAAAATGAGGTGCAGTGAAGGAAAAGGCATCAGGGATAGTTGCCAATTTGCCATCCGTATGAACAAAACCCATCACCCATAAATGTAACACTAGGGGACAACTAATAAGCTGTAATCTGGAAACCTGGGATTGAAGTGCAGACAAATGTGTGAGAACGAAAAAAATGCAGCCTTGGTTTGTTAAAGATCTATGTTACCAAATATTTCAAAATGAGCAAATTTTTCCACCTTTTGTAGTAATTGCATTGGGATATGCAGTTAAGATGCAGCTATTACTATCATCCTATTGCTTTCTGCCATGTTGTTTTGTGTTGAATAAAGCTGGCATGGCTTTTGGGTTATTGCCAGTTATGGGAAGTACGCCTGTGCTGGAGAAATGAGCTGTTAGTAAGTGAATCAGCAGGATTACAGCATTTCCTCAGTAATTATGATGGGGTGATTATGATACTCTCTGGCTACATCTCTACTAGTTAATCTATGTTATTTTAAAAACCAGACTACAGGAATGTCAATTCCAATCTTTTCAGGACAGAAAGTGAACGCTGACTGTCTGTCAAAGCTGGGCTTTTAAATTGGCTGCCTGTGTAGAGTCAGTGAGTGGTAGGGTGGATGATGGTTTGGTGAAGGTGGATGGCATTGCAAGGCATATGTTTTAGATAGCCTTTAGATAGCCCATTCAAAACGCACTCCCATATGCAGCAACAAAAAGTGTGTATCTGGCATACTGGTGCCTTCATCTTTCTGTTCTTCCTCTTCTATCCCTGTGTTAAAATCTTGGATTTTGCCCATTCAGTTGTTTATCCTTGCTGCTTAGCCTCATTGGTGGAGCACATGTTCTTAAATCAAACTGCTCAAGAGTGAAGTTGTTTTATGCCATATTGTAGTGTCACTGAAAGTTACACAAAAGGCCAAGTACAAAGGATGTACTTCAAAAAAACAGGTTTAACTTCATTGACTACATCTTATCTGCTGTTAGTCTTATCTGAGCATTGTGCATAAGACTTAGTTACCTCTGAGACAAACAACTTGGATGTTTATTTTTCCTAAACTCATTCACCTATGCCAAAGTTACTTGCCCTTCTTGCCCTCAATTTCATGTTAACTGTAGCCCTGTTCATACCCTGCTGGTAGCTCAAGCACCTGTTTTCCTAATACTCCTTTCTGCTGAGTTCAGTTAGGACTGACTTTCTTTGCCCCTTACAATAGTGCCAGTGACCATGAGCCAGCTGGCAATGAGATTTAAGAGCTGACATAGGCCAAAGATTGATGCAGACTGGTGCTAATTGCTCTTAATGTGGAAATGCCACCTTTTGGGATGTGCAACTTTAGTGGGCCCTGTGAAAAGAGGAGGCAGTATTTTTACCTGTAGGAGCCTGCAACAAGCTGGAGAATCATAGTGGAAGGTCTGTGCCATGTGAGATATTATGAGAACAACAGTTGCCTTTATTGGCTGTGTGCCAGGGAAGACTGGCAGTGTTAAGCACTCTTTGCTGAAAGCAGGTCTGAACTATGAGGCTATCTTCTATTGCTCATATTTTCAAAGAATTCACAAAGTGCTTGGAGTCTGGCCAAAGAAATACGTTTATTAAATCAACCAATGGGCAATGTAATGTTTTATAATATGTTAGTTTTCCCTGGCAAACCTGGAAAATACAGGACTCACATCTCTCCTGAGCACACTACCACTTTTAAAAAAGGGTTTCTTTTCTTGGCTGTCAGTTGCATTGTGTGCTAGATGTTGGCAATCAGTCTTAGAGTGCAGAGAAATCAGAAGAGAGCTAGTCAAAGGAATAGGTAAGACCCTAGGATCTACACTTTTATTTTCCACATGACTCTGGTGACTAAATCCAGGATTCATTGTTAAAGTTTGTCATTGCAATTTGGTACTTGGAAGTCAATCAAAACTGTTTAAGATCATGAAACAAATGCAAGAGAAGTGTTCTGTTTTGATTTACTTGGTTCAGTTCAGTTTCACAGGACAAGTTTTTTTACTGTTTTCCATTTCCATTTAGGTGCCATATGCCTGTAAAGCAAAATTGACTTGGACTTGTTCAGAATCAGAAAAAAGAAGTAAAAGTTACAGGAAGTTTATACACAACTGGCAAGCAGAGTGAAAGTGGAATAGGATTTAACTACCAGGTTGTAAATCACCACAAAGAGAAGAAAACTGGATTGAAATGAAGCAGCTTCCCTTGAGACAAAAAATACTGACCTAGCATGAAAACAAATTCTGTGCCTCAAAATGTGGTACCTTCCTATTTCTTTTGCCTTAGAAAACTGGTAAGGATAAACACCCCTTTCCAAATAGCAGTTTGTTACCTATCAGCAGCACCCGCAGATGACAAAACCAAAATCCAGCTTTTATGGATTTTCAATAGTGACCAGTTGTTGAGTTGAAAAGACAAGAATCATCAGATGTTGCTTATCAAACAAAGACAGTTTTAATGCTCAGCATCTCAAAGAAAACTTAGGTTTTCTTTCAAATAAAATTCCTTTGAAGTGGTAGTAGACAATGTGAAATGAATTTTAATGAGGAGCTGTCAATATCTATCAGTGCACAACATTTCATATCAGAGATAGTAAGAGTCTGAAGAAAACGACAAACTGGAGAAAGTGAAATCTGGAGGCAAAGCACAGAGTTTCCAGGGCTCAGGTCAGGTAAGGGCACCAAATATCTTTCAAGTATCAGAAGTGCCATCCACCAAAGGAAAAAAAAAAAGCACAAGATAACTACTTTTACATGTAACCTTAATATGATCTTAGTTTTTAAGAAAATTTAAAAAAAACCTGTCATTAAAATCTAAATGGAATAAATGTGTTTATATAAGGAAGAAGGAATATAAATTTTACCAAAACAAACAGAACCATATAACTTCAAATATTCAGTATTTCCCAATAAAACTACTTGGTGCAATAATGAAAAATATTATGTAGAAGATAGAAGTTCAGAAACCAGTTGCATGAATCAATAACTGTCACAGGAGAAACAGTTAAAGTCAGAATAATAGGAGAGGTGGATTAAAGAAATAGGTGGTGATTCTCTTATTCTTCTTCTGCTCACATTCTGGGTGGTAGATTTTCATCTTCTGAAACATGAAATTGTAATGAATCTGGCAGGAGGACATGATTATTTTAATGGCAAATAGATGAAGTAACAATGACATCAATGTTGCTATCATTAGCTCTGAATGTGGCACAAAACTGGGACATGAATTTCATTTACAGATATCAATACCCTAAATATGCTTCTGACACACTTTTAGTGAAAATAGTCAATCAATGGTAGTAAATGCTATGAAAAGGGAGGGTGACACACAAGGTAAAACAGGTAAGAGTTTTTACTATTTCATCTCCAGTCTTCCGCAGTCAAAATCTACTTTGTCTTTTCTGAAGGCCAAGCTCTCTAACTTCAAGCTTCGGGATATAAATGCGCATAAGACAGTGCTTTTCACTGTCATTTCTCTGAAGCATTTCTCCTGGTCACAGGAGATAACTACAGGTTAGCTGTAGTTTGAGTATCACAAAGCAAAGAAACCTCTATGTTCACAAGTTTTTCCAGGGTTCACGGGGATATTCTGGTTTGGTAGTCATTGGTAAGAACAGCCTTGTTGCCAGTTTTCATAGTGCTGATCATCATAACGATGGAAATAATAAAGCAAAAAAGAGTAGCAGAGTTAGATGGATGGGTGGAAGGAAAACACTTCAAATAATATCTAATGGGAAGAAACACAAGATGTTATGTGCCAAAGAGGTGGATTTTACTCTTTTCAGATGCTGATAAACCCTCTCACTGCACCACTGAGCAAATGTGTGTTGTTCATAGGACAACTGATGTTTACAGGCATGTATTCCTGCATATGTAGGACCATGGGAAGTGTGGACCCATTGTCATGGTACCAAGGCAGAATAGAACACGACTAGAGCTGGAGAGAGATGGCAAAAGCTCTTGTCCCTTTCACTGACCATATATTTGCACATATTTTGCACTCTCACGTTATTAGCAAGACTGGCAAGTTTTCTTTCCTGCTTTTTTCTTAATTTTCTCACTCTTCACTTTTGTCATCTTCCTTTTGCCTCTCTTGTTGAAAGAAAAAGTAAAAGCTAGACCACCAGCTACTATTACTGTTAATGTGCTGCAGGGACAGAGATGTGTCTGGATCAAGATTCTCATGCTTGCAGCTAAATGCATGGAGAGCTAAAACGAGTGCACACAGCACCTGCAGTCATCACTAAGAGAGACTAATAGAAAAACACTCAGAGCTGAAAACAAAATCCACTAACACTGAACAACAATTTACCCCAGGCGTGTGTTCCTATCTCTAGGGAAAAAAAGGCCTAGAAAAAAGGACATCGTGCCTGGACCTTCACACAGCATATCATGATTTTCCAACAGCGTACTTTCAGAACATTGTATCTGTATAATATGCTACAAAGCCCCTGACAATAAAATTAAAAGGGATATTTATTCTTCAAATATAACACAAGACTTACTGGGACGAAAAATGCCAATCTCACATTTGCCTACAAACTCATTCTTAAACATTGTCATAACGACCATATTTCCCAGAAATTTCTGTTTCAGTCCTTGCTGAACACAGCAAATCTGAGGTACAGGTTTGGCTAGAATACTGTATTGAGTTTGAAGGGAATCTGAAAAATAACCTGTGTTGTTGTAGAGAGTTTATAAGCACTGAGGCTGTGTGTTGAATGAGCCAAAGAAAAGGCATGCTGTCTGCAAAAAATGCTAAGGCGCTGGGGAGATTTAATCCTAGCTGAGAGTTGCATATCATAGAACTATAAAAATCTCATGAAATTTATCATGCTTGTGTTCAAATGGACTGTGAAACTTTAACATCCTAAATTACTCTTCTCAGAACACAACCCATCCTGATTTCTGGACCAGTAACAAACCAGAAAAACTACTGCAACAAAGCCTAACAGAAGAGCTCCCTTTTTATACACCTGTTTAGCTGTCCACATAACTATTGCTGTTTCTGCATTGACCACTTTGTTATATCTTCAGTTCTGAGAATTGGAGACTAACAGGATTTGAAGCAGTGTCAAACAAGGATATTAGGAGTGAATTTCAGAGGCTCCTGACTCTTGAAGTGCTACAAAAGCCACTCTATAATTTCTTATTGCTGTTGAGCTTTCTCTCCACTCCATAATCATAAAAGCCTACATTGCAAAGCATGACCAATTACTGGTGCAGGTGCAAACGAGAGCATAGCCGAGAGACTGCAGTACAATCTTTGATTTCACAGTACTGATTCCAGCTTATGACCATACTTACTGGATTTATTATAATATCATAATAAAGTAATACAACACATTAAATCCGAACGTGACCTCTTGATGCATTTTGTTGTGTTTTTGACACTTTTTTTGTGGGTGAGGGTCTTAGTTCAAATTAAGGTGTGAGGGCTAAAAAGAAATATTCTGGTTTTATTTGAATACAATTGCCAAACTGTGTGAAAAAGCTCAAGTTGGAATAAGACTAAAATAAGAAAAAAAAATTTACATTTTTGCATTTCATTCAAATGTTTTTCACCAAATATATTTTTTGTACTATATTGCAGTTTGTCTTCCTTTTCTGAAAGATTACAGTTGAACAAAATTTGTTTCACTTCACTGATGTTTCTGAACAGTTTTACATTAGGAAGCTTGGTGTGTATAGACACCTACTGATACCTTCAGGGTCAATACAGATGCAGTTCAAATCTCTGGCTTTGTGTTTCTGGAACAAAAGTTTATCTAATGGTGGGCCACTGTTGTAGTGGTGCTGCCATTGCTTCTGAGGAACAAGACTTTTGTGAACTACCCTCTAAAGACAGGTAAGGGGAGTCCACTTCCCCACTGAAAATATAGAAATGGGCATGAGAAGTATTTTTGTTTACAAGGGAAAGAGGATTATATTTATCATTCAACTTGGAAGCTCCCAAAAACCTTGTGTTTCCACTGATGATGTCCATGCTGAAACAACATGGGAAAAGCCTGCCAAAAATTACAAGATTTGTTTAAAACTTTGGCACAACATTAGCAGTTTCATAAATAACTCCAATAAAAAATCATTATCTTCCTCTTATTCTTAGGCCATTGATTCCTCATTTCAACATTTCAGCATTTCTCAGCTTATGAAGAAATCTGTAGTGTTTTGCATTCCACCAAACAAAAATTAAGAATGTAACCTCTTCACACATTCTCAGTCCACAGACTTTTCAGTGTCTGAACAGCTTCTTCACATCTCTCTACACGGTTCCCTTCTGAGCTGCCCTCACACTGTGAGCCACAAATCTGCACAGCATCTCTGACTACTTAAGCGCTGAGAATGTGTTCGCTGACATAAACTGAAGCCAGTAGCTTCTCCAGAGAACTTAATAAAAATGTGTAGGAGAGAAGACACAGCACTGTGAAACTGAAGGAAAAGATTGCCTTTCATATGGTAGGTGTGTATCTGTGTGCCATGACTTTACTTGCTACCTGTATGCATTTCTCTCTATTTTCTATTTATGCCATAGGAATAAGGCACACAGCTGTCCACATGTGTGTATATAGAACTCAGCTTTTTACTTTAAAAAATAAAAAACAATATATATTTGTCATTTGCACATAAGATTTTTTAATGAAGAGAACAAGCACGTTCTTTTTAAAAATTACTTACCCCCCCGTCAAAATGTTTATTTTCAGCACATATTTATATTTACCACAGTTCTTCAGTAGAATGATGATTTTCAATTTGTTTTCAATCTGATGGATATTTTTAAGTAAAAATAATAATAAAAACAAACAAACAAATCCTAAAAGAAGCTAACAAAAATTTACTTGCTCAGTTTCAGGCAGTATGTCTTTAGCCTTACTACTGAAATGAATGTATTAAAAAAGTGTGTATCCTCTGTTAGTCAGCCTTGCGTTTTCAGGTCCTCTCCACATTGTAAAGCTCTTGTTTGAGTCCTCAGGCATCCTTTTCTCCATGAGTTCTCCTTCTGGATTTATGCAGGAAAAATGTAAAGTAGATAATAAAAGGAATTGGGAGCTATTCATGGAAACCCTAAGCCTCTGGTAATACAGTAAGGATATATATATATATAATGAGGAAACAGTCACTGAGAAGAATAGAAAAAGAAAATATAACATGAGGATATGCATTCTCAAAGCACATGAGGACAGTAAAAATATAGGGGCATTTCTTTTTGTTGAGCTTCAGGGGATGCTCAAAGGGTGGAATCAGACTTCCTATGATGAGGAGCCAGCCAAGCCTGAGTAATGAAATATGCTCTTTGAACATTAACAGTGGACTCTCCCAAGGCATTGAAATCCCTATTGAATTAAGATTTCAAGATTTCGTATTTGCCAAATGTAGCTGGACCTGCTTGCTGTCTGATATTGAAGAGTGCAAATGAGAGCTCAAGGGTCTCTATTTCCACAGTTAAAAAGCTGCTTCATAAAAAAAAAAAAAAAACTATCCTATGCCCTGGCAGGAATCCTGCTGTAGGCAAAATTATTCTCACCTTCTAAACAGACTAATGCTGATGGAGACAGATGAATAAAATTGACTGAAGACCAATAGGGAAATACAATGGGACAGCTGTTTCCATGGCCTTGAGTTCTCTGCATCAGGTACTGATGCGTTTGGATAGCCACAGAATCTTAAAAGCACTAATGACTGATAAACACTTTTATTTTGGTGTGGGCCTGGGGTGGAGTAGAATTCATCTTAAAAGACTGAAGCTTCAGAAAGCCTAATTCAGAGATTGGGCTATTTAGCCAAACAATAATGTATAATACTTCTCCATGGACATTCCCTTGTCACGGGGGAGAAGCTTGCATGCTCTTATGAGGTTGCAAGCTGTGCTGGCGGTGGTACATGCCTCTAGTAGGGTCTCCCATGCTAGTCCGGTCTCAACTGAAGCATCAGACAAAGCGTGTCCATGGGCAGGGTGGGCTCGCCAGCTCCCCAGCAACCATCCTAGGAGAAGGACAACTCTAGCTCCAAACCCAGGCAGATGGAGCTCGCTTAGCCTTGTGAGACCATCCATCTGAGAGAAGGATACTCTAATCAAACCTACATCCTGAGGACTTTGCTGTCACCGTCCAAGCTCGCTTGGCCCTGGCAGATGAAACGTAGGAGTAAAGGGTGGGGCCAGTTCTGCACACACTGTGCCTCACCTAAAAAATCCATTGCACAGGCTCTAGGGATCTTCCCACACTCACAAAGCCCTGTAGTGACAGATGAGGGATGAAACAGCAGGTGATGAGGGGCACTGGAAGCCACAGCCCCAACACTGCATGCAGGCGGTTCAAGACATTGGTCGCTTGAGACTGACCCAGAGATGACATTCTGGTTCGGCAGCAACCTGAATGACCAAGCAGCCTTTTCCAAGGAGACCACTGCTTGTCCCACATGGAGAGGGGCCTAGAAAAGGTGACCTAACCAATGCTCATCTCCACCCTTCACCCGGTTGGCTTGCCGCAGCCAATGGAGATCGGAAGAGCAGACGT
>JAWWMO010000096.1:17250329-17261680 GCA_035047845.1 Dendrocincla fuliginosa | reverse complement strand
GTTGGAAATTATTTTGGACCTGCTGTCTTGTGACACATTTAAAACATTCTTCTGTAACTTGCAAATTTACATTTGTCAACATCACAAAATCAATATCCATTTAAACATATCTAGTGTTACACGGGCACTAGGGCCCCCTGGCTATGATGACATCAGTAGCAGAGTCCAGGTTTGACAGATTTCCTTTCTATACTATGATTTCCTTTCTAGCTTTTTTGAGACTCCATACAGTAAAATTTTCTTTCATGTACGTAAGTTCTAGAGTTGTCAGAGTTTTCTCAAAAAAATTAGGTGGGGAATGTGTATCAGTGCTTTATAGAGCCAAGTAATGTCCCTTTGAGCAATTGAAATGCATTTGAGTAACAACTGCATTTTTGATAGAGAACAGATAATAATAAGATACACAACTCCTGGCAACATCATGGAACCAAAATGCATGCTTGAAATCACAAAGTGCAGCAGGTTAATTTCAAAGGCATGTTTTATCTTTGCAACAAATAGCCTTTACCTCTCTATCAGGCATTTATAAATGTATCAAAATTGGGTCAATGCTAAACTGTAGATCACAGCAGCTGAGCAGCTTTGACATTAACAGGTAGCAGAGAGAAAAAGAACAGAATGAGAGTTGATGATACAGTGCACATTGTAACTTCAGTGGGTAGCATAGCAACTGGAGAAATGTTGGAGAAAAATCCCCTTGTGGACCTCACAGAACTGGAAATGTATTTAGTCTACAATACAGCTTTTATGCCCAGCTTGCAGAATTTTTCAATTTGGTGTTGCTCCAGGTTAAAAAACATACCAGCTGAAAAATGTGAATTGGAATCATTTGCCATCAGTTCTTAATGTAATGACTGATTTCCCACTCTGTATTCAGCAAGCTGCAGGCAACGAGTTTGAAGTGAATCCAGGTGGAAGTAAGCCAGACACGTTAAATTTAAGACCTCTATTTCACAACTCCCTACAGAAACTGAGCAAATAATGTAGCTGAAGTGCTTTCCACACACTGTGTAACCCAACTCTTTTGGCATTCTGATTAATTCCTTGCCCTTTTCTGCTGTACACACTGTTAAGAAGTACACTTAAGAGGGGGAAGGAATTGTAGTAGAATCTATTAAATATTAGATGGAAAATGTTCTTGTATTAGTTTTAAATTTAAATATAAACAGCTGGAAAAGACAAGTTCATCTAGTGATGTGGTAAGTAGTCAGGCTTTTCAGCTTAGTTGTTATTTTCACACCTATTGTCTGGTTAGTGACAGCAGCAATGAAAATGTATAGCAGTAATCTAGTGCCCAGAGTTTAGGTATGCTCTCTTCTATTTAACTTCAAGTCCAGGCTTAATGCACATACATCCTTCCTAAATCAAGTTTCTGAGTATTGTGCAGTGGTGAGGCTCTGATTTATATAAAACATAAATAGTGAGATGATTTTCATCCAATTTTTTAGCCTCATATAGTGCAATTTACAGCAGTGAAGTCTTCCAATGAGAAATGCAATGCCAGATTGGCATGTTGAATTTTCTGCATGCCAACAGAAATCTCATTCTTGCCAGATGGAACTAACACATAAATAGATAATTTTATTTCACATAGAAACATTTTAATGGTCATTTCTATGCTGTCTCTCTTTCCATCTAGATTTTAATAAAAGTTTGCACTCGAAGAACCAAGAGAGTGGAAGATCTGTCTAATGAATGCTAGCATTATCATTTGGAAGCTAGGATAAATATAATTAGAAAAAAAAAAAGCAAAAACAAAAACAGAAGCCCAGATGGAGAGAATTAAGCATATACTGTTTCCTTACAAAGCTGGATGGGTAGAGTTAAGGAATCTATAAATACAAAAAAGACTTTACAAAAAGGTTTAGTTGAAGTTAAAGATATGAATAGAAATGGGGAATTATCAAAATGTTGGCTTATGAGAACTACTAAAAATTACTTAGAAATTAAAAATTACTTAAAAATTACTTGTACTGATTTGTTCTAGCTGAGTAGCCAGCCCTTTGTGTGTTTGACAGCTCTCTGTTACGAACAGGAGTGTGTTTGTTAAGGTAAAGAGTAGTCTTGGTTTCCTTGCAGATGAAACAGAGGAGTATCTAACATATCCATTCAGTGTGAGCACACAAGTAGAGACACCACTGTGTGATTGCAATAACTTGTTGTAGCTTCTTGTTCACTTTGGGCTTCACCTTTTCCCTCCCTGTTCCTTGCTTATACAATGCAATAATAATTTCTCTTGTTTAATTAACCTTCCTAATATACATATTTACAGTATTGGAAAAAGATCTTTAAATAATTGCATATGTAGAAAAAAGCTGTAATTTTTGGTGGGTGTTTTAATGGTTTCCTTCACCATGTGCACGTCTGGTTTTGTGCTCTGTGATTGAAGAAAAATATTGAGGAAAAGCAAAGATTTTGGCCATTGAAATATTTCATTTTAAATTAGTTTATGAAATATGAAAAGTATGAAAAAAGTAGAAATAGTTCTAGTTTATCTGACACTTTTATTCAATGGAAGTGATGCTTATTTGCATGCAATCAACAGAGAAGTAGTATAAAGAAATATAAATTTGTGGACAAGATATATTAAAGTAAATTGGAACTACTCAGATACTGCCTCAGTACAAAAGGACTACTTTCCATACCTAAGTTTCTTTGTTGCAAATGTCTTGTCAAATTTTTTCTGAATTAATGTTAGCTCCATTTAATAACCAAAAAAGTAATGTAGAGCACACACAAGAAGAGCTGATTTTTTTTCTCTGTAATCCTTCTTTTAGTGCATTTGATTCACATGAAGGTTACTTTGCTTTCCCCAGCAGCCTCAGAAGCTGGTGGTTGTGTAATATGGTCAGTGAGCTGTGAAAAAGTAAGAGGGAGAATAGTATTATGGACATCCAAGGAAACTTGGTCACTAGGGCAGAAATACTTACATATGCTGGTATTTTTATTTATTTGTTTTTTGTTTTATTTTGTAGTGAGGTTGTTTGTTTTTGTTGGGTTTTTTGTTGATATTTTTTTGGGGGGGGTGAGATTTAGTGTTTTGTTTGGGATTTTGCTTTTGTGTTTGTTTTAACAGATCACACTAGTTTTCAGTAAAAAGGCGCTTTTTATGTTATGGTTAAAAGACATGTTAAATGTCTTTGTTAAAAGACATGTTAAATATGGTTAAAAGACATGTCACTGCATAAAGAAATCCTTTACTTTCTCTCTTTAATGTCTTTACCATGAGTCCTCTTTCCGTCTTATTCATGTTTAAATATTCAGAGGTTTTCTTTGAATTGCTCGAATTATTTATTATTTCTATTGCTATCTTTGTCCTTATTCAAAAATACTTTTTATTTACACCATATAAATTCAAGCTAGAGATTTATCTGTCTTTTATTTTCATTGTTTCTCCCCCAGTTTGTGCTTTTCCTATCCATCTCAAAGGAGTGCCTGCCTCTCTGTTAAGTAATGTCAGCTTACAAACCAGTGTTTCTACTCCACAGTTACTTGTCTGGAAAACAGCAGAAATAGTGCTGCAGGTGTAAACTGGCACTCTGCCCACTGCTGTCCTGATAGCTTCATAAATCCTGACCCTGCCATAGCCCCACAATTACATTTCATGACACAAAGCCAAGCAGTGTTATTCACCCAGTGCCCTAATTTACATTTCCCAAGACAAAAGAACATATAGATAGTGTTTCAGAGATCTCCTTGCTTTTGCATTTGTCTAAAGGTTAGTTTCAGGTCACGTACAAAAAACCTGGCAAAGGGGTGGTGGTGATTAAACTTTAAAACAAATTAAAACTATATAAAGATTAAGGAAAATGAAAGACTTAAGCCCTCATTGTTCTTGTGCCAGCTGAAATTATAGATCAGTGTATTTTCTATATCAGAAATGAGCAGCTGTTATTTCTTTTGTAGAACAGAAAATAACTATTATGTTCTTTTGGCTACATTTGACAAAACCAACTTTCCCTGCATATATGTCCTTGGTACAAGTTCTGTGCTAAGAACACCTTAAACAAAGAAAGATGGAACTTGAAATACCCAGAGAAAAGTACACTGCTGCCCTGTGCCTCCAGGTATTATAACAGGGCTGGGATTTACATCACTTACCTTTAGATAGCTACACCGCATATATGGGCTTCTGCACTGCAGTTCTGTTCATCATCATAAACAAAAGGAGAAAATAAGCACAGTGAGGCCATGACTCACATGTGCCATAGACGACTATTTAGGACGAGATGAGCTGTGCCCAGAAGTGTTTATTCCTCTACTGTCTTCACTAGAGGAAGTCTAGGGAATTACTAGAGAATGAGATGCCTGCACTGGAGATGTCTAATGTCAGATGATCTGAGCATCCCCTTGTTCTGCACAGGCCAGATGTTTCCAGGGTTTCCAGTGAGAAGGTTCCGTGATGTAAAAAGATGATACAAATATGAAAAACGCAGTGGTTCTGAGAACTCAGAAGAGTTTATGGTTATTATTGTCATGCTGTATGTTAGAACTAGCATTTTGTAGATTTGTGTTCATCATAGCTTCTGGGTCCATACATATGAGATAAGAATTCCCTCTGCTGAGCCTCCATAAAGATGCAAAGCACAAGTCTGGTCTCTGGCCAGCTTGCCATCTGGTCTACATAGGAGATTGGAGCAAAAAGCAATAAGGAAATGACACAGTTAAAAATAGCAGTTAATAGCTTGGTTACACTGATGGGATGAATATTATCCCAGCTTCCGTTAGGAAAAGGGCAGTTGTAGAAATTGAGAGATTATAAGGTAGTTCTGTGAGTTTCACTAGGAATTTCTCCCAAGCATAAAGAGAATCCTGTGAGTCTGAAACTTCTTGTTTGAAAATTCATCAGATGAAGTATGAAGGAAACAGTCATAAACTGGATGTGGGCTTCAACGTCTTGAAAGTGAAAAACAGATAATAGTTAAATAGGGAACGGAAAATCTGCGAACAACTTCAAGAAGTCACATGCATCATGGGAAAGGAGAGAGTGCAGGGTGAAGCTTGCCTCACTCAACGAGACAGGGAAATACTCTGAAAGCAGCAGTATTTCACACACATTGAAGCATTGAGGTTCCTTTATTCAACTCCAAACAAAAGAAAGTTGCAAGTATGAAGACATTTGATGATCACTTGGGCAAAAATTTTAGTTATGTGGAGGTGTGGAAGGGCAAGGTACTGTGCAGTAGAACTTAGACATATTCATGTTTTTGACAAGTTCTTGACATTTGAAAACTAGGAGCAAGCCATCTTTGTGGTATAAATGCATATACCGTTATCCACAGCAAATGAATAAGAAAGTAGCAGAAATATCTCAGGGAGAGGATGTAACAATTTTGACCTTAATTTGACAGTTATCCACAGGAGGTCAGAGAGACATGCTGAGAGTTTAGTTTGGAAAAGAGTTAGGTCTGGAACAAAAGGGTAGATTTGTGACTGCAGTTCAGAGATGGTAGATGAATGTCCAAAGAATAAGGTGGGTGTGGAGATCAGAGGTAGGAAAGTGGAGCTTAGGGGAATCCCAGAGTGAAATTAGGATAAGAGATAGAAGAACCCTTGAAAGTCAAAATCTGAAGGGATGGAGGGAGAACTCAAGGCAAAAGTACATGTCCACAACCTGTTTAAAGACAACACAACCTGTTTAACACAACCTGTGTTAAACACAACCTGTTTAAGACCTCTTTGTATAGGAGAAAAAAAAATGGAAAAAAATGTCAGGTAAGCAATTTGGACATATTTTTAAAATAAAGAAAGAAGGTTTCTTATTGTTCTCTCAGTACTTGCCATAGATAAAACCCAAGCTTTCAGGTCCTGAAAATATACAAAACCAGAAAACATGTCTAGAAATGTTCTTGACAGTGAGAAGGATCTGTTAAGAAGGTGAGTGCTGGTAACTGTCTGCGACATGGGGGATTGGGCTTCATGATTCTTAAACTAGGTCTTGTCAGGCACTATATGCCACTATATGTGAGTGAGTTATTGCTTAGTCCTACTGTCAGTTCAGTCAGTGAAGTACTTAAAGGGGAAAATTTGTCTTTTATATAGAAATGACCACATTTATTATTATTATTATTATTATTATTATTATTATATAACTCTTGTCCATCTATCTGATGAGGACTGGATTTAAAATGCATCCTGTCTCTTGACTGGAGGGAATGTGGCCAGGACAAAGGGCTTCCAGGGTTAAAATCAGATAAATGTCTATTTGACATATTAGACTCAATGTCTATTTGAGTATCCTCAAGTGTTTGGAATGCAGAGGATACCATGAGAAACAAATAAAGCCATTACATTCATTGTTAACAGAATTAGACATCACAGATGTTTTTGTAATGCACAGATTTCTGCATTCTCAAAGAAGCTTTTCAGCTGTCCTTGCAATTTTAAGACTAAAATATTCTATTAAAAGAACCGGTGAAAATAAATGAAACATATCATTATTTTTGCAATGAACAAATTGTTGATTTGTCAAACCACAGAGAGAGAGCAATGCCAAGTTATAATTCTCTTTCCAATTTAAGAATGTGTTTAAAGAAGTAATTAGAAAACTACACCACCCCCCCCCCCCCCAACGCCTTCCTGAATCTTCCTTTACAAATCCATTTTGCTTGAGGGTTTTTTGTTATTTCTATTTTTTTATTTAATCTTCCTGTGCTTTATCATAAGGATCATTTGCAGTTGAAAAAGAACATCTAGGAGGGGGTTAGTTTAACAGTTCCCTTGAAATGTAAGGACACAGTAGGCTTGTCCAAATTCCCTGCAGCTTGGATGTGCCAGACTTTTACAGCTGCATTCTTTATCAACCTCTCAAAATCCTTTAGTGCTATCTTTCAGCAAAGCTGTGAATCATTTATCCTTTTGGATTTGGACGTTTTTACAAATGTCAGTGTAGCTGCAGTGTGCAATGAAGCCAGTCGTTCAGCTCCCCCCTCCATTATGTGAAATAATAGTGCATCTTCTGTGTGGACACTATTGATACAGAAGTGAATGAGCCATGAAATCAAGATGCGAATCGCTGTAGGACTGTCTGCCTCCCTTCCCCCTTCCCATTTTAGAATTTTTCTTGGATCCAGATTCTTAGTAAAAAATTTTATAACTCTTGCACCATCTCAAAACTTGTTTCTCAGTATTTTATTACACCTTAGTTATGAGAGACTGAGTTTATATCTATCTTAGACATAATAAGAGGCCAAACTGAAGTCTGATAAATCACACTTTTAAACTCATATTACACATGCTCTCACTCTCTGTTGTTTTGAACTGTTTAACAAAAGGAATAAGAGTTTTGTAACTCTGATTCTGTTTTCTAATCATTGCCTTTGAAGAAAACCAGGAAAACAGGAAAAAAATGTTATTCTCTTTCACTCTAGGAAGTATAATATCTTGTTTTCTTTTAGTGACATGAGTTTTAGATTTCCATTGCTAGATTGTGTCGGGACGGGGAGGGGGGGCCGGGCAGGAGAGAGATCTGCCTATAGTGAGTCAAAACAACTTTTTAAAACAAACCAAAAAGAAGAGGGTACTGATGAGAAAGTCAAGTGCTGGATATAACATTTCTGGTAAACTTTTTCTCCCTCTTCTAAGGTCTGAGTAGAAATGGAAGCAACTTTCAAGATATCATGCATTTCCGGCTATTGGTATACAAAAATCCCTTACATTTTTCTTACTAAGCTAATAATTTCTAACATTTTTGTGGATTCTAATCACTGGCTAATACTGGAAAATCTGGACAGCCTATCATTTGTTAACTTTGGGGGATTTCAGTATGTTTGTAGAGGTCCTTCCACTCCCACTGCAATACGAAAAACACTGCAAAAGTAGTCTTTGAGTTGGAAAAAACCCTGATTCTCAAGATGCATGACCACAGTGCTTCCAGTAATCCTGAAGCAGCACTAGTAGTACCCAGTCTATCTGCTGATTTTTGGCATGGGTGAGAAATATGTACACCTGTCTCAGGGCAGGGTGATATCCTCAGGTACAGGATTAATTGTTAACATTACCTTTTTCATGAAACAGTTTTTAGTGTTCTGCTTTTTCTTACTCCCTTAATAAATTCCTTTTAGCCAGCAGTGCTGTGGCAAACCACATATTTGAGGGAGGCGGGGGGGGAGGGGGGATGAGAAAAGCAAGAGAAGCAACCATTTTCTTTTGAAAAATCACCCTATTGTTTTCATTGTATTAATAGTAATTTAGTCTTTCTCTGTGTCTGTTGAAATAAGAGATTGTTGCTCTTGAACTGTACTTTCAGAAAATGGCTGGTCAGAATATATGTCAGAAGCAACAGGATCCATAACTCTGATTAAAGAGGTCAGTGTCTTATCCCTTAGCTTATTATATATATCACTTTTAGGACAGTTGTGCCAAACCAAACAAATACAGTTTCTAGCTGGCTCACTTTTTGTCCTGTGCTCTCCTGCTTCTGGGGTTATTGAAAAGCTTCTTTCTGATTTTATTGAATAAATTAGATTTTCATTTTTTTTGTCGTTGTTGTTGTTGTTCTATCCATAGCTGTGAACTGTCTGTGAAATCTATTTGCCAACAGCACTCTTGTTGCTGTTGTGTTCAAGTTAAGGTAGAGGTGGTGGTTTGGCCATTTGCTGTCCTTGTGGATGAAGTGCTCTAAAAGACTCTGTACGAGCTACAAGAATCACTGTCACCCTAAGAGAAGAAAACTTACCATATCCCAAATTACCTACCTTGCTGTCTTAAAAACTCTTCCTCTCTCCTTATTTGGAATTTAATTGGCAGACTCATATTAAATAAGAAGCTTTGCAATGTGTTTTGGTAAGCATTTCTTTTGGGATCAGGCAGTTGTCCTAAGAGAGCTCCACATACCTGTGCTGGGGTGTGTGAGGGTTACTTGATGGCTTGGGTTGGACATCTGATGTGAGCTTAAAATAACTTTGCAAAATGTGACCTAGACCAGTCCTCTGGTCTAGTCTGCAGTGTGACCCCATTGTATTTTGCAAGAATGACTGACTTTGCCATTGAAAGAAGTATTAATCAAATCAGGTGTTCAACATTATTGCTTGTCCACACAAAGAAATGCATTTCCAGGCTGGGACAGAACTTCATGTACCAAGATTTAGATTAATGTCCACAGAACTCTTTTGTTTACACTGAGCTAGTGGGACACTCCCCTACTGCCAGCCCCCTTTTCCAGCCAAAAGGTAAATAATGAAAAGGGGCAAATGCCTAAAACTATAATGAACAATAGCTGGGCGAGTGCATGAGGGTCTCCATTGTTTTTACTATCTTGTAACATTTCTTTCGTACCAGTGGAAAGATCTAGGATATCATTTAACAATTATTTGCCTTTCTTTGAAGATCTCTTCTGTCTTTTCTTTACTTACTGTAAAATATGACTCATTTAAAACAAACAAACAAAAAATCTATTAGAGGCCTTGGAATATATACTTACTTGACCCATTTTTCCAAGCTACCAGTACTGATTTTGCTCACAGATCTCTGAGAAAGTTCCCACGGATTTACTAGGAGCTAGGCTTTCAGTCATTACCCAAATGCAGAGAACTGCCAGAAAGATTTACAGATTTGCTTCTAACACCTCTGAGTATAGAGCTGATTCAATTAAAAAAATTTACATGTGATTCAACACTTTTCTGTTTATGCTCAACAGCACTTTTGCACAGAACCAGAAGAATGACACGGATTTCATCACCACTACCAGAAAGAGTATTCCTATTGTTAACATGATGAAAACATTGAAAACATTGAAAAATTCCTATTGTTAGCATTATGAAAAACTCTTTCAGTGTATTTGATCTCAGTATTTTCCTATGGGCTCTTAAGTTTTTTCATTTTCATAGTTTCCACTTAGAAGATATGTTCCTTTTTTATGATGTAAATCTTTTTTGTAAGTCTGGTCTCTTCTCTTTTGCTATACTTTTCCCAAAGTATTCAATATTTTACCAAGTTTTCATTTAAAAAAAAAAAAATCTTCTCTAAGCCTCATGCCTGTGTAGATCCTTTAAGTACCTTTCTTAGAAAAAAAAGGCTTTTAAGTACAGTAATATATCAACAAACTGTAAAGCATTTGACCTATGATGGAGAAATGGTGTTTGAAAATATCTTCAAATACACCAAACAACAAAAACATATGTGACAAAAAATTCCAAAAACCTTTGAACTGTAGGCTTTGTTTTGGGAACTTTAGTCTCTCTTAAAATGAAAAAGGAGATCAGACTGTACATATGTGAAACTAATACAAAATAGATTTCCCAAAATGTTACTGAAGACTTATCTCTTTCTACAGAAAATAAGTGCAGAGTTTAATGGGGGTGTTTTTGGAAAGACTAGTCCATGTACAGAAATATTATTTCATTGTTTTAAGTATGAATCACATAGTAAGTGTATAGATTACGGTTATATTAAATTCTATATTTCCAATACCTTTGTCATGAGAAAACAGACATTAGAATTTATTTTTCTATGGTAATTTCTATACAACCCTATGGAAAAAGATGGTATCTTGCTCTCTCAGCAACAAAGACTATCTTTAAATCATCAATATTTACTGCAAGCATTTATGTTGACACCTTTATATATCATTATGTAGCATCTAACAATACATCTTACAAACCAGATGATAAAAAAGTAGATAATTTTAACTGATATTCTTTCTGTAATTAATTGCATTACAAAGGCAGTTTTTAAATTCAGCTGTTTAGTCAACAGAAGCAACAGGGTTTTGTTAGTTTTGGTGGGTTTTTTTTTTTTTTTGTTTGTTTTGGTTTTTTTTTTTTTGTTGTTGTTGTTTTTTTTGGTTTTTTTGGTTTTTTTTCCTGTGGCTGTGGTAGATGATGGCTTTCCCCTTTTAGCTGCCTGAAGATTTTGCAGGTCTAATCAGGCCACAATGAAGTTTTCTTCCTGGTTTCTGGCATCCTACCATGCTCAGCACATCTGAGGCTGCTGGAAGTCCCAGACTGCTGGGTCTCCTGAGACAGGGGTAGTCTGTGGTGTGGTCTTTGACTCTTGAGGGAGTGGTGAAGCTCTACAGCATTTCTGCAAAACGTGTCAGTTACAGCTCAGGAATCAGCTAATCATTACCAGGACCAACCTCACTCACGAAGCAGGGAGAGGCTTGTTCTAAGTTGCACCAGTGAAGTACAGAAGCTGGGAAGCGAAGGGTTTATAAAAACAAATGTGTTGCGGATAGAAGAACAAGCAGCAAAGTAGGATCTTTCTAGATAATGTCTAAGAAATCAAGATAAACTTTACCAAAACATTCAGAGGATTTAATATAATTAACTTTTTCCTTTTATCCTCTCTTTTTTGGGTACTTTTACCAAGAGTTTCACAGGTGCAGCTCAACAGCTTTTTAGTGCTTTATA
>JAWWMO010000096.1:17217692-17232168 GCA_035047845.1 Dendrocincla fuliginosa | reverse complement strand
TTATCTTCATTTTGTTATCTTGAAATTGAAGGTTACCTTTATATTGGAAAATCCTAATAGATGCTGAACTCAGCAGAAGACTCGCAGCCACCCTTCATGGCAGTTTCCTGGCACACAGCTGTGGGATCTCCCTTATCCTATATGGTTGCACATGTTGCCTCAGACCTTGGTTTGTTCCTCTGAAGCTGAATTGAAGAAGATGGTTCCAGACTGAGAAGGTAGGCCCATAACATCTGCTCAGTTCTTTGACCAGATACACACGACCATCACAAACACCCTGCAGGTGTGACAGTCACAAAATCACAGAATCATTAAGGTTGGAAGAGATCTTCAAGGTCATCTAGTCCAATGATCAAATTAGCACCGCCATAATCACTCATTCCCAAACCATTTTCCAAAGTGCCACATCCAGATGACTCATGAAGACTTCCAAAGAAGGTTACTCCACCAGCTCCATAGGTATTTATTTCAGTGCCTGAGCACTCTTTTGGTGGAAAAAATAAAAAAAATAAAATCTGATCTGAACCTCCTATACCACAGCTTGAGACCATGTCCTCTTGTCCCATCACTTGAGACATCGCAGAAGAGTCTGACCTCCCACCTCACTACAACCTTCTTTCAGGTAGTTGTAAAGAGCAATGAAATCCCCACTGAGCCAACTCTTCTCCAGACTAAACCCCAGCTCCCTCAGCTGCTCCTCTTAAGCCTTGTTTTCTAGACCCTTCACCAGCTCTGTTGCCCTTCTTTGGACATTCTCCAGCACCTCAAGGTCCTTTTTGAAGTGAGGAGCCCAATACTGAATGTAGCACTTAAGGTGCAGCCTTTGTAACAATTTAGATAAGCACTTGATGCCTGCTGCAGAGACACTCCTACAAAGTGCCTATATACTATCTGCAGCCAGATTAGAATTGAGCCACATACCCAGTTACTTCTGTTCTGTTTTGTTGTTTCAAATTACATTTAGGCTTATTGCAGAGCAGGTATACAATGTTAACATAGCCTGAATATCAGAAACTATTGGCTAAATGTCATTATTTTGGGGTGGATGATCATTTTTGGCTTTAATTCAAATGTTGTTATCTTAAAATATATTGTTAGAGTAAAAAACTGGAGCTATAGTTGATTGATTACATAGCACAAATGAAAGGATATTTAACACATACAGTACCATTTTATGCATGAAATAGACATGTGAATTATATTTAATTTAAAAAAATTCCTATTTCTTTACACTTTATAATTATTATGTTGTTTCCTGCAACATCCCTCTGTATCTCCTGAGAGCTGTTCTCCACATTTTCCTCCCAACATGCTGTAGCTTCCTTTCCTCGGCTCCCATGGTGCCTGGGCTGCTTCTGTGCGGCCGCACCTCAACACCAGTTGCAGCAACGTGACAAGAACTTCCTCTGAACAGAAAAGTGTTTTACTGTGCTGGTGCTGAATGTGGCACCTGCAAGCAATACTGGGTTTCTTCAGAAAAACCATTCAGATTTCCTCTTTCTCCAATATGTAATTAGGTGACACTGAAGAAATACTGTATTCTAAACTTCTTTCTAATGAAGTCATTGAAGAGTTGCAGAGCTACAGTAAATAAATATATAAGTAAAATCCCTGACAGGACTTGGCATAATTTATTTATTTCTCTTTTTAAAACTCAGCTGTTAACATACCACTTCTTTTAATAGCTTCCATGCTGACATCCTATATGCCAGTCTTTGGGTTCCTGCCACTTTTTGCAGGTCTATTCTTCCAAAACAGAGGAAAAAAATATTAATGATGTAAAGCTTGAAATTCCTTAATACCACCCTAGCAGCAATAAAAACATGAATCTGATCCTGAGGACTAGTAATGTACTTAGCCCCCACGGTAATGACACAGTGCTCTTCATCTGGAAAAATTAGTCAAGATTCTGGATGTTTGTAGGAGGATTTTAAGCACATGACCTTGTACAAGCTTGTGTTATTCTGCATGAAGCATTTGTGAATTTCCTTGAAACTGCTAATAGGAGTTGAGGGAACAGCAGACACCAGCACTTCAAGCCTTGTTTAGCCTGAAGAGTCACAAAGGACTTATTGTACTTTGTGTCTAATAGGCTTTGCTCTGAAAATCTTTAGCCATTAGTGTGCCAAATATCCTTCTCCTTTTGCCATATGCTATGTTCAGCAATTGCATTAGCTAATAAACTCCATGTTCCCTTGAAATCCCTTCTGTCCAGACCCAAATCTGGATATCCAGATCTGTGATAATTTGGACTATAATATTTTCCTCAGGACTGTCAGTTCCACATTAAAAAAACACATGGAGCTCTGAAAACCAGTTGCTCTGGAGCCTTCCCTGTATTGACCAAATCAGCATGACCTATGAATGCTTCTTTTTTTGTTGTTGTTCATTAAATTCAGAGACTGACAACTCACAGAAAATGTCTACTATTCTTTGATCACTCTCATGCAGCCTGAATAGCCTGGTTTGCTTCTTTTGACAAGAGAATGCTCAGAAAGGAATATACTATTTCAAAATATAGAAGGCAAGGGTGCATGTATCGAAACTGAGGGATTGACAGCCTGAGTCTCATTTGTAGAACTAAAAATGCTGAGGACAGTAGTGGAGACAGAGAGCTCTCTTTCAGTGTTTGCTACACTTTATAGCCTGCGGTGTATGTCTGTCTTGCGGTTTTGTCTCCCCTGAGTTTATTCAGGTGGAGGCATAAAACTGATGAGTGCTGAATAAGGTCAATGCTATGTATTCATTTTGGTTTAAATAATTGATGATGTTTCCTGTTTCTGCTTACATTAATTGCTCTCAGGTGTTGGAGAATTGCTCAGTGAGTTGCCTTTTAATTTGTTTCTTTAGAAAAGCAGCATGCTGCTTTTCAGAGTACTGTAAGTAATGTGTTCCAGGCAGTACTTTCTAACTGGAGGTTAATAAGGATGCATTGAATGCATGTTTGGGTGCTAGTGCCTCTCTGCACGTTGTGGGGGGGCACAGTGTGGAAGAAAAAAGTACAAGGTGGAGGACGGCAGGCAATGAAGAGACTCAGATGCCTCTGTACTGATGTTCTAAAGTATAATTTATGTCCCCCAGTTTAGGGCTGGACATTAAGTTTCTGACCCAGGAAAGAGTACTCAACTTTCGTTGCTTTCATTAAAGCTGGTATTATTTAACTATTCAACATCTGCAAGGAATTGGATCGCAGATAACATAGTTTTGATTTTTTTCAGAGGCAGACTCAATTCCATTGTGGGATTTATCTATTTTATTGCTGGGCACACACAAAAATAATGCCCTCAGATTGCTAAAAATTCAAACAAAACTGATTTAGGGGTATCATGCCTAGAGAATAACAGTACTATTATCATTACTTTCTCCTTTCTTAAAGTGCTTTTTTCATATGCAAATACATAGTTTCCACAGTTTAGAACTGACATGCCACTGAGGTTCAAAATGTGCTGGAGGTACAATTTCTGAGTGGAATTATATGACATTATTTTATTTAAACAGCTATGTTTATGTTCTGCTACTATCTTTGGGATGAGCTTCCACTGCTTCTAAACTTCCTGGTGGTCCAGAGAGCCTTCTGTTTTGTCTGAGTCTGGAGTGACACAAGCCAAATGGTTTATCTGGCAGTGAAAATCAAATGAAGGTATGGAGTGGCTTTGAATTCAGACTCTGTCCTACCAGGCAGTCTGGATCTTTTTCTTTCAGTTTTATCTGAACTGTTCAAGGACAAGCAAAACTCTCTCATTTGGGATAGTGCCTACTGACTACTGTATTGAAATTTACATTTTTGATGCACTTTTATGCAAGACAGCTTAGCAGCTCACGACCTTTGCAAATATCTCATGATTTTTGGAAGATCAAGTTCAGTGCTATCCTACTGTTTTCCTTTTTCTATACTGCCAAATAATCTAGCTGCTGTCTTTCAGTTTCCCTGTTACATAATTGTAACATGATTAGATTGGACTTATTTTTCAGAGTTCCTGAGGGTATAAATGTACTTCATGGGTTTAAGTTGTCTGTCATTTTTTGTTGTTCTACCTATACATTTTTCAGGAGTCTTCAGAGCTTTCATTTCCCCGAGATCCTGGTCTCCATACCTGGGGCTTAAAAAAAGGATGCTGGCTTGTCCCCCAAAAAAAACAAAAACCCAAAACAACACAAACTCTGAAGTATCTGAAGACCCAGAAACCAGCTACCTGTTAGTGGTAATAAATCAGTCTTAGTGGCCCACAATGTCCTGGTATATAATGCAGCAGCATCTGCTGCATACCGGATCATGGACTTTCCCCTTAGGTGGGTAGCAGGTTGGAGTATGAATCTCAGAGTTCTGCATTGCTAAAAAAATTGTTGTTGTCAAGAATTGCGTGATGGGGCAGGACACATCTCCCATTCCCACAACAGAAGTGTAGAACAGAATCTCTAATCACTTGCTGAATGGTAGGGCTCAGCAGGGTCACAGGCTGGAACATAATAACTTTCCTGGGCTAAAGAAAAAGTGAAAAAGAAGGAAACTCACTGGCCACGTCGACTGCAGTGTTTGCTGTTGTTTGCTACTGCATGCATGGTGAAGACCACAGTAGTCATCTCACTGTGTTCCTATACCCAACCACATGCCCAGAAGAGTTTGCCACCTGGGGTTGCAATAGCCAGCACACCTGCTCTGTTCTGGCAAACCCTTGATGCAAAGATTAATGTGATATACAGTTCAAGTTTGGTCTTGCAATTTGATAGTCACTGGTTACAGTCAAAAGGAAACTCTGCCTAGAATGGGGATGTGCCTGTCCAAAGTCCCATGAATCTAAACTTAAAATCAGCCACAAACACTAAAGGCAGTGAAAACACACAGTTTGGGGCTCTGATTTGGGTGAGCTCCCATAATTGCATATTCCTTGCATCTGTAACCCTGGAGGATTTCTGAACCAGACTATATACTGATACAATACAGACTCAATTGTTGTTAAGAACAGGCAATTTGAGAATATATATATAAAATGTATGAGTTTTTCCGCAAAAAAAAGACCTTTATTTTAAAGTAGCTAGTGAAGTCTTACCTCTCTTTCTCCAAAATAAAAGCTAGTTTTATGTCAAGGAATTGTGATAGTTGACTGATTTCCTGTGACAGAGACAGGTATATGTAGTCCAGCTATTAAAATATGCCATGTAATCACAAGCTTTCCACAAGCTTTTCATTTGACCTTGTACCTCCAACCCAAGGCCTTTTGACTTTGTATCGCCCAAACAGAACAGCTCTTCAGTGCTGGCAAATGCACTGACTTGCTGCTTTTCTCCTGTCACCTCAGTCCTGAGGATGAAGTGGGTAGGGATGCTACGTGTCCACCCTTGTGAGAAATGTTCTGGACAGTCCAGCTTCTCTCATGGTGTGTGTACAACATTTTTTCTCCCTAAAAAGGCAGTTTTGTCCCCTAAAATTCTGGGAGAGAACACTATGTTCATCTGTGCTATCTATTTTTGCATCCACTGGGTCTGAATATCCACTGAAACACAGCGCAGAAGTCAATAAGCCCAGCTGTTTGGTATTATTTGCATTATACTGGCATCTCTGCTGACCTAAAGAGCAAAAGAAAATAACAGGGCATATTTGAGGCTTAATAAAACATTGCAGTAGGGAGTCTTTTCTGAGCCGTTACAAGCATTTGCTGGAAATGCATTTGCTGATTTAACAAACTGGGTAGGACAAATGTTTAACATGCTGTTGTAATGATATTCAGATGCTTTTCTTAGTATTTGTTGATCTGCAAAAATATGTCCTTGCCCAATTGCACTGGAGAGCGGGATTAAATAAATAAATAAATGCAATGTGATGCGTTTGCACAAAAGCATAGCAGTCACTGTCCCTGACAGATGGAAAAAAAGTCAATATGATGTCTGAGACAGCCCAGGCTCTGCACTGCAGAATAAATTACATGATTCGCTGAATGCCTGGGCTTCACAGAGACATACACAAAATTGGAAAGATAAAAGCTTGCATTGGCTTCAGATGATATTTACTGCCTGATGGATTTACTAGAAGCCCCAGTACAGTCATACTGTATTGAATTATTGGCCTCTATTTAGCTGTGTGTCCGTCGAAGCTTGAGTGTCCTTTTAAGCGTAAGTGAGCTGGAGCCCTGCCAAGGCTGTTTGAAGCTTTGTGTACAGAGGACGAGGCAAGCTAATGGCTACTAGCTTGCATAACAGGGAACTTAAGGATGCTGCGGGTAGACAGCAATGCATAAGGTGCATTCTTATCAATATTAATGGCAACATAAATATTAATGCAGGCTACCTGGCACATCATTTTTGAATGATTCTTGTTTTCTTTCTGTTTTAACACAAAAGGAGATTACTATGATTTTTTTCCCTCTCTTTCTCTCACAGAAGGGGGAGTCTGAGAAAGACCATTAGCTTTACAGCTATCCATTGCCACAGCAGCAGGATTTCTACGAGGCAAAGGAGGCAAATGAATACTTGCTTTAAGAAGTATACTGCTACCAATAAAATACCTGATTAGAATAGTAATATACTGTGCAGAGCTATTATTATGGATTCATTATTATACTGTACCAAGGCATTTCAGTTAGGCAGTTGNNNTTACAGTGAACCCCACAACACGGTCACACCGTTGTTGTAGCTACAGTACAGGGAAGGCAGGCTCAGTGCTCAGCTGCTTAACACACTGGCTTGTGTTTCAAGAAGCCTGGGGCTCCGTTTTTGGCCTGGCTATTGCATATGATGAGTTTAGCTTGTGTAATGGTTCAGCTCGCTGAGGGTGGGAGACTGCCTCTGAGAAATGGCTGTCAATTGCAATGCTGCTGGCAAAGGGTTTATCCAGTTAACTACACTTCAGAAAAAGGAAAGTAACCCTCAGACTGCATTGTGCTGATCAGCTGGATTGGCAACAAAAATGAGCAGGGTTTCGCTCCAGGTGAATTTGTTGCAGTGGCAATGTGAAGGAAAGAAATGATGAGAAATGATGTGCCTGTGGGAGTAGGGAGGCTCACAGACCAGAGAAGGACAAGACGTTATTTTGAGACATGAATAAAATGCATCACAAATCTTCCATCATCTTACAGTTAACATGTTCATGTCAGGGACTCTGACTCACAGTTTCTGGCAAGATGTAATGTGGATATTTACAAGGTTATTGCTCTCAGCTGTCCCTTTGTGCTGCTGCCAAAGGTTACTGCCCTGAAGTGGGCATGGCAGATGTGAATATGTACTGGTTCCTCAGCTGCTCCTGTTCAAAACTCACATTCTAACACAAACCACAGCAGCAGAAAATGCCTCAGCTGAATTCAGTAGAGACAGTCAGAGCTCACAGTTTTGTCCCTTTGATTCTGAAGCACAGCTGGTGTTAAGCAACTGTTTGCTCAGAATTTTCAGGAGTAATGGTAATAGAATTACTGTTTTCTTCTCATGTCCTTCCTCTGAAATCACTCCTTGCTAAAAATGAAACTGAGCTGCCACCTCTCTCTGATGGCAGAGGGAGTGATCTTTCCAGACACCAATGTGTTCAGGTCATGCATGCCGTGCCAAATCAACGGTCACTGGAAGCTCAGGCAAGGAGAAAAATATCTTCTATTTCAAAGAGGCTTTAGACACATGTATCTTTTATAGGGTAAAGGGACACTGCAATGTTCTATTGTGGTTGCCTCTCTGTCATTGTTTCTTTTTGCCAAAGAACTTTCATTTAGGAGTGGTATCTCAATTTATTATGTTTTCTTTGCATTGGATTGAAAAACTTTGATTTAAATGATGTCATTTGACTTGTTCAATGTTAATTACCATGGCAGATCATATCTGAAAAAGTCCTCTAGCTTTAGGTGCTGTGAAGGAAAGATTCATCCATGCTTATGCACTATAAGTTGATATTCACTAGAAGGTTTACAACTGGCTGATAAGAAATGCCATCACCACCTTGTCTTCTGTTATACCAAGACCCATTAACAGATTCTAAAGAGGATCAAGATAGAATCAATACTGAATTTCAGCTCAAAAAATATTTTTTTCACATTCTTAGTTCATAGCAAGACTCATTAAAAAGCCTATTAATTTCTAATAGGGATAGAACTATCTAATCTCTGGTAACATAATAAAATAACAAATTCTTCAAGATACATATTGTGATGCTGCAGAGTCATGTCTCATTTATGCTACTGTCTCCTTACATTTTTTCTGCAAAATTAAAGAGCCATGGAAAGGTGGAAGTTTAATAAGCTTTTCTTGCTTGCTCAGTGCCCAATCCATCTCTTCTTCATAATGTACAAGAGAAATTGCATCTCTTGTGTTTCAGTTCAAATGCCTATGACTTCTCTCATGCTTCAAGGTCAAATGTCAATTTCTTGCCTTCTGGGGTGCCTAACTGTAGATATTCCCAGATTTAATGCAGGCAATATATTCTAATTATCTTTTTAAAAAATTCAAAATATACTTCACTCAGGAGGGGAAAAAAAAAATCAAAAGAAAGTCCCAAGCAAATGCTAAGCAGCATATTAATGAAGCAAGGCTAATTGCTTTGAAAGGAATAGTTATCTGGGTTCCAAGATTCGTTACATGTGCTTTGGTTAATAAAATGAAAACCTTGCATATTTGAAAGTCCTTTGTCTTACCCAGATATTTCCAGTTTGTCTGTCATTCGGTGTCATGAAATATTGTCTAAAATCCTTTGGAAGGAAGTTAGTATCTTTTCAGAAAACACTGTGTTTGCACAGTTTTATACTCCTTTTTTCCCTATTCTGTAACTAATAAACTCTGTGATAAGACCAATCCATATTTCTAAACTCATTTATCCCTTCTAAATAATAAACATTAATAAGCAACTGGAAATTAAGTTTAGTCTGAAACACTTCATTTAGCTCAGATAGAGTGTTTTTCCTTTCTGTGGAATATAGTTTAGCCACTTTTTGGAAGGAAAAGAAAAAATTGCATTGTTTTTACTGTGTTAAATAAATTCTACTAAACTTCTCTCTGAGAAATTAGCATCCCACATGTCATTGAGAAGAAATAATATGTGGGTTTTTTTATGAGAACAGTAGGTTTTCCCACCCTTGTGAACAGTGACCAAGGACCATAAGGCCTTAAAAAAAAAGAGTTCTTTTCACAGTCAGCAGGTTTTTCTGGATTACCTGAAAATTATTTGGCATTGGGCAGACCTTATTCCATGACTGAATAAGGACTTTACAAGTAAGCACTATGCACACATGAACATTTTAAATGAGTGCAAGCACTTCCTTTCACCCATTCACAAAATGTTTGTGGATCCTAAGCACTGTGGTGAAGACAGCTACCAAATTTGAATGCAAAGGCCAAGATCAATGTGTCATCTTTGTATCATTTGCAGACATGCTTATAGTTTGACAAATATATCTTCAGGAAAAAAAAAATCACATGATCATACTGGCAGGCCTATTGTAATTATTTTGTCTTCTCACGTGGTGTAATCTGTCTTCTAAAGTTGTCTTTTCATGTTCACATTTCCTGCTACTTCATGGACTTAAAAAATGTCGTTGTTCTTCTCTGCTTCATTTCCTGTGACACTTTATAACTTCTGTGGGTTTAGGTTTGTATTAAAGGTTTTAATTTTGGTCTGGTGAGTATTGAGAAGTCTTTCATGGAGCTTGTAGGGGATGTGAGACAGTGGCTCTGTGAACCCTTTTGATGACTGGCTGGTCACATGACTGTCTGTCTTTGCAAGGGGTTCAACACAGCAGCTCAGGCAGTCACTGCCAGTCCCAGACCCCAGTGTTCAACCCCAGGAGCTCTTCTCAATATGGTTTCTTCTGGCTTCAAGCACCTTCCCCACTATAAGTCCACTTTTCTGCCTGTAGTGTGTCAATCCTGCGTGCTCACATAGTCGTCCTCCCATTCCAGTAGCCCACAAAAAGCAAGGTTTATCAAGAGTTAGAGTTTCCAGCAGATTTCTCAAGTGATGCTGCTATCTAAAGATTCCTCTTCAAATTATATGCCTGATGATATAAAGAAAGAAACATTGCAGGTTAATAAATCCCTAAAGTATGCTTAAGGAAAAACAAGCTATTAAACTGAGCTGGTTTCCCAAGTGGACTAGAGATAGGATAATCATGAAGGTTTTCTATGATTTGGAAATTGAATATTCCTGAAGTAGGACTCCCCTGTTATATACAATTATGATCTTTCATATCAACAAATACAAAAAATTTTTACAGAGATCCTCAGGTTTCAGAATACTTGGACTGTGGTTTACAGCTGGATATCCAGATACTAATATGAGGCACAAATATTACTTACTGCCACATAGTGCTAATTGAGTGTACTCTATACTGTATATTCAGCACAACTGAACTCCTGTTGTTTAAATGTTGTGCATTCTGAATAAGGAAGGCAAGAAGAAGAAATGATTCATTCCTTATTTGCAAAAAGTGATGGTGGAACTTAATTTTCTTGTTAATAGCTGGTAGAGATGATAAATACATCATGGAAGTATGCATATCAGTTGACACATGTATTGAAGTGATTCATTGGTAAAGAAAACTGCAAAGAGCTTCACAATATCATATAGAAAATGGACAGCCAGTAGCAAATAAAATGTAAAACAACCATGTATGGTGGAAAGAGTGTTTTAAATTGCAGGTGGTTTTTGTGTTGGTTAGTGCTACTGAAAATACCATGTGGGCTTCACTGTGAGTCAGCTCAGTGAAATCGTCCATTCAAAGTATACACTTGCAGTCATAAAAGTAAACAAAACCTCTGTCTAGACTAAATTTGCTGCTGTGGCTGCTGTTCCACAGAGGCTGTCCAAGATCAATGAACTGTGCAATCATAGAACTAGCTAACCAAGCTGAAGTATTATATCCTCTCCAGGAGGGCCTAAAATTATGCTGTGGTGTGTGCAGAGTGCCCTTACTGTGGTCAGATGTCATAAACCATGTCAAAATGTATTGCAATCAAGTTTCTATTCCTGATATTGGTAGGCTATTGCTGACCATTTTAACCTGTGTAAACTGAATGTGGGGAACACATTTCCTAAGCTAATTGCAATTTTTATTTTTTTCACCATGTACCTTGCAAGTGCATGGCACAGGAGAGTTGCCCCTTAAGAGGTCGGGCGTTCATAAAGGATTAGCATCTGGTCAATCTCTGTAGTTGTGTCCTAAAATATTCATGAGCAGGACTGAAAGTTCATCTTCTGCTCCAATAGTCAAAGGAAAGATGACTGAAAAAAACAGCTTGATCAGGAAAGGGATTTTGTTTCTAAGCTCACAGGGTGTGGGGTCAGGCTCTGGGAACAGTATTGATGCCAAAGAGTGCATGGAGAGGGCTCCTGACAGTCACCTTTGCTTGGACAGAGGCTTAGGCCTATTAGGCGGTAGGAAAACCTTTTGTGTATCCAGTTCAGTACTCATTTTGCAAGTAAAGCCTGTAACAAATATCTCAAAATGGAGCTGGGGGGAAAAAAAAAAAGCTGAAAAGACTGACATTGCCTCTACAAATGGAAGTGCTGGGCAGCTGTAGCTGCAGCAGTGACAGGAAGTACAGTTTCTGCCAGAGCACATCACAGCCAAATTTTACTAGACTTCCTAAAATACCTCTGTGACCAGGGGACCAAGATCCTGCCAAAGGTTCTATAGTACTCTACTCTCTAGCATTCTAATTCTGCTTCTAGCAAAAGTTACAGCAATTAAGTGAAAATGGTGGAAATGCCTCTTTTTTTTTCCTTTTTTTACTTCAGCTCCTTAAAATAACAAAGCCAACTTCACTTAAATTCCCAAAAAAGGTTTATCCTTTCAAATAACCCTTCTGGATGCAGACTGTATGTAGCTTTTGCTATCTTTTGCTTTACATTTTCTCTTGTAATGCTTTTAATCATGCAAGCACTAAATAGGTGTATAAATGGCAAATAATTTTGACAAAGACATTTTGTCAGTTTTGGAATAGTTTTTTTCAGTAAGGCATATTGTATAGCTTCCTTCCTGGTGCAATTGCAGTTATATTTTTAAATAATGAAATATATTACCCCAGAGAAAATTATAAATACCTTCATTCAGAGCAAAACAAAATGCTTAACACATATAAGAAATAAATATGAAAAAAAGAAATACATCATTGTATCACCAGTCTTTCCAACTGAACTCCTTCCAAAGTAAATCAAGAATCTTATTGAAATTGTTTCTACTTATCATGATCTCACTGGGAAATGAAAGGATTTTCTTCAATAGTGTGTTGTAACTCAGTCATTATACCACAGTGAGGTAATTTGCTAAAACAGCTGCCTCTGATGAGCAAACCTTTCCATCTGGTTGAAGCCAAATAGATACAAACAAACTCATGTCAGTTTTTCTTACCAAAATATAAAATCAAAATAAGCTCCTTCTGCTCTGATGGGTTGAGCCTTTGAACTGCAGTAACCAAGATTTGTTTCTTTTTTGATGCCCTTCTCTTACTCTCATACACACAGACTTGGCCCTGGCTGCCAGAGGGTTGATATCATGCCACCTTTGAGATGGATTACAGTGTAACTGGGAATGTGTTTGCAATATAAACCTTCCACCAACGAACCAGACAAAATTAACAGTTGTTGGAACTTGTTAGCTTTAGCAAGACAGCACTTGTGAATAGTTTGTTTTCATAGTAGTTTTTTTTCCCTTTCTTTAAAGTTTGTTTGTTTTTTTTAATTGTGCTAAGGAAATTTCCACTGTTTCTTAGTAAAACAAGGTCCTGATACATGCACAAAATCTTAGTTATACAGACTACACTTTTTCACAAAGAATCAACAAAATGAAAGACTGATTAGCTTTCACACTCTCAGGAGACCTATATAGAGTCATAATCTCTAAAATTAATACTGAATGTAACCTGACTTTGTGTTTTGGGTTTGGTGGGGTTTTTTGGTTTGGTGTGGTTTTTTTTTTTTTTGGGTTTTTTTTTGAGCCACACTTTTTTTTTTTTTCCTGTAAGTCTTAACAATACGTGCATGATAAATGGGCATATGTGTTTCATATGAACATTTTAATTTGTCATTAGGAAAGTCTTTGGAATATATTACCAAGACAGAATTCTTATTCAAAAGAGCATTTCAGTTTGTTACCTTTTCTTCTTAATGGAAAATGTAGGGTGCAAAGTTTAAAAACATGTTTATTAAAATTAGTGGTAGGATGAATTCCTCTGTGTAAATATTTTTTCAGCCAAGGGCCTGATGCAATTTTTTGTGAAGTCAGTGGAACATCTCCCACTGGCTTCAACAGAAATTACGTCAAGCACCAAATATGGAAAACTTGGATCCATGTAGAGGTCTGGATCCAAGAATTACACTTGGGTCCCATTTCTGTAATAAGTGGTTCCAAAATGTTAATTCTAAAAAGTCTTAAACTATCAGGAAATTGAACTTGGGATTCAGATATATCTCTACAAAATTTTGGTTCTTTAAGAAGGAAATCTACACCTATAGAAGTGGTTTTCCCAGTAAGCAACATTTTGAGTATGTTTAAGATACTTCAATAGCAGCCTTGTGAATTTAACAACATCCCTCAACACTACAGTGATGAAAACACAGGGCCAATAAGGAGGAAAAAAAAATCACAAAGGTACTTTTTAGAAGATCTGCTCTGCAATAACATGCTGTGCACCTCATTCTGTAGACTCCCTGCAGAGCCTTCACGATTTGGCCACGGTCTGTGAAATCTGCCTTGCAGAGTACTTGGAATCTCAGAAATTTAATAAATGACCGCTAACAAAGTCACATTTCTGTCTAGAATTGTACAAATCCTCACTGTATGAAATCATATCAACACTTTGGGAGAAAGGATGTTACAAACTTGTAATATCAACATATTTAATGTTCTCCTTGGCTGGTGGATGTAATGTAAATTTAATGTACAATAGGGCAAGGTTGTGATACTCCATATTGTTCAAAAGTTTTGGTTGCCTCTTGTGTCTCTTTCACCCATATGCTATATATTACTGGTAATTGGAATATATGATTGAAAGCAAATTTCTGTCAGTCGTCTTAGCCTTGTGCCAGCTGTAGCTAATAAGAAACTTTCTTTTCTTTCCTTCAAAAGGAAAACCATTGTCCAATACAGGAAGCAGCAATAAGACCTAGCAGTTATAAAAGAGAAAGGTAAGAAAGAAGCTTCTGCCAATCAGTCTACTGTTGAGAGGGTTATGAAACATGTTTTGTAAAAAATAAACCCTTCTCTCTAAACACAAACACACCTAGAAAAGGCTATAAAGCAAATGTTGTGTTTACTGATATTTTATATGCTAGCTATAAGATCTGGGTATGTACCTGCTCACTGAGTTCCTTTCATTTAATCTTATTAGATCCCAGCTCCACCTATTAAGTATTCATTTAGTTGGATATAATTTTTATACCAAGTGTATGCTCTTTAGTAGCCCACATTGAGAAAAGTTAACTTCAATTCACGTAGTTTACAAAGAGCTTTTTTGTAGACAATAGACATGTGAGAACGAAACAGATCAGTATTTGGAAAAAATGACCTGG
>JAWWMO010000096.1:17204741-17217328 GCA_035047845.1 Dendrocincla fuliginosa | reverse complement strand
ACCTGTGATCAAGCTTAAAGGAACAAGTTTGAAGCAGGCTTTTTAAGTATTTCAGCAGTAGCAGTAATATAGCTACTGCATGCATGACTGTGTGTCGTTTTATGCATATGGATTTGATTTCATATTTATTACAGTAGATAGCCTGAAGCATCTAGATTTTTGTGCAAAGAAGGTTATCATTTACCCCAGATGCTGTTAAGCAAGAGAGAAAATACTCTGCTAGTCCAAGTATCTTTCAAAAAATGTCCTGATTTGGGAGAGAGGTGCTGATTTCATGGACTTCCAGGTAACTGTTGTCCTGATCTTCTTTTCCCTAATGGAAAGATTGCTTCTAGATGAAATTAAATTTTGATAAAAATAATACAGTCGCAACCTAGCTCCTGCCTGACTAATGTGATGGACCTTTACCAAAACCACATTGCCCTTTGTCAGACAGAGGTATGTAAAAGAGAAGTTATATGTTGTTGTGGACACTAGCGTTCCCTCCTACACAGCCATAAACAGGGTACTTGCAGTTTAACTGGTTTTTCCTTACCCTTGAGGAGATGTCCATCATATCCTGTGAGCAGTCACAGCCAGGAGGTGAGCCCTTAAGGCTCCACATCTACATGCTCAATTCCTATAAAGGTGTCTGGGAAAAGACAGTCTGCTCATTTATTCTGGTTCAAGTACTTCAGCTCTGTTCTCCAGTCTTGAAGCTGTGATTGAAATTTCTGACCTTTGTTTGATTTTACCATCAACAGCAATCGAGAGCCTTCTAGAAGCACAGACAACTGGAAGGGTTTATTGATTCAGAAATAAATGCCAATTATTCATTTTTTGAGATGTACAATTTTTGATGTAATTATGCTGCTCTTTTTTCTGGTACTATTTACACCCCGGGTAGATATTTTTGTAAAGTACCTTATAGCTAACTGAAGAATGTGCAAGATAATCTGTGGGGGAAAGTTTAAAAGTATTTGTTCAGTGGTCTGAAGTTATTTTAATTAATATTTAAATTAATAATTAGACTTCATTTTGAATTTCCTTACACTTTTTGTTTACATTTCTCTGTTAACTGTATTCAGCCCTCTGTGACATATCAAACAAACTCAACATTCCTGTTTTGAATTTGGATTTGAAATAGCACAAAATTCAAGGAAGTTCAACTCCAGGAATTTTGTTTTGACCTCTTATGAATAATAAAATTTAGATCTGGTTTTAAGTTGTGACATACTTGGCAGTTAGGTATTCATCTTGGTCCAAAGCATTTCCTCTTATGTTATAGCTACAGCGCATGCATTTCCAGTGCTTTGTACACTTATGACTATGCCATGTTTACGAGATGTTATTATTCTGATCTCTAAGTGATTTGCAAAGGAGGGAACATATCACATCTACATTTTGAGTTTATACAATACCCATAAATATTTGGCACGCTATGTGAAGACATGGTTATCCTTCAGCTGAAAATGTTTTTTCACACTGTCCACTGAGCTTTTGAATGCCAAGCTTGTAGCATTCACGGAGACAAAAATTCTCTGGAAGTGTGGTTATAATGGTATATCTTCCTCAGTGCTGGTCAACACAGCTGAGTCAGAGTGTGTGCATAACAAAATCATCAGAGCCAGGAGGTGAAATGTGTTGTCTAGAAAGTCCTCATTTCAGAACTTGTCAGTGGGTGGAGAACAAAGCCTCCCAGAAAACTGTCTTTCCCATTTCCAGTAGTTCTAAGAGCACAGTGACTGCCTGCTCATCTCAGCTCTGAGAAGAATGGAAGCCAGTGCATTAAGGACACACACATCTTGGAAAAATGTGTATCTTTTTTTTCTTTATGCCCAAAGATCAACCAGGTGATCTAGAGGTCAACAGTGAATATGCAGTAATTTAAAAAATATTAACAGCACTTTCAGCTGTTACTTGAAGACTGAAAATGACTTGTCACAGGGAGCAATTTTATTGGCTGTTAAAACATTTTTAAAAGGTAGAATAATATATAAGCCTTGCTCTGCTACACAGTACCCTTAATCATATAATCACAGAACCATTTAAATTGGAAAAGGCCTCTGAGATTATAAAGTCCAACTATTAACCCAGCACTTCTAAGCTCAACACTAAACCACGTCTTTAAGTGCTGCATCTACAGCAAACACTTCCAGGGATGTCGCTGGAGCATGTCCAAAGAAGGGCAATGAAACTAGTGAAGGATCTAAAATCTGAGTCTTATGAGGAGAACCTGAGGGAACTGGGGTGCTTAGCCAGAAGAAAAGGAGGCTTGGGGAAGACCTCATCACTCTCTACAACTATTTGAAAGGAGATTGTAGACTGGGAGTTGGTCACGTCTCCCAAGTAACAAGTGATAGGATGAAAAAACTTCAAGTTGTACCAAGGGAGAATGAGATTGGATATTAGGAAACATTGCTTTTCTGAAGGTGTTATCAACTGCTGAAACAGGCTACACAGTAAAGTGGTTCAGTCACGATCCTTTAGCAGTCTTTTCCAACCGAGATGAATCTTTGATTATATCATTCACAGGTCCTTCTCTGTTCACAAAGAACAGGTCCAGTGCAGTTCACTCCTTAGTTGTCTCACTTAACAGTTGCATTAGGAAGCTGTCTTCCACATACTCCAGGAACCTTCTGGACTGTTTCCTCTCTGCTGTTTTGTATTTCAAGCAGACATCTGGTAAATTGAAGTCCTCCCTGAGAACAAGGTGAGACTTCTTGCAGCTGCTTATAGAATCCTTCTGCCTCTTCATCCTGGTTGGGTGGTCTATAGCAGATTCACCATAATTGACCTTGTCAATGGTCAGTGTTCTTTCAATCAAATGCTGAAATAGGAATTTCCTGAAAATTAACTACTTAACTCTAGAGCTTTAGTAAAGAGCTTTAAAAATAGCTTTCAATAAAAATGGTTTTTTGTGCATGTCTTGGGAGAATCAGATTCTATACGGTTGGCCAGTATTGTTATTATTTTATGATAAAATTGCACCTCCTGCTAGGTCTCACTGCTTAATTAATGTGATCCTTTTCCCAGAACACAGCAGCACATGAGAAACCAGGCTGTAGATAAATCTTAGACTTCTACTACTGACATCATTTAACATGCAGAACAGGCTTTGCTTGAAGTAAAAAGGTTGAAAGAAGTTGATCTTTTTTTCCTTATTTTCCTTTTGCTGGACTGCTTCAGCTTATTGATTACTGTGATATAACATGCTGTGCTTTTATTTACTTCTATCTAATGTATACCAGGATAGGGCAAGTGGCTGAAAACTTCAGTCCTTAGCCCGAAGGTAATACTCAAATGTCAGAATTTGTATAGTTTCATCCTTCAAGGGCTAACTCTGGGGTGGAACGAGAACATCATGGTTCAGTTTCTGTGACAAACAGCTATTTTTCACACTCTCAGGGGCTGCCAGTACGTGTGGTGGGTAGGGTAATTTTCTTGATGTGTCTGCTGGGACTTTTACAGATGCCCACGTTTTCCTCTGTCGACCTGCCATGGGTTGGAACTAATGGCCTGGAGGCTAGGGTGCATCAGCCATATCACCCATCACCTGGCCCAGTAATTGCATTGAAAAAGTCCATCTCCACACCTCTGTATGTATAGTGCCAGATTTTCAGCTGTTTGCTTCTCGCTTCCTCAAGGATTAATTTGATACAAGATAGCAGCTTGGGATTTTAGGCTGCCTGCAAGTCTGGAAACAGTGGTCCTCTTTTGCCTGTGATGTCTTCTGCATTTTATTTCAACAGGGCAAATATAGTGGAAAGACAAAAATAACTCCATGATGAGTAAATCTCGGCAATGCCCTGCACTGATGCAGCAGCAATGAATTTAGAGCTTTCACACTTCTGAAAAATTAAATATTTTGACCTGCTGTTCTATTGGTTGAAGCCTTTCTCAAACAATTTCCAAATTATAAGTATTGTGTTGCTAAAGCATTGATAATATCAGTGACAGTGGGACTCACTGGAATAGAAGCACTCTACATCAAGCATATTTTTAAAGTAGCATGCCCACCTAAAAGCTTTTCTCCTGTAGAAAATGGGTTGTACAATAGCTTATCAGCCAGAGAAGAGTGCACAGGAGAAAAAGGGAGAAATAAAAATAGTAAACCCCACCCCTGTGCAGAACTTTAGAAACATGGCTCTAACAAAGACTTCCTGTTCCACACAGAATTAGTGCTGGCAGAGGCAGCTCACAGGGCTGTGGGTGTACTCAGCTGTGCAGAGCTGATTATAGAAGATGAAAGAGACTGGCAATTCATTTCATCTCACACTGAAGCACTGCTGACAACTGAAAGTGAGGACAGAAGGATTCATTTGTTCAACTTCTGTTTTAGAATGCAGGCTTCAAATGATACCGCAGAGAAAGTTGAGGGAAATGCTGTGGTGTAATAAAGTGTCTATTTTTTATTTTGCTGACTCCAAGATTTATGTTTTTGACTGCTTGGGTTTTTTTGGTGGGGGGAGAGTTTTTTTGAGAAGCCTGAAACACCATGTTGCTGGTGAAAAATGTAGATGGTATTGGCCCAACCTAATACATACAATGATATGTTACATACACATGTTAGTATGCAAAATGGAAAACGATAAATAGATATCTTTATATAAAACAAAACTAGAACATTTAACACCTTTCTTTCCATTCCATTTCCACACTGTTGCCTCAGGAGTTTTGTAATCTCTTTCAATGCTGAGATGTTTCAATGAGGGTATTTCATTGCAGAATTAGCATTTATTTGATAATTGTAATAGTGAATAATTCCTGGCAAGTTAGACTCCATATATTTTAAACTTACCACATTTTTCATGCACTAGAGTTTCAGAGACAGATGGCAGGAACACTTAAGCAGAGGATGGGTGTACTTGCTAAGGAAAGTATAGCGTACAAAAATACAAAGATGTAAGTCACACCCAGCTTACCCCTCATTTCTATGCCTGTGAAACACAGAACAAGAGACACTACCCTTAAACCACTGGTGGAAAAAGTTACATTTCAAAGGATAAGGACAGCAAAGCATGTGAGAAGAGAGCCTGGGATCTCCCCCCTGCACACACACTTGAAGTCTTTAAGAACAAGTCAGACTCACATCTGTCAAGCCTGACAATAGTATAAATGATTCCCACCTTTGGGCAGGAAGAAAACGAAATGGTATCTCAAGGCTCTCATAGTTCTGTATATATGCTGGTTATTTTCAAGGACTTCTTTATTTTTAAATTGTGGTTAACCAGCTGTGTTATTTTCCTTCAGTGCTAAAAGGTAGCTTACAAGTTAAAGCAACATTAATATGTAAGAGTCATAAGAAAGGTCTCCTGACTCAGTTGTTACAGTGAAATCTGTTTAAAATCTAACCATATATTCTCAAAGTATCCTAAACAGAAATGCGTATTTGCAGTGATGATAACCATATTTGGAACATGTTCACAAATAGCAAAAGGAACAGTCAATCAGTCACGAAGTGTCCAGGAACAGAGAGGTTAGAGCTTTCAAGGATATTACATCTCGGTGCTGTGATCTATAGAAATAACAAATATGGTGCTAGTATTTATAATGACAGTTTGTCACTAATCATTCAGTACCATAACATACACAAATGAGTTAAATGTAGTCATCCAAATATTCTCAGTTGTTTCTTTGCGAACCTTCTGTTCAGTATGCATTTGTGTAGCAGGAAAAACTACAGATGGATATCTGATTAGGAAACTGGTCACTCACAAATGAAAAACAACTCTGCTTTGCAAAGCAAGGAACATCAGGCAAAACAGCAGTTTGGCTTAAGCAGGTGATTACCTATATAAAATGAGCTTCTTGTGTGACATGCTTCCCCATTTGCTGTTGTCATGCTATGTCCGTCCAAACCTGAGTACTGGTCCTGTTGCAACTTTTGTCTGTATGCAATGCCCAAGCAAAACCAAAAAACCAAGACAGTTCCTTTTGTCTTTTCTCTGCCTCCTTATTATAGAGGGCTGAACTCAGCAATGTCAAAATATGAAGGAGAGGAGAATCAAACACCTGTTAACAACTTGGTGGTTTTGAGAGCACACACATAGGATTTTGTGGCAGTCTTCAGTAAAATCATGCCTGATACATTTTGATTCATCCCCCAGGTCACTCAAACATGCTATAGTGTAACTTATTTTACTCCTATTATTTTAATTATAATTCTTCATTCAAACTGCTCAGTATTTATTACTCCTGTGTTGTGGAGCACAAACACTAGGACAGAACGTTACCTGATACGATGTTGTGCAACTGAGCAGCATGGGGGGAAGATATGGCCCTTTTTGTATCAGCTGAACATCTGCTACATATGTTGAAATACTTGTTTTGACTTGTTGGTCTGTTGGTCTGTCCCTACTGTGTTCCTAAGCAAGCAGTAACTACCTCAATGTCTTCATATCTATAGATGAGGAATTTATATAATGTATTCTTCTGGCTATTTCTAGGTTTTCTTTTCTAAATCAGTATTTTAGAAAACATTTTGAAGAAGGAGCTTCACCATGTGAATAGTAAGGATACAGACTATGAATCTGGATGGCAGTCAGTACTAGCTGCAGATGCCATCGATTTAATCAACATATTTTCTTTGTAGGTGATCTGTTTGATTCACATTTTGACTATAGAAGATGACAGGTTTGCTACTGTTTGCCTTTTTAGCACCATATATAAAGTATATATTACTTTAGAAAAGTGACTAGACGGTAAAGTGTCATTTCCAGCAAGGAGTATACCCATTTTTAATTAGTTCTGTTTCATGAAGAAATATGCTTATAATATTTTATTGCAGAGTATCTATAACAATTTTATCAAGCAACAATATATCAGTAGTCACTGCTTTAGAAGAATTGCAGTGGATTCTAACAAAATTATTTTTCCAACATAATTTAGTAAATTTTTTTATATAAATTGAAACCCAAACTTTACTTCATATATTTATCAATTCAACAGGTGTAAAGATCAAATCTTCCTTGTCAAAGCCTTAAAGTTCAGCTCAAACTATAGTGTAGGTAGTATCAGCTAGGTCACATCAAATATTTGTGTTTCAGAACAGTAGTGTCACTGATATGGTGTGATGGTCTCTGTTGGCAGGATGGTGTCCTTCTTCAGAGAAATATAAAACTAAATTCTCAGAAAGCCATTTCTCTTTTATAGATGATCACACCTCCTTCAGTTAGGGCCATGCTTGCAGGACTGTTAGGGAATTTCTGTTTTGAGGGGAACCAAAGGAACACAGTAGCCTTGTAAGTCCTTTACCTACAGTCAGCCTGATTAAAGTTCTTGAGTCTTTAATCTCTACCTGCAGCAACTAAATCTCACACTATGTGAAGGCATGACAGGGAAGCAGTAAGGAGTTGATGACCTTGCCCTCACTCCTATTGCCAGTTTTTACTATCAGATTTGGAAGTTGTTGACCTATACAGTATAGAAAAGAACTATAGGCTTCAAAACTATTCGTATCAATTCATAGCATATGGAATGAAGGATCATTCTTGCTTTCATCTATGAACTCTGCATTGTGGATAAACTCTGCAAAAAACCCTACGACGACAGTTGATTTCATCACTATTCAGTCAGTGTTATCAAAGAAAGAAGAAAACAACCAAGATTGTGAGTTGAAGAAAAGGGCTACTGGAAAAGTGACCTTGCAGAATCTTGTTTGGGAGAGAGCAGGCACCTGTGCTGCTTTCGAAGAGGTTTAGATATGTAGGCAAGGAAAGAGAAGTCAAAACAATGCATAGCACAGAGGGGCCAAGTAGTAAAATAGCAACTCCATTACCAAAAAATGGAGTCTTCAAAATCTCAACATTCTGAGTCTGCTTCTGAAAGATGACAGACTGATAAGTCTGAATGAATTCTCTGTTGGGGATTCATTTAGAAAGCAAACTCATTGTAATATGGTTAGAAAATACACTAGGTTCTCAAAATACATAGGAAACATTAAAAGGAGAATTGAGTTTTTTTCACTTTTTTCTTTGCAGCATTAGCCTTGAAATGAAAAGGTGCAATAAAAATCATGGAAGGCTGTTTGTATGTTAGGAATATTTCTCAGCATAAATGTGTTTATGCTGTCACCAGCTTTAATTCCTGATAAATCTAGTGTCTGATTTTTAACCTGATAGGATGCCTTTTCCTTCAATGTCTATAAACCCTTGAATTATATACTGGTGTAATGATTATACACTAGAACCAGAGAACCATATGAGATGAGGGTAATCTGTTAGTACATTTTGTCTACTTGTTTAAGGAATTAGTTTCTTATCTTCTGAAGAAGTGTTCTATAAAAACTATTTTTCGGGCCATTATCTGTCATTACGTCCAAGCTGAGAGCTTAAAAACCTTGTATTGCAAATGTCTGGAAGCTCAGAGCTTCAGTAAAAAGTGCCAAAATAAAAAAAAAAAAATACAGTCATCCAAAATTTTACAGTTAAGTGTGTATGAAACAACTAGGAAAAATAATCTGAATCAATTCTAGAATAATATCTGGTCGGAGTTAAGCTGGTGGTGGTTTGGATGCTTCAGTAAATGTCTGAATAGTGCCTAACAAGCCTTTACCTTTTCCATGTGTTTTAACCCAGTTACAAGAATAAACACTGTATGCTGAAAAACAAAACAGATGTGATTATTCCTTCCATGATGTTGACATTACAGTTCCCTTTTTGAGCTCTAGCAATTACCAGCAAGCAATACAGGAAGTTACCCTGTGCCTAGAAGGTATGAGGCTAGTTAGAAATTAAATTGCTTTACTTAAGGATTGGTTGTAGGGAAAAAGAGTATTGGTCTGTTAATATGGAAAACTGTTTGGCTTTAGTAAGATCTGGGATCTTTTAAGTAGGGAATTGCCCACAGAATTTTAAAATGCAAGGGGGAAAAGTGATTATGGGCTGTTGTCATTAGGCTGTTGTCCTCACACGCTAAGTAGTCTTTCAAGAAGATTACCTCTGGCAGTAATCCCAGTGCAGAAGCCAGGCATCTTCCAAGGTGCAGCTCTTCATCACTCCACAGAGAAGCAAATCATGAGACAATGAGGAAAAGTTTAGTGGACAGAACATAAGTAGTTAGTTTTGCAGGAAACTGGACCAGTCACAGTCATATTATAGACTGTAGCCTGAAATAAATAATTTAATTATTTTATGCCAGTATTTTAGTACCTACTTACATCTCTGAAGCATCAAAGGGTAAATTCTGTTAGGTGCTGAGAAGGGTACATATCAGCTACTAAGATGCCAGGACTGATGGGAATCTTTGATAAGTAGGTAAAGGTCAGGGTAGTCAGGCTGCTGAACAATGACAGTGACAACATTGCCTATCCTTCAACCACCCTCACTTACACTGATTTCAGGTCCACTTTTGTAACCAGCCAACCAATGGTATACAACTACTCTCGATGGTGCCTGGTAGTGCTGGCAGGTCCTGATGAGGTGTTGTTGACACCATTAAACAGTTTCCTTGGTTTTAACTCATGAAAAATAGCAGCCTGCCCAAAAATTCGTGAGTACATCTGCATAACTGGGTAGTCCCAGAAGTTTTCTTTGTCTTCCTCATCTGGAAAGAGGGGTGGTGTCTGGTGAAGACATGGGCAGTGCTGTCCCAGCTGGGCTTATTCTTAACTACACTTCATTAACTACACAGCTGTGACCTTTAAAGCAGGATTTGTTGGGACTTTGTTCCCTGAATACTGGTGTTTTCTGATGTAATATGGTGCTTTTACAGTCACAGACTCTAGCTTTACCTGCATTGAAATAATATAAGCAAATCTCATTGTTCTTAAACCTCCTAACCAAAGTAGCAATGGCCAGAATTTGTACATGATGACATATTTTCTGTGTATGCAAAAGAAATGCAATGAGGAAGGCCAAGGCTCATCTGGAACTAAATTTGGCCAATCATGTGAAGGGTAACAGTCAGGCCTTCTTAAAACACATCAATAACAAAAGGAATACTGGGAGAAATGTGGGCCTGCTACTAAATGTAGCAAGGATCCTTGAAACAGAGGGTGTAAAGAAGACAAAGTTACTGAACACCTACTTTGCATCAGTCTTCATGGACAAGGCCAGCTGTCCGGACTTCCTGACCCAGGAGACGAGGAAGAATGCCTGGAGGAAGGCAGACTTTCCCTTGGTTGAAGTGGATTAGGTTAGCGACTGTTTAGTCAAACTTGACATCGACAAGTCCATGGGACCAGATGGGATGCACCCATGTGCTTAGGAAGCTGGAGGACACCATTGCAATGCCGCTCATGATCATCTTTGAAAGGTTACGGAGATCAGTAGAGGTTCTTTGGGACTGGAAGCAAGCAAATGCCACCTCAATTGTCAAAAAGAGCAAGAAAAACAATTTAGGAAACTGTCAGCCAGTGAACTTCAATTCAGCCCCTGAAAGGCATTAGAATAGCTCACTCTGGAGACCATCTCTAAGGATGTGAAGGGCAAGGAGCAAGAGAGTCAACATGGATTCACCAAAGGGATATCATGCTTGACCATCCTGATTGCCTTCTATGAGGGGACAACTGGCTGGAGAGATGAGGGGAGGACCATGGATATTGTCTATATGGACTTTAGCATGGCTTTTGACACTGTATCCCATTACATCCTCATAGGCAAGCTCAGGAAGCATAGGCTGGATGAATGAACTGAGGTAGATTAAGAACAGGTAGATTAAGAATGATGGGTCTCAGAGGGTTTTCATGTAACTACCAGTGTCTCTGTGGAGTCAAATACTGTTTAATTTATCCATCAATTACCTGGATGAAGGGGCAGATGTCTCTTGAGCAAGTTCATTGACAACACAAGGCTGGGAGAAGTGGCCTATAGGCCAGAGGGCTGTGCAGCCCTTCAGAAGGACCTTGGCAGGTTGGAGAGAGGCAGAACTGAACCTTCTGAAATTCAAAGACGGCAAGTGCAGGTCCTGCCCCTTGGGAAGAATAAACCCAGGCACCAGCACAAGCTCGGGGCTGACCTACTGGAAAGTAGCTTGGTGGGGGTCCTAGTGGACAAGAAATTATGCATGAGCTAGCAGTGTGTCCTTGTGGCCAAGAATGCAATTGTACCCTGGGGTACACTGGGAAGAGCATTGCCAGCAGGCCAAGGGAGGTGATCCTGCATTGCTAATCAGCCCTAGTAAAGCCACAGCTGGAGTGTTGTGTCTAGTTTTGGGCTCCTCAGTTCAAGAGAGACACTGAGTTCCTGGAGTAGGTCCAACAGAAGGCTAAAAAGGGTGAGTGAGAGAGAATTTTCTCTCATGAGAAAATTCTGAGGGAATTGGTCCTCTTTAACGTAGAGAAGAGACCACTGAGAGGGGACCTTATCAAAGTGTTTTAGGAGGATGGAGACTGTGGTGGCTTTTTGTGCTGAAGCTGAGAAAAAGAATGAGAGGCAATGGGCAGTAACTGGAACACAGGAGGTTCACCTGAATGTGAGGAAGAACTTTACTGTAAGAGTGACTGATCGCTGGTACAGGTCACCTAAAGAGGTTGTGCAGTTTCCTTCCCTGGAATTATTCAAAAGCCATCTGGACACAATTTAGAGTAATGTGCTCTAGGGAATCCTGTTTGAACAAAGCTGGATTATGTGATCTCCAGTGGTACCCTCCAATATTGCCCATTCTCTAATTCTGTGACTCTGTGTTTGAGGTGATATAATTTCCTTGAGCCAGAATAATGAAAATAACTAATGGAAAGACAGAGAAAAGGAACCCACACAAATATGGTACTTGTTAGTATTACTGGTACATGGTAACAGTGTCTTTACAATATTGCTCTGAAATATCATTGCAGCACCAAAACAATTCTGAAACATTTAGCAGTACTTGAAAATGAGTGCCAAATACACAGTTATTTTCTATACATTGGCTTCCATCTCATCCCAGATTGCTCTTTTACATGCTATAATAAAAACAGAAAAGAAGGTAGATTAAACTGAGAAGCTGTATAAGTCTTTTCATATTCCCTTTACATATTCCCCTCCTTCCCATCTCAAGGAATTTTTTTCTGTATGGGCTGATGAAAGTGCCTGCTTATGTCTAACCCTTTTATAGTGCTTTGTCCTTATACAAGTAATCATGAAAGCACATCAAATAATAACAGCAGGGAAGTTACTATGCTGCCAAATGTTCCCATCAAACAACTAGAGTGCAGTCATCATTATAATCATTTTGAGATGTTGAGTGTAGTTAAACCAGCAAGCTCAGCTTCTCTGAAATGTCTGAAGCTTTTCTCCTAAGAGTAAAGGAGCTTCCAACTATAAATAAGGATCAGTAAAGTGTAACAGAAAAAAAACCCAAAACACGTTTCTGAATGCACATATACATATGTATGCATATATGTTCAGTTCCACAAGCATGAAATAGGTATTTTTAAAGGGCTTTAATGCTTTGATTGGGGTTTTGTTTTGGTGGGGGGTTTTGCCTTGGTTTTTTTGTTATTGTTGTTGTGGTTGGTTGGTTGGTTGGTTGTTTTTAGTGGGTTTGGGGGGCTTTTGTTGCGTTGGTTTTTGGGGTTTTTTGTTTACTTTTGGTTTTGTGTTGTTTTTATTTTCACTTTAAAGTTTTTGACATTTTTAAAGGTGAAAATCTAGAATACAGAATAAGAGGATGTCTGCTTCAGTCTT
>JAWWMO010000096.1:17129085-17142946 GCA_035047845.1 Dendrocincla fuliginosa | reverse complement strand
CCTCCCCTCCCCTCTCCCTTTTCCCTTGGATAAAAGAGACCTTAGTCTACTGTTGGTTTATAAATGTACTGAAAATCTATGAGCACTGTTAAGCATTGTGGTATTTATTTGGAGGAGGGAATGTTAATAATGAACTCGTAGCTCTGTATTGTAATATGCTTTGTCTCTACAGATTTTTTGTAATGTTTTTGTAACTTTCTAAGCCTTTTTCTCTTCAGAATCAGTTTTCTTAAAGTTTGTAGTTGCATGGTTCTTTCATTTCTAGTAATGGCGTTAGGGAGAGATCAAGCCTGTCTTCACAGCTTTTTCTTTAGAGTGGTACTGTTTGGAGCAGTAGATTGTAATGAAGCAAAGGACCAGGTCTTGCTTCACAGGTGGGAGGGAGAAATAAAAAGTAGGACTCAAGCATGGGTTTGGTAGGGTAAGAACTGATAATGTCAGGGTGCTTGAACTAGGACCTTGATGTAAGGAAGCTATCACAAGGGGGAACTGAGAATTGAAGTCTCTACCAAATCCTTACAAATGCAAAGTTTCCTATTTTTGAGGGGGAATGCTTAACACCAGCCATATTGGGCAATTTTGGGGTTTGCTGACTTTTATCTACATATACAGACTGATTTGTTAGTATTTCCTGAGGTGAAGTTCCACTGAGGTCAAAAGGAATACAATAAAATGTAGGTCTTGCAATTTTAAATTGTAGTTGGAAGCAATTGCACTTTTTATAGGTGGCAAAGGTATTGCAGGATATTGAAATTACAGTAGCATAGCCATGAATATGTTGAATTCTTGCAGGGTTTTTAATATAATTTCCACTTGTCAACATCTATTCCAGACGGTTTTATTGCTAAAGACATTTAGCAATTTAGATAAAATGTATTTTATGAATACTTTCTATTCTACAGTCTTCTATGAAATACTCAACAGCACAGAGGACTTTCCTTTTAAAGACTTTGAATGCTGACATGAGAATTGCTTTACTTTACAATAAAATGTGCAAATTGCATGCTCTTTTTGTGTGCACTGTATGCAAATCGGCTTGATTGAACTCATTTGAATGTCTTATATGCTGGATGGGTGTGTAATAGGTAATAAGCTTTTTTAATGTTCTTTTACGTTGTTTTGGTGGGATTTTTGTTGACTTTTTTTCAGAACATGTTCCAATATATAGGAACATATATTTAAAAAGGCCTTCCAGGGCATTTCAATATCAAAGAGCAAAGATGAAATTTTAGAAAGAAAAACACCTGAATAGAAACAGCTCCATTGTTCCCTCTTAGTTCTATTCCTGAATCCCCTACAGATCAATTTTAATTCTGTTTCTCTTTCAGTTTCCTATACTTGCAGACTTCATGTTATCCAATGTATGAATGACATCCTCTGCTGAAAGTCCAGCGTGAGAGTGCTGTCAGTGAACTGACAAGGCAAAAAGGACTCCCCTTTACACTGATAAGGATCTGAAGACACTTGGTAGAGATTCAGCACTGTGAAACTTGCTTATGTTAGAAAGGGATTAGGTTTCTGGGATTAAAAAATAACTGGTTTTAACAAGTTGTTATCTTTTTTTTGTTTGGTTTGTTTTATTTTGTTTTTGTTATCTTTTTGGGTTTGAGTGGGGGGTTATTGGGTTTGTTTTGGTTTGGTTTGGTTTGGGTTTTTTTTGTTTTTTTTTTGTTTTGTTTTGTTTTGTTTTGTTTTGGGAGGTTTTTTTAAGTAATATGAAAATGGAGAGGACGAAACATTGGTTTGAATCTAGATCTGATTGCTTTTGATTAGAGTTTTCTGGTGTCCATGTAGCCACTGCAGGATTTCATTCTTATATGGCACATATGAAGTGCCACTCCACACTTTATTTAGTAGATTTCTGGGCAAATATTTCTTTGGAGCTAAAGGAAAACTCTGTTTTCCATGTGATAGCCTGGGTGGAGAGAAAATGTGTAGTAAATGATTGTACTTTACAGGAGTTTCAGGTCAGAATGCAGGTCACAGCTGGAATGCCTGGTTAAGATCCTGCTTCTCTTTGGAGAATTTCTCTAGCACTGTAAGCTTGACAGTCACTAACTTTACTGTGGATATATATGTTCACTAAGCATGATGTTCTCTGCAGAACTGCTGGAATTGTTACTCAGTGCTGGAGCTGTACCAGTATTCTGTCTCTGCCTGTGGTGAACCCTCAGCCAGGAGTGGAATTATTATTTCTAAAGTTCCAGAAAAGAAATATCCAAAGACACTTAGGTTTTTATGAAAAAGAAGTAAATAAAACAAAAATTGTTACTGTATTCTTCTCAGGTTTTTCAATAGAAATAATTGTTTCAGTGAAATTCCTCCACTAATTAACCCAAATCTTTGAACAATCTCTTTTCCTCTATTTACCAGTTAATTTCTATCCTGATTTCAATGTTTCTGACACTGGACAATCAGGTGGAGTGGCTACCCAGAGACTGGAAATGTAGGAGAGATTTGGAGCAAACAGATAGTACACAAAGGAGGAAGAATTGCAGATGATGTGTCAAGGTTAAGGGACCATTTGAACAGACGATGTTGAAGTGGGAAATAAAGAGCCAGCATCACAAATGATGTGTTGATACAAACAGAACAGAATGAGAAATCATTTTCATTTCCCATTATGTTTTTACTCCATGACAGCATTATCAAAGAGTCTCAATTTGTGTAGTGTAATGTAAGTTTAATTGACAGCCACTAAACATAACATTTAATGAAAAATTGATATTTTGTAAATATAAATTAGATTTTGAGACCATTTTAGTAAAAAAGGGTCTTAAAGCTACTTATGCCTGCATAAAAACTTCTAAAATGGAGTGTACAGGGTCTAGTCATCTGCTTTTCTATGATTTTTTAATTTGGGGAGAAGGGGGATGAAACAATAGATGGGAAAAGGGATGAAGTTTTTATAACACATTACGATACTAGCATTTCAGACTTTGCCATGCAAATAAGAGATTTTATATGTAAAAATATGTGTATGAGATCTCAAGTTAGAGGACAACTAAGTGAGAAACCCCTTTTGGATGATAACTGGTGCTTCAGGGTGTAATTGCTTTGTTACTTAGTGTGAACCTTAAATTTCTTTATAGTTAGGTGTCATTGCCCACTTGTTTATATTTGAAATGTTCTGTTGATTAATACAATCCTGTGAATATTCTCTGAATTCTGGACAGAAACAAACTTTCCCCTCTTAAAAATCATAGTATTATAGTTACTGTGAGCATCTTAGTTTTCTTCTTTCCGTATGTTAGAGGCCCACAATTACATTGGATGTTATAAAAATTCTCTGTGACATTTATCTAATAATCCATGTGCACATGTGCATGTTTGGTATAACATCGTAAGGAGTGCAAGTTCAGGCCCATTACAAGCATTAGGGACAAGAGGAAAAAGAACAAGAAACATGAAAAATCTTGATCTTGCTGCAGATTGCTGCCTTTCAGGGGTAAAAAAACCAAAACCAAAACCAAAACAAAACACCAAAACATAACCCCCCAAAACAAAAACAAAGCAAAGCAAAACAAACAAACAAAAAAACACATTGTAGAATTTGCCACACACTGAATTTTTTCTTAATCGTGATCTCTGGATTTCCAGTGGATTGATGGAAGTGGATTTTTTGGGTTTGATTCTTTGAATTTCAGAGTCCTTTGGTGTGCCACAGAGTGTTTTGGGCCCTATTGTCGGTTTCAGTGGGGTTTTTTTGTTTTCATTTTTTTTATTCTTCTTATAAAAATAGTAATTGAGTTATAGGAGAAAAGAAAATTGACAGGTTTTTCGGTGTCTGGATCACTTGTAATCTAGGAAATGGACATTGGATTATGGATGGTTTAACATAATTTAGTGTTAAAACTGTGTGAAATGATATACTTCATGTCTCCTCTTCTTACCTTCCTCAATTCAGCACAGAGGAAAAATAAAGTTAATAATACCAACTATGAAAGAATGACTAAAACCATGACCTTATTTACTTATTACATTGTGTTAAAAAGAGTGTATCACTGTTAGACATAAATTACAATGCCATAAGTTGACATTCAAGGAAAACAGAGATTTAAAAATTAAAAGGCCTTTCTTCTGGACAATATTAGTTATTGTTTTGCTCTGATTAATATTATTCATACCAAAACAATCTGAAAAATACATCTACTCTCTAGTTCACAGCAAATTATTGCAATGACTTCTCCACTTGCCGTGTTATTCTACTTTGTATTGCTCTCGAGTTTTCTCCATTCCTAGTTAGACAATTGTATCTAAAATGCCATTAATAACTGAATTATTAATTGCTATCCCCAAGCCCTGGATAATATTTCTGTCCACTGTTCTGCTCATGATTCCCAAATTAGAATCATCAGTGTCTGAGATCCACATGCTATACAGTAGTTTACTAAAACTAACCTATGACCTTTAAATAAATTATTTCTATACCATCTTTTGATAACTCAGAGTTGCTTTAGTGTTTTAGTCAGAGATAACAAGAGACAAATGTAAAACCTTTTTGTAAAAGGTCTTTAGGGATTTCCTTTGATTCAATTTCCTTTAACAGCATGTAAGGGAATTGCCTGTAAGCACCATCCTTCACTAATACCTCTTAGGATTAGTTTAGTCACCTCTGCTGTCAGAGTTATATCAGCTACCAATATAAACAATATCATAAGTATTAGAGAGCATTAGCATATTAGCTGATGAACAAAGATGTAGCCTACCCTTTTTGAAGATTTTCTTCAAGGAATGAAATACAGATGATACTTGCATTTTCCAAGATATCGAGTTGTAATTTCACCTCTCCCACCACTTTTAAGGGAAATGGGCTTATTTCAAGGCACAGGAAAGCATTCATTTTTTCCTCAAATCAGTTTAAAATTTTTTCTAGCACTTGGGGAGAATATATCTCTTTTTAACATACTACTTGAAGGTGTTGAAAACACATTTTTGTGAAACCCATTGAGGTAGGCAGTAGAGGTTGAGAAAAAGATTCTAAATTGAGCAGTAACTAAGTTAAAATAGGCTAGTCTAAAATCTAAAACATTATTAGTCACATTTTGAATTTGCAGAATGCTGTGGAAGAGTTAGTAAGCAGCCTTTCTCTCTCTGGGCAGCACTGCAGCACTGGTACCCTCAGGAGCAGAACCAAGCCTTCTTGAAAGCCAAGAATTAAATAACACTGACTGTCCTTTTTCAATTCTTCATGCACTCCACCCTATAAGAGTTGTACTCAGTAAAGAAGGACAAACACCAAGCATGCACTTCCAGAAAAATTCTAATTTCTCTTGAGCGTTTTCCTCAGCACACTTATCTTTACATAACCGCTTTAACAGATGTTTCCAAAATAAGATTGGGTCACATTGTTTCTTTGTTGGGGGGAGGGGGAGGCGACAAACAAACAAAAAACCAACCAACCAACCAAACAAAAAACACCCCCATATTTTTCAAAATCACTTTAAAAGTTGTTCTCACTAATCTATATGCTGCATGTATTGGTAAAGAAACATCTCTAGTTAGAAGTGCCCTGCAACCACCTGAGTGTTCACACTGGGTTGTAACACAAATCTCTTAGGTGTCCTTCTTTCACATTGTCCCTTCAAGTGAAAGCAAAACCCTTCCCTTCTCTTACGTTCCTCTACTTTTCTTTTCCATGTTAATCTGTCTCTTTTTGCTATCCCACATGGTTTGGAAGTTGGGCAAGAGGAGATATTTGAGAGCTGGCTGATGAGACCATATAGGAAGATAGGCTTTTTGCTTTTGGCTGCAGTTTGGTCTTAGACCCATTTAAGCCACCTGCGAACATCCAGACTTAAAACAATTACGTTTCCTTGGTTCTTTAAACACTTTGTCACTCCTTGCTTGAAAGACTTTCTTTTCTATTCTTCAGTGTTTGTGAAAGTTGTTGGAGCAGGGAGTGGGAGGGAGTGAGGAGGAAGAGGAAGTTAGTGTTAGGATTTGAAGAGGAAGTCAGTGCTGGGATTTGAACAATTAAGCCTTTTCTTTATGAAAGTGGTAATTTATTTCAGTACTGGCTGTCCCTATGGCTGTGTTTATGGAAGTGTTTTATTTGCATTGTCAGCTCCCTTCCCAAAATCCAGATATCTTTGCTTTTCACAGGAAAAGATGTTTGGTTTTTAGAGCATCTTTTACACCTGGGAAAACACATATTCATGATACACTAATGACTTGCAACAAGTGACTACAAATTCCAGTATGTAGATTCACTCCATTGGAAATCTTACCTAAGTGGTTGGTCTACTTCTAATTCACATTTTTTCTATCTTTATGCCACTTTTCCATTACATTAATTATTTTTCCTTTGCTCCTGACTTTTATTGCTTTGTGTGATTTTGCTCAGAAAATGTTTTGAGACTTGTAAAGCATCTAAAGTATATATCAAACATTAAATAGCAATTATAAGCTTTTACACGTAGTTTCTATTCATAGAGTCAATAGAAAGTGGTGGTATGAGACTGTAAATCAATGTTTTAAAACAAACTGTTTAAATAAAATAGGACCAGACTTTGGTACAATAAACTGTTCCTAGCAACCTTTTTTTGTAAAGAGTGCTAGACCAGGCAATAAGTATCTGATTAGGTTGATAAGTGTATCCCTTTGAAGAGGCTGCCACTCATGCAGACTAGTGAAGTGATTTTTATGACCCTTCTTTAAAGCACTTGCAATACTTTGAACTTTGTCACCTGAAAAGTTCTTCTCCAGTATATTTTGTTTGAGAGTTTGGGTTGGCATATGTTAAAAAGAAACAGTCTTCTTGATTACTGTAGGCATAAACATAGAATAAGCCTAGTGGTCATGGATAGAATAGGCTTCACGCCATCCTTGAAGATTATACCCTGGCAAGTCATTGTATAGCCCTGTCTGCAGAACTTGTGAAAAACAGATTACAAAGCTAGTTTATTCAGCTACTGTATTTTGTCTAAGTCCTTTCTCAACCTAAAGCAGTCATTGCAGCAGGGTGCACTAATTGCTCATTTGCTGCAGTAACCTTTTCAACTGGACAGTATCTCATGTCTGATTTCAAGTTGATGTCTTTTTCCTTTAATTACAGTGTGATGGCAGGGAGGGAAAACTGCTGATGTGGAGTTCTGTATAGTGCCTGCAATGTGGTTCTATATCTTCAGAGTTTTACTCCAAGAACAGCACAGCATGACTGTGCTTTCTATGCACTTTATTCGTAGACTTCGTATTCTAACTAAGCTTAAAGCCAATAGCATGAGTACATTACTACAGTATGTATGTTGAAACACATTCAAAAACCACTTGTGAAAGAATGCAATTTCTCAAATTAATGTGGGAGAGAATGGTGTGCTCATACATGAGAGAAAATAAATATGATCAGAAGGAGTGGGAGGAAGGGAAGAGAGAATGAAATAATTTATTAGCATCATAGTAATGATAATTTTTGTTTCTCACTCTAAAAATATTGGTATTATAAAGTCTTTCTTTTTTTTTAATAAATTCTACAATAGCATTAAGCAATTTTTTCTTTTATATTTTTCTTTTCTATTTACATCTTTACAAAACTACATCAGAATAGATATTGCTTTCTCTTGCGATGCCAAAGGGCAAGAATTGGCTCCCAAGATCTTGTTAGCCAGAAATGGGAACTAGTAGTCAAAGAAGTTTTCCATAATGGTAATAATTTTCTCTGGTTTAATTATTAATCCATTAATTTCTCTGATTCAATTTAGAATGTAAACATGGTATTTGTCAACAGGATATAGTGTCATGGCAGCTGAATTAGTATAAGGGTTCTTCACATCAATGGCCTGATTCCCTGATTCCGTGGGAATTCCAAGAAACATGTTTTAATGTTCAAAACTACAAATTAGAAGACTATTCAGTTTACAAGGAGGTAAGTAGGTATTTTTTGTTTCTTTCCTGTTGTTTATATTGAAACTTCTGCAGAAACAAATTCTGTTCTTCCTTTCAGTTGTTCTACATCCAAAGAAAGTTTACAATTTCCTCTGAATAATCCAAGAGGGTGTTGGCTGGTAGACATATGGGCCCCTTATATCTCTCAGTATTGTCTATTAAAGCTTATGATTTTCTTGCATAACTAGAACTACGCCAAAACTTTCAGCTTTGAAGCATAATTTAGCCAGGTAAAATCTGAGTATACAGTACATGATTCAACACAAATGAAATTACTTTTTGCCTACCCTCAGCCCACGCTCTAATCTTCCTGCTGCTATGGTGTGCCTGTAAATCACTATGAGCATGATGGCTTTCAGATGCACTCCAGTAGTTGAGCTTCTGCACCACTGCACTAGAGGCTGTTTTGTTAAATGTGAGGTCTTAAAAGTGACTGGATACAGAACCTGCATCATTCTGTACTATTATCTTAATAATGTTGGAATACCTTTTAAACAATTTTAAATCTGTAAGTTAATAATGAAAGCTATGTACTTCTATTAAAACGAAAGAGCTTTGGCATTAGGTTAGTTGGTTTTACTGGCTTAGCAGACTGAAATCTAAAAATGGACTAACAGAAAAAAACAGCAAACAAAACCATATTTTGAAACATGTTAGAAATTGATGAGGCATGTGGAGTAGTTTTTGCCTTCCTGAGATTTATAATCAGTGTCCGTACGCATGATGTTAACTTTCAGTGTTTTTTTTTTTTTTATTACTAAACTTTACCTAGATTCAAGAATTTTAGATTAATTCAGTGAAATGTGCAGAAAAATGTCCTGACTTGATGTGTTTGTTTGAGGTTTGGCCAGCTTGAGGTATGATTTTTCTCTGTGTTTTGAACATTTTTTATACATCTTTATCCAAATGCCAAAGGTAGCACAATATTTGTGATTCAGAAAATAAAATACAGACTGAATAAAATCAAACGTCAAGGAAAAGTTGTTTTAAGCCTGCCACAACATTTATATTTTGCACTTATTTCACTTTCCATCTTAATCTACTGAAAGGAAATATGACAGAGAAAAGGCTTTCTAATGTTTACTTTTGACACGTATAGCAAGAACAAAGAGAGCAATCAAAGATTGTTTCATTAAATCCATCCATCTGTCACAATATTTCATAGCATACCACTGTGACTGCAAAACTGAGCATGAAAATGTAAAATAAAATAAGTGTAAAATGGATTTGGTGTGGGTTTTTTTTATTATTATTTTTATTTTTATTTTTATTTCTCTCTCTCTTCTATTTGGGGAATAAACCCAGCAGTGAAACACATGACCTATAACCAAGCTACAAATAATTCAGCCCTAAATACTGTCTTCTGTACTTACACCGAGATACAAAGTAAAAGCCTGAAAGTGTCTTTAATAACAGATTTCAACAATGCCTCTGTCTAGTTACGATGATGACATGTAAACTTATAGGAAGTTACATTCAGACTGTTTGCACTTGAAACATCAACAGGCTGGTCCAGCAGAGATGGGTGTTCAGTAGGTAGTCTTGAAAAGATGTGACTCTTTTTGCTAGAAAATATATTGAAAGGCATTGGAGGAAAGGACAGCAGTTCAAAAAGTATCTATTTAAAACATTAATTTTTGCATTCCAGTAGTATACAATGCAATATTTCTAAATGAATACAGTATTATCTGTGAGCTGCTAAGCAAGGGAAAAGAACTCAGAAGTTCTGACTTAAAAAAATAATAATATTAAAAATATTCCCAAAAGATGAGGTAGCTTACTACTAGAAATTACATTTGGTAGATGTCAGTTTGTTGGCAAGATCTACTTCTCTCTGATTTTTTTTTTCCTCCATTTGTAGAGATATATTAGCTGCTCTGAAAAGAAAAAAATTGCATAATGAGGACAGGAATATTAGCTGCTCAAGTTTGAAAACCAGCCCCAATTACAGCAGATAGGTGTCTAAGAGCTAAGCATGTGTACTGTCCACTGAACACAGTCTTCTGTCGCATGTCAGTAAAATAGCTCACTTCCATTTGCCACTACCATTGAAAACATGTGTAACACTTCATCTTAATAAAATGGCTTCTATGTATTAAGAAGTTAATCCAATAGAAATGCAATTATTTTGTTCTTATGTATGATTTTTGTCCCATATGTATCTTCCTATAAGAGCTGAGCAGATCTGGCAGAGACTTGTGAAGCAGACAAGTGAAGCAGTTTAAAAAACTACTGACATTACTTATAAGGATATATTATAACTCCTACTTCATACTGCTACACCTCCAGCAGATCCAAAAGTCCAGAAAACACAGTAACAACAAGAACATTCTGCAGTGCCAATTTAAACTCATAATCACTGGATCTTTGCAGTTTGCCACCTGAGTTTTCATTGAGGATATGAGGGGTACACACGTAGTGGCTGTGACAGTGACTCTGGCCCAAGTAACACTGATATTCTAGGACTGTTTTAACCAGATCCATAATCTACAGCTGATTTCTCAGACATATTCTAAACTGTTTTGGAACCTTCTGAATTTGTCTTCCTCCTAATTAGACTGCTACTAAATGACTGGCATAGTTACCCTGGGGACAAACCCAGTAGAACTTGGCATGAAGGATGGATTGCTGCAATGTGACACTCACTGTTTTTCTTTTGCCTCTTCTTAGCACATTCCAAATAAAGTGATGTGTCCAATGTTAACTCCATGAAGAAGAGATTTACTAATGATTTCCATTACATATGTTATCGTATTTTTTACCATTTCAGATAATTGTGTCCATTATGATATAATCTGTGAACTATGTCCATCTAGTATGTAACTGTCCCTTCTAACCACATTATAAATTTCAGTTCAATTCAGTTCAACCAAAAAGAATTAAATTAACTTGAAGCAACAATCCCTTCAGACAACTTATGAATAGGTAAACCTGTAGGCAGAAGTTTATGCTGTCAAAACTGTACTATTAATTATTTTTAATCTCATTACAAAGAAGATAGTGCAATACTTATGTGTCATTAAACCACTTCTACAGAATAATGCACCATCTCTGAAGGAGAAACTCACCTTACAGAAACAACTCTTTTTTCAAATGTACAATTCCACTTTCACACTTCAAGAATTTCCAAACTTGATCACAGAAATATTGATTGGGAAAGTTATAGGGAAAGCAAAGACATCCATACACCTTGCATATGAAGAGCAGCAAAGAGCAGAGCCAAAACTTTCCCCCTTTTTATAAGGAATGTCTTAACCTGTGCAAGAGAAAAGTGAGTCAGAAATAACTGATTTATATCTCTGAAATAACAAAGGTAACTGGCCTCACACAGAGTGATGAGAGAACTCCAGCAAGCCAGGGCAACATTACATCTGTGGATCCCTTTATAGCTGAGCACTGGTTCCAAGCAGGTTGTTGGTTCCAAGAATTTTCAGGCTACCTGTAACACGCTGTGAACATTGTGTTGTTGCCAGCTTGAACTTTCACAGACCATGACTCATCCTCAAAACACTCACAAGAGTGATAGATTAATGTGAGCACAATAATCAATGTTGCATAATTTCTACTTCATTTCAGGATTTTAGTGCTCTAGGAGTACCATTGGGTTTGCATATACCCTCATTTGTCTGAAGCTCTAAAAGCATTTAAAACAAACAAACAAACACCCAAAACAAACAAAAAATTGGACAGAGTTGTTGCATAGTCAGTTATTTCCTGGAACCACAGCTTAAGGGAACACATCAGCCATCATTAAGTGTCTTAATAAAGCCAACATGGCATCTAAGAACTCTGCACACGGCTCCCCAGGGATCTGCTCATTTGAATAATGGACACCCAAGAGAAGAAAATCAGTGTGAAGCAGAGAGGCTTATGACATTCAGGAAGAAGTAAGTGAAAGAACAAATAAAAAGGCCAAAGAGCAGCAAAAGAGAGCAAAGTAAAAGAGAGGGAAGGCAAGCAAGGAGCAAAGTGATATTAGGAAACAGAAAAAGCATCTCAGTGTGGGAGGTATGAAAACCCATCAGTGTCTTAAAAGAAAGTGACAGTGAGGTGGTATTGTGAATGTCAGAGCTCTGGACATGAAGGCAGTTGGTGTGACAAATGGATAAGCAAGACATGGGGAACCACTATTGATGGAGTACAGACTGTACAAGAAGTATCTGGAAAGTGGACTGTGTGGGCCAAAAGGTGAATAAAGAAATCTATCTTCACGACCAAAACTCAGGCTTGGGAATATGTGGGCTGTGAAATTCTAAGGAGAGAGTTGAGACAGTGTAAGGGAGCTTGAAGTGTGAAAAAGAAGAATATCATAGTTTGAAAAAGGCTGGAGCAAGGAGATTAAAAAAGTGATATGAGACACAGGCTTTTGTGTCATTGCAGAGAGGCTTGAGTGAAGTAGACCTGACAAATAACCTACTCTAATGGGCAGGACAAGCAGAAATTCAAATTTTTTTCACCAGTGGTTGGTTGGTTAATGTGCAATCAAAAAACAAAATCATAATTTGGCATGTGAAATTAATATTGCAGCAGAAATGAGAATACTTAGTCATACAGCATTTAATTAAAGGGTATAACAATACATAAGAATGTAAAAAATTGGAAGGTAGAGAGAATAAAAATAAATATATTTTAAATATTTCTTGTGAATTTTCAGAATCAGTCTTATGATTTTTATGGGGATTTCATTTGCGAGTTTTGAACATAGGGAGCTGGCAATGAGTTATATTTTTTAAATTATTTCACTCCAGTTTTGGGGGGAGAAGTGTTAAAATAACAGTTTAATTTTTTTTTCACTCTTTTCATTACCTTTTAAGGTAGACACAGTTGTTTTAATAGTAAAGCATAACAAAGAGGTTTTGGAGAGCATGGAATGGAAACTGCTTTCTTGAAAAAGGTAGGAGGCAGTGAAGGATTCTGTTTTTCAGAAAGCCATCTTCGCTTCCATTACTCTACAACATAGTCTGCACTGTTTGACTTTCATAATATGAAGCAATACTAAGTTATGTCCTATCATATGGATTCAAGCATCTTGATTAATCTGGCACACCATCATTCACCGATTGTGGTGCCTGAGCAAATCAGTGCTCTGCAAAACCATTTAAAAAAAAAAAACAACCAACCAACCAAACAAAAAGAAGCACATATTACCAACTACCTACCCAAAAAAAACCAAACAAACCAAAAAAAAAAAAAAAAAAACAAACCCAAACGAAAACCACAAACAAAAGTAATAGCAAGTAATTCATTATCATCACAAACAGGCTTTAATAATCAGTCTGTACTGCAAGTGTGTGACAATGGCCTGGGGCAACATCAACAAGTCCTGGTGGTAACAATAGTGTCAGTGTCCATTCTATGTTATTTTTGTGGGTCTCACTTTTAAAACTAAACTTGCTGATAAGGCATGTTAGCTAACATATTTCTGGCAATATGGGAACCTGTAGCTTGGCACAAGTGGAAACAAAGTTTTCCATATTTTAGTGTGTTAAGAGCTGCTTTAGCATAACTTATTGAAACAATTAGGGAAATATTATTGCATTACATCTCAATTTTGATTTGATGACATGTGGCCTAGAGCAGACAATAAACTCCCTGCTCCAGCATAAAAACACTAATCATTCTCTAATAAAACCATGAAATGTGTACATGCAGAACTCTAATTGCAATAATGACCTCAAACTTGGGCATTTCTTTTGTATTAATCCCACTAGCTTTCGTTAAAGTATCTAATAGAACCATAGAACTCTGACATGAATGGGTCTAATTGTAATAATCACTCCAATCATGGGTATTTTCTTAAGTTAATCCTACTAGTCTTCATTAGACCTTCTGAAAGGAGTTAAATATTTACTTAGAAAGATGGTGCTGTTTAACTAACTTTCAGTAAAATCTTGATTCTCTAACAACTTAGGTTTTGAAAGTGAGAACAAAACCCAAGAGCAAGCTAAAATGGTTCTTATTTCAATTATTTTTTTTT
>JAWWMO010000096.1:17042826-17055199 GCA_035047845.1 Dendrocincla fuliginosa | reverse complement strand
ATCTTGTTCTTAGTCTACTCAAGATGCATTAATACAGAAGTTGTTCTCATCTCTGATTATCTATCTCCTTAATACTTTTTATAGTATCCAGTCATGTAGCTCAATATTTTCACATTTCCAACTGCTTGAAGTGCTTATCTTTACAGCTCTACAAACTCAAGTAATTTCTTATATCTAGCTAACCCGAAAAACAGATTATTCTGAAACAGTGGAAAAAAATTATTGCAGAAAAAAAAAAAAAAAAAAGAAGATTATCTTGGGAAAGTGTGTCTTGGAAACTAACAGTGGTTTATTGTGTTGAATATTTTTACCCATTTTAATGTCTATAAAAATAATGAGTTGTAAATTTTTTACAAACAGAATTTAATCAAGAGATTTCCAAATAGTAGGGAAAGGCTAGTCAGCCTAGATTCACTGGATGTTCAAATACATCTGTTGCAACTGTATTCTGTGCCAAATTGATCTCAGTATCTCTGGTTTACTCACCCACACAGGTATACAGCTCATGGTTGTATACCTGTGTGTAGCTGATACTATTGTGTCTAAAACAGCAATGTATGTGTTTGACATTTAAGGAGACTCCATAAACATCACTTTTTTAATAAAGCAGACCAACTAATAGTTTTATAGCTGAAAGAAATTTAATTTTAAATCTTTTCATCTGTATAGACATTATGAAACTTGGCCAAAAGCAATTTGGTTAAAAAATTGATGATTTGCAATGATTTTATTGCATTTCATTTGTATTTCTCACATTATAAAAGTATACTTCAAAATCTTCATTCAGAATGTTTAGTTTTCCTCTCTAATCATATGGTTGCCACATATATAGCACCTGGTGCTCTGATCACCTCCTCACAAACATTAATATTGATGCCCTCACTATGCCTCTGGTATTTAAAATCATGGTTTTCCATTTCCATTGCAAACAAAAATATGGTGGCATCTAATTATTGCATCTCAAGCAATTAAGGTTTGATATAATGACAGATTAGATTGGGATGTATTAGACTGAATTTATAGATTTTTGTGTTATTTAGCTGGTAATTAGCAGGCTCCTGTGCTTGCCATGGGGTTGGGCTTCCTGATTGTATGTTAGAATCTAGTGGTTGTTAGTGGCCACTTTTTGCTTTCGCTGCCTGCTGTGGTGCTATACTGCTGACCACCTCATTGTACTGTGCCTGGGAATGTTTTGATAACAGCAATGGCAATGCTTCAGGGCTGGCAAGACAGGCTCGAAACTCTGTGCATGCTCGAGTTGAAGGAACTGTGACCTATTCATGAGTCCATGATGGAGCAGAGACTCATCTATAGTCCAGGGAGGATTCCATGCTGTAGGAGCCTGAAGGAGGATGTGACATGTGACTCTGTGAGAAGCCTGTGCTGGACCAGGTTTCTTGGCAGGACTTGTGACCTCATGGAGGATCATACTAGAGCAGTTTATGAAGAACTGCAGCCCCTGGGAAGGACCCATACTGGAGAAGTTCAAGGAGGACTGGCCCCCATGGGTGGGACCCCACAATGAAGCAGGGGAAGAAAATTGCAGTGCAGCCTGTGGTGCAGCCCGTGGCTCTCCCCTTACAGCCCCTGGAGGACTGCAATGTGGACTCTACTAATGGTGCCCTATAGCAGGAATCCCTTTGTTAAGCAAAGCTGGGGAGAAGGGGAGGACTTAATTGCAATGTTAAAACTGATAAACTGGCCCAAAAGGACCAGGGTGGATAATGCAATAATTTAAGTTGTTGTAATCATGATTGTTTGAGCTGTGTATTACAGGAATTACTAGAAGGTGTACCACCTAAACTGTGGAGGAGAAACCTTACAAGAAACAATTGCAGTGCTGCAGTGACCTGACCTGGGCTGGCTTTGATACTCAGAAACTCCAAGTGACACACCACCTCTCCTGTCCCAAGTGATCAACATAACAAATGCAGCCCAAAATAAAACAAACTCAAAGAACATTTTATGAACCTTTGTGGGTATTTCATGGACATTCCCACAGACTATGGGAACTATATATGTTTATTATATTAAAGAAGGGGAAGGGGGAGGGTTGGTTGTTAATGAGATTGTACTGAATAGTGTGGGACCTGAGTAGGATGTAAATGGTACGGAAAAAGGAGTGGAATGTTCTGGTTTGGGCTGAGGCAGAGTTAATTTTCTTCTCGGTGGCTAGTAGGGGTCTGTGTTTTGGGTTTGTGTGGAACACAGTGATGATAACGGAGATGTTTTCGTTATTGCTGAGCAGAACTTACACAGAGCCAAGGCCTTTTCTGCTTTTTGTACTGCCACACTGGTGAGGAAGTTGGGGATGCATGGGAGGCTGGGAAAAGACACAGACCATGTGACATCATGCTCAGTGTATAAAGTGGGGGGAGGAAGGAGGGAGAAGAGAACACTTGGTGTGATGGTGTTTGACTTCCCAAGTCACTGTTATGTGTGATGGAGCCCTGCTCTCCTGGAGAGGCTGAACACCTGCTTGCCCATGGGAAACAATGAATTAATTCCTTGTTTTGCTTTGCTTGTGTGCACAGGTTTTGCTTTCCTCATTAAACTTTATTAAGTGAAACCGATAAGACTTCTCAGTTCTACCCTTGTGATTCGCTCCCTGATCCTGCTGGAGGAGAGTGAAGGAGCAGCTGCATGGGTCTTGACTACTGGCTGGAGCTAAACCATGACACACAGGTTCAATCCTAAACAGATTTTGAAGCAAGGAGAAATACCTAAGAACTTTATGTAAGTTTAATTTGTAAGGATTGCATTTTATAGATTATTAATAAAAAGGGCCCACGTGAATTTCTAATGATTTCACAGAAGAGTAAAAGTTTCCTTCTTTCTGGAGTCTTCAACACCATATCCAGAGAGGATGTTTTGGTTTGGTTCTATCTACCACTTTCAACAATAAGAGAATTAAACTACAAGAATTATACAAGTTGTGTGACTTAATGCATCTACTAAAGTGGACTGCACTTATGGGATTAGATTGTTTTGGGAAGCAAAAAGGTCAGAAATCATATTGGAACTCATAAAATCCCAGCTATTGGTGGAGTTCCCTGCATTTCTTGCACACAAAAAACTAGTTATCCTACCATACGTGTTCTGCAAAAGTATGAATGCAGGAAAGTGCATGATTCTCCAACTGTAAAATAACAAGACATCAACATCATTTCTTAAGATATTTCTCCACAAAACAAGTATATATTGTTTGCCACTATAAGAAAAAAAAATGCTTTCTTGTGAAGATGCAGTGTGATAAACATCAAAAGCCAGCAATACGCTGACTGTAGACTATGTTTCTCCACTAAAGTTCTTAGAGAAAGAAAACTATTGTACATTAGATTTGTTTCATTCTAGTATTTGACAAGGAAGAAATAGAGAAAAATATCCTCTACTGCCTGTTGTTTTACTGTTGGTAAAAACAATAATAAACTTGACCCTGGTAAACTCTTCCTAGTTGTGCCTTTTATTAAATAAAACAGGATTGTGCACTATTTGATGGGATGGAAGAGAGGTGCATCCACCCCCTAATTCATAGCTGGCACAAAAGAGATTGCACTTTTCTATCTAATCAGAGGGCCAGGAGAGTGGAGGGAGGAACGGCAGAGCTGCTGTGTGCTAGGGCAGTGCATTTCTTCTTTGAGAGTCATGGAAAATAGGGTGTGTCTTGTTCATGATAGTCATTTTCTTCCCTTTGTGCTTTCTAAGAACTTAACACAAATCTTCTAAGCCTACAGTAGCTGTTCCTCCCCTTTCAGCACCTTAATTATATCTTTCAGAGACGATTTCTTTATGAAAATTCATTATTAAATAATATTTTGAAAACTTGTTTGTTGGACAAAGGGATATTCTCTTTTCTGTTCATTTATGATAGGGCAATTGACCTTCATAGGAAGGTGTTCTAATAATTACACAAAGCAAAGGGAAAACCTTAATTAAAATTTAATGATAAATACAATTGTGCTGACTAGGATAATGTGGTCATTATACCCTATCACAAAACTTCTTGTTTATATTGTATGTTGCTAGTACTTATGGATCTTATATCACAGTTTTTATTTCTCTTAATTTGGTAATCTCTGCTGTTATTAATCACAAACTCCATTTACACTTTCTACAACTCATGACTATTATAATATGGTGACATGTTTGCCAAAACAGCACAATCACATGGATGAGAACAGCCTTTCTGTAATACATGTGATACTTTTCTTATGTAAGTTCTAGGAACTTGGTGACCTAAATGAACTTGGTGACCTTGGTGACTGGATTTGAGATTTGAGTAAATTAAGAATCCAAAGTGGTGACATGGAATTTTTCTAAAAGTTTTGTTGGCTTTTTTTTGTAAACTGACCACATATAAGGTGTGCAGGCTGCAGGACTTGTAACGATCTCTTTTTCTGTGACCATTGTAGTAATAACTTAGAGGCTAGAAGAAATAATTGGAGTGTAAGGCCCTGTGTCGAGAGACATTTAGACCCTTTAAAGACATGGCTCAGTCCCTAGACATGCAGTGCAACACATCTGGTATATTGTGATTCCCAGTAACTAGGCAGGCACTTGAGCCCTATCCATGGGGTGGATAAGTTGAGAGATTCTGACAATCCAAATTCGCTCAATAGGGAAAGCCAAACATAGGTCTGTTTGCAAAAGTCTGTAATTCGGACCTGTGCCTTTGGTATCTTCATACTTTTCAGATGTACAAAGCCAGACTTTCTGCAACAGCAACAGCAGCCTTACAAATGAGAAACATGATGAGTCTCACTAGTGAGACACTAGGGTACCTTCCTCAGATAAAGTAGTGATCTTATACAGAAGCAAGATCATATGTATAAGGTCAACAAAAGAAAGAGCAAAGCAGTGACTCATTCAAAAACTCGTAGTGACTCATTGAAAAACTCCCAATCACAGTGCACCTTAGGGACAAAAAAAGGTTGTAGCCTGATAGAAACATGTGTGTGTCAGCACAGCCACTGAGATAAATAAACAAAATAAATCCAGGACTCTAGTATGAGGATGATAAAAAAGGCCGATATAAAAATTAGCTGTAAGCACTCACTTATGAATTAACAAAGGGTGGAAAATTAATACACCATCCTGTTTCATTGCACCATTTTGCATTGAGCCCAAACACTTTATACAGTGACCTAGATCAGGCTCAGGTTTCCACACTGCTCACTCAAGAATCAGTAACACATGAAGTTAGAACTTGAACATTTAGATGTAAGAGGGCAATGCACATTGCTTATTTTCATTCCTCTTTGGAAAGAAATGAGTCCAGGAGTATACAGTAACAGGAGTATACAGTAATACACAGGTGGCTGTGGAAGAAAGAAGCATGAAAAAATCCGTGCTGTATCAAGGAACTCTACAGGATACCTGAGAGGCAAAATCTTAAGTTACTGTCCACACCTATCCCTTTTGTGTCAATACCAAGGTAGGACACTAGCTCCTTCACCTTCTGTGTCCCATTCCCATCTGCACTGGCAGGTAGCTCGGGCAATATTTCCTGTGTAGCCCAGGCAATATTTCCTGTGTAGCCCAATATAAATGATCACTGGCAAGCGTACTGCCATCTTAATCCACAAGATGACAATGACACAAGTTACAGCATCATTCAACATCCACTTTGGTTCTTTTTCTGCCATGTCATCAGAATATCAGTCAGTACCCACTGGTTCCAACTTCTCTGCAATTACTTTGCAATGGGTTTCCTGCAGAATGCTGCTCACTGAGTTACATACAAATTGTGTCCTTCTTGGGATAAGGGTGTACAATTTTATATCAATACAAGTGTAAATTAAAAAAAAAAAATGTGTCTGAGACTCATTTGGCTGACAAACATGTTCGTGCTCTAAGGTGGCTGAAGGTAAACAGCTTTTCAGTGTCAAAGACTCACCACAGCTCTCAATCCCTCATATAGGATGTGATCCTCCAAAGGAAGGAAGTGTGAGATAGCAGAGACAGAAACAAATGGGTTTGGATGAAAAAAGGGCTTAGGCTTTGCAATCAGTATTTCAGACTTCACTGACGAAGGTATGGAGGACCACTTGGGGTCTTTATGAAAGGACATCTAAAGAAATAATGAAGCATGAAGAAGTGACATGATCAATAGATTAGCTCCAGTTTACATTTGTTATAATTCTCACCTAATTGATTGCTTGGGACTGCCCATGACCTTAATTGCATACTGGAATGTCACCTTTGAACTCTGATCTGTTAATTTTAACTGTAAACAATGGACTGTCTTTGAAATATTTCCTCCAGTGTTCCTTCTATTCTGTCACAACTGAACCTATGCCTCCCTGACGTATTCAAAAAAAGGAAAACTTTTCTCACTGTTATTCATGAAGACTGACTCTGAAGTCTTCATGGCCTAGATCTGACACTGGCCCAAGAAGCACCACCACTATTTACAATAAATAGGAAAGGTGACTCACCAAGTATGCAACCTCTTTAATATGCTCATATAGCTGTTATCAGACAAACGCCCTATGTTTAAAATATTTCAAAATGCCATGGCAAATTGGAGTTCTCTCAATAGTACAGCAAATATTGCAGAACATGTGGATTAGGATTTTTTAACATTGCCTGCAGACTTTAAAAAATAATATTGCATTAATAATGTCCATCAACTTATTCTAATATAAATAAGGAACAGATCTTTCTATCCACTGGGTAACATTTATATTTATTCCCTTGTATGTCAAACAGAGCCATTAATCATTCTAGCAACCTCTCTACCTCATAGGAGATGTAGGGCAATGATAATGTTTTATGTGTGTAATTAATCCTGTGGCAGATGTGTAGTTTCCAAGACTACTGCCATTAGAGTATTGACAGGAATCAGAACAAATACCCAGGCACTGGGCTAATAATGATTTTAATATGATAATATCCAGTTACTCATAAACACAGAATATTCAGACCTTAAGTTTTACATAAGTGTTGTTATTTGTAAAGGCTTTTAGAGAACTAGTGAAGAGTGCTTTATATTCCTGAAGCTGCTGTTAAACAAACAGCACACAATTAACTTATCATCTGAGTGTGCATAATTCTTCAATTCTCCACCACTCGGTGATAGTCACCATTTGTGAAGTGAAAGGCATAATTTATGGTAAAAATAAAGGTTATCCAAATTATGCCAAGCAACCTGCGTACACCTTTAAAGGTTTGCATTTAAAATTATGCTACCTTTCATTACCTTTCATAAAAAGATGTCTCTGCACAGATTCTTGGCAACAGCACAAATTCAATTACATATCATTGCAAAATTGAGAGAAGTAAAAAATCCCCTAATTTTCTTTCACAAAACAAGCCCTTTGCAATTCACATGGATCTTTTGTTGAGGATGCGCAAGACTATTTCTCTTACATGGTTTTATGCTTTTTCTTCTATTGACTTTTCATTGTTTGTTACTGTATTATTCCTTATTCTGACAGGTGATGGGTGCACCTGTGATCTCCACAAAATTGAAGGCTACATTCTGTACAGACATAATTTTTCACAATATTTTTTTAAAAGTATATGTTTTCTAAAATGCAGGAATAGGTGGACTGGTGGCAGTTCCTTCTAATTTCAAATCACATGGCATATATATAGCTAATACACCTCCTTATAGAGGGGAGAAATGCATTTTATAATTAGTTTGGACTAGCTTGATTCTCCAGTTTGATGGAATTAGTAAATGTATTAAGCAACAGTCTTCAGTTTGATAGACCTTTGTCACACTTGCTCCTCAGAAATATAGACCAATACAAGAAAGAATTTACCTGTATTGGCTTCCCAGTGTGATTGTTAGAACCAATAAGTTACAAACCCTGTTCTCTCTGCTTTAGACACATGGTTTGTGGAAACTCTTGTGGAGTGGGGCTAGAAGTAGGTTTTCAGTGTTCATTTTTCCAATTCTCTAAGCCAGATGAACAAACCAGAGATGGAGAGAATCGACTTCTCATTGTTAGGAGAGGACTTGTGGAAGGGGACTACTTACTTAAGAAAGCTTCAAGAAGCTCCTGTGGATCATGAGCACTGCCGACTTGCAACTTTTACCTGGGCATCATTACGCAACTTTTTCAAATGTGAAACTGGAAACACACAGACATCTGTAGGACTTGGAAGACCTGCTGTTCATATTCCATGTACAACAAATTTGAGTGGAAGGGAATTTCAGCCCTACTTGAGCTATATCCGCATCTGCTTTCTGCAGTGCAGCCATGATTCACTTCAAAGTTCCTGCTTCTCAGCTCCTTCGCTGCTCTGAAAATCTCTGCCCACAGTACTCTGTTATCACTGGGTCATTTTCACCTCTTGTTCTCTCCATCACTAACTCATTTGTGTGGAGACAGGGAAAGAAGGTGTGGCTCTGTGTACAGGGGTGACTCAACTATGTCCATCACAATCTACCCGCCCAATCCCCCCCCTCCCCAAAAAAAAAAGAAATCACTTTGACTTCAGTGGCCGAATGCTTTGGGTCTACTCAAGAAACATTACTTTGGTGGGGTTTCTATTAATCTTAATTATTCCCTAGCACTGCTCCGTGTTAGCAGTGATGATCTATTTTGATCTACTTCCTTGTAATAGTCTGGACTATAACAACAACTGGATTGTCACTGTTATTCACAGACTCAACTCAAGATTCACAGACTCAACTACTGTTTAGTAGTTCATCTAAGAGCAGGGTGTTCATCCTGGAGGCACTGGGAATATATAGGAAGTTTCATCATCTGCATTAGTTTTTATGCGCTCTCTGATATTTGCCTCATCTGATCCACAGGTTGAAGGGCGATTTTGTCGTTTTACATTTGCTTCTGCAGAAGTAGTAACTGCAACATGATTTCCCATGCACTGAGATTAAAAAAAAAAAAAAAAAAAAAAAAAAATTTCACAACACCTAAATATATATTTTATGGAGAATTTAGATTAACAAAAAGTTATACATATTGGATATGTATATAATACATATTTCCTATTATTTGACTATCTTTCCTTTATACAACAGAAGTTTCAATCTATATTTTTTTTCTCACATAGTCCATACCAATATATGAGTTCTGTGCGTAATACTGAATTGCTGTTAACAACATAATTAACTGTAGGGTATTTTTTTAGTATTAAAATGGTGAGAGAAAAGATAATAAACATATTGTCAGAAATGTTTAGAATGCCTGAATTCTGTGATTAATATCTGTGAATCTGTGAGTAGCTGCTTTCCAATTTGTTCCAATTAAAATGTGAAAAAGGTTATTCATTATATTATTCATTTCTTTTTTTTTTTTTTTTTAATTAGAAGATAGCTAGTGTCTTCATTAAAGAAACAGCATGTAACAAGGTTGGAGTTGGTGGCACATTTTATCCTAGGTAAGTAAGTTTGTTTAAAATAAACGAAAAAACACGAACAAAAATATTAGCTCTCTGCTCATATAAAGAAAGCAGAATAACAGCAACTGGTAAAATCAAGCATCTGTTCAGACCAGTAACAAGCAGGAGTTGGCATGAGGTACTTCAGACTGGGATATAGCATATGGATACAGACTGTGGACCTACAGCATGGTGTAGGCTCTAGTTTCTGACAACTCATGGGCTGGACGCTTCATTGGAAGTTGAATCAAGAGCTCCATTCTTAATAGTAAGTAGCCTAATTCTGTGAATTTGTCAAATCTCTCCTTGAATTCACTTACACTCAAAGCTTTCACAGTTTTCTGTAGCAATTAAAAGGACAAGTTAATTATAAGTTGCATAGAAAGTAGTATATTTTTGTTTCTTTTGAAGTTATTGCCTGGAATTTCCATTAAATACTTTCTATTACCAGCATTATAAGAAAGAGTAGGGAAGTATTTCTTCTTTATGCTTCCAGTACTTCTTATCTTACAGTTGTCTGTTCATCACATTTCTCCAGACTTGTCTTATCCCAGAGAACTTTTCAAGCCAATTTAGTCTCTTTGCTTAAAAATAATCCCTTATGTCTGAACAGTCCTGGTGTGCCTTCCTGCATTTTCCTGTGAAATATCCTCAGATAATATGACCAAATATACATATTAGAAATCAAGATTAGTGGTTTTAAATGTAGTCGAGGATTTATACACTAGCATAATGCTATTCTTTGTTTTGTTGTCAGTTCTTTATATGCTGTTGCTCCTTTTGCACAGCTGGTGGTTCATCACGTTCACATGGCATATGGCATTGGGAAGAGATCGCACAAGTGGAGTTCCCAACACTTGAGAGATGCCTAATGGAACATCTGAACATCCGAATTCCATCAGCTCCTGGGAGCACTCCCCAGGTTAGAAATCCACAAAGGGGTTGAAAGTCTGCAGTATGTGATGAATAGAAATAGGTGGAAGAAATCAGGAATTAAAATCAGGCAGAGAAACCCAGCACCAACCTGGGTGTAGAGTGTTTCAAGACAGTTCAACCTAGTAAATTGCTCTTCTCTCCCCTGCTAAAAGAAGGTTTCTTTGGTGATTCAGCCTAATCAGTTCTGTAGAATCACGTCATGCAGAATGAACTCAACCGATAGACTTTAGGATTTTCTTCTAAGTGAAAAAATTAAAATAATCTAGTTTGCTTTTCTACTATGTGTTTTATCTTTCTTTTCCACATCAATAATGTTCTACTCTAGACAGGTTCTTGATTCTGAGTCATTTAAAAGGCAAAAGGCTTTTTTGCTTTTAGTAACTTGCTCTTCAAAATCTTTTGTAACTGCTTTTATTTAATTTTCAGATTTGACTTGTCAGAGATAATGTTATTTTCTATTCTTTTTTATCTTTATTGCTTCTATATTCTTTTTATAAAGGATATCTCTTTAACTGTCTCTCCTAGTTCAGTTTTTAATTGTGAAAAAATATTTTTTTCCTATCTTTTTAAAAATTATGTGGTGAGGCACTGAAACAGGTGGACAAGGGAAGTTTTGGCTGCCCCATCCCTGGAGGCATTCAAGGCCAGGGTGGATGGGGCTCTGAGTAACCTGATCTACTGGAAGGTGTCCCTGCCCAGGACATTGAGTTTGGAACTAGATGATCTTCAATGTCTCCTTACTACCCATACCATTCTGTGATTCTGTTATTCTCTGATTTCTCTGGGGGAAGGGGAGGGTGGGTTTTGGTATTTGTAGTATTAATGTTTCTATTTTCAATTGTTCCTACAAGCCTTGTGGGAACTGGGGACACTGCAATTTCTTTTCTCTAGCTCAAACCTGTATCAATTCTGTTGGTTAACTTTGTTTTATGGCTTTTTCACTCTCTCATGTTGCTTCACCTAAAAGCATACAGTTAACTAACTAACATACATAGTCTACAAAGAGAAAAGACAAACCTAGAGAGTGAAGTTAAAACTGAAGTTGAACTTAGTTAGGCCTCTCTGACAAAAACCCTAAGAAAGTAAACAAAGATAAGAAAGTAAATAAATACAACAGTCCATATGCAGACTGTCAGTAATTTTGGTTTTAATTTTAACATAGTAAGAAAATTTACCAATAAGGTACAACTTCTTTTTAAAAAAAAAAAAAAAAAAAACATGCAAAGAAAATTCAAATAATAATGCAAAAATGTAATAAGATTTTAGTTCAGGCTAAGAAATACATGACATATGTAGGTCTGTTTTCCCAATACAAATTGGGTATATCTTTCCTTTAAGCAGTTTACTAGCATACACTGACTATTGGGTTATAACTGATTGTAGGACATGGTTTATTTGGAATCTATATTCAGATTTTTGCTATACACATTTTCCAGTCCTATCAATCATTTTCAACATGAAAGACACGTTGTTTAACTCCTGCCCAGTTGCACAGATTTCATGTTACTAATTTGAATTATTTACAGCATATGAGCTTACCCCAAGAACCATGCAATGCAGTATATTGTTTCCTCTTGGCAATGTTTATAGCTGTAAGAGAGGAGCTACTGTAATTTTTGAAAATTGACATAATATCTGTTTATGATCTCTTGTTAGCACATGCTGAACCCATTTACACTATCACCTGTTTTTAAATTAGATACCATGAGCTGTAGAGAAACGTTGGCTGTTGCAGCATGTGAAGATATAATACAGTTTCATGCATCCTCTCTTCCAGGGGCTTTGGGCCAGAGAGAAATGCCAAAGAAATTCCAGGCTGTTAAGCAGATTTCAGATTTGCTTTGTGAAAATCCCTGTCATGCAATAAACATTGCACTGAATAAACTGTGAGTAAAAATAGCTTTGTTATGTTTTTAAGCTTCTGGCATATCTCACCAAAATATGTGGAGCTAAGGCAAAATGGTTCTACAATTTTAGGGAGATGTCCTACTGCTGACCAAGAAGCAATGGAAGAAGTAGTGCTGTCTTTCAGACTGCATTTTTATCACTGCATTATCCACCATTTCTCAGAAGATCGGAAGAG
>JAWWMO010000096.1:17026656-17040497 GCA_035047845.1 Dendrocincla fuliginosa | reverse complement strand
TGGATTCAGCAATCAAAGTTATAAATTGCAATGTATAATCATATTTTCTGAATTCTAAACTTTCTGGGATAAATATTGATAAGCATTAAAACTATATTAATTTATTAAAATTAATTAATAATTTTTCATTGTAATTCTACAAAAAATAAACTTGTGCTTACAAACCCCTATATTCTGAAAATATACATTCTCAGCAGCATGTATAGTATATGCATCAAGGATATAGCAAAATTAGGGAAGAAATCAAATCAAATCTTATCTGGTCATCTTTTCTCTCTGTCGCATTATCTCCAAAGGCTTCAAGAGATTAGAGCTTGTAATTGTGCTGAAAGACTACTTGAATCCACATCACAAACAGAGCAATGTGTATCTCAGTAAAAGGGGTCTTTTGAGATGTATGTTTAGTGATTTTTGGAATCTTTCACATTTTGTCATGTGTTGGTTTTGGCTGGGATAGAATCAATTTTCTTCACACTTAACACGGCTGTTTTGGATTTGTGCTGAACAGAGGTTTGATAAGATAGAGATGTTTCTTTTACCGCTGAGCAATGATAGTGCTTACCCAGAGTCAAGGCCTTTTCTGCTCTTCATACTGCGAAGGAGGCTGGGATGGATGGGATTGGAGGAGGCGCAGCCAGGAGCAGTGACCCCAGCTGAACAAAGGAATATTCCAGACCATATGACATTTTCATCATATAAAGAGGAAGGGGGGAAGAAGAGGAGGAATGTTTGGAGTGAGGATGTTTGTCTTCCCAAGTCCCTGTTACATGTGATGGGGCCCTACTCTCCCTGAGATGACTGAACACCTGTCTGCTCATGGGAAGCAGTAAATTAATTCCTTGCTAGGCTCTTCTTGGATGGACAGTTTTTGCTTTCCCTATTAAACTGTCTTTATTGCAACCCATGAGTTTTCAGGCTTTCACCCTTCCGGTTCTCTCTCTGATCTCCCTGGTGGGGGAGTGAGCAAGTGGCTCTGTGGGACTTGGCTGCTGGCTGGGATTAAATTATGATATGCCATCAGAAAATAAAGGCTTTTTTTGGTTGAGTTTGTTTTTTTTTTTTTTTTTTTTTTTACAAGTATGACTTCAGGTTTCTGAGATCAGTCAAGTATATGATGTAAGCTTACCATTCTTGAGTTGTGCAGTCTGTTATTTACTGCTTTTTTTTTATACTGTGGCCAAAAAAAATTATAAAGTTGTCATTGTATCCTACTACCTTTCAGAAACCTTAAGTAGATAGAATAAACCCAGACTTTTCAAAACAACAATAGAAATAGGAGCTGAACAAAAATTATTACAAGATATTTTAGTCATTCACATGAACAGTTGTTAGATAAGAAGTGGTCCAAGTGCCAGAACTCCGTGCTGTGAATGTTTAACAACTTAACTGCTAAGGAATTAGAGTGATGCTTCTTAAAAGCTTTTTTCTGCTATTACATTCAAAACCAAGAGCTTAGAGTGTCAAAATGTGAGGAAGAGACTGTTCTTCGGATGGTCAAACTCTGTGTTCCAAGTCACCACAGATCTGTCACCTCTGGATAGCCAAATATTTTCCACAGCAGAGACCAAGTGGCAGTGTGAGGTGGGAGCCCAGAGGCCATATGGCTGTGATGAGAAGGACCCAGCACCACATACATGTGTCTCTGAGTATCTCTGCTCATAGCCCAAAACATTCTGTTTGTTCTTCTGCTGGTCCACAAGAAAGTGAGTGGACCCAGCCTGAAGGTGCCATGAGTCTTGGATAGGATCTCATGAGCTTCCGTTGCAGGGAATGGATGCAGGACTGTCAGATGTGATCCTATTAAGTCAGGCTACTCAGGGCTGAGACCAATTAGTTTTAACTCAGTTCCATCCTCCTCTCACAGCATGCCAAGTGCTTCAGTCCACTGACTTCCTTGGTAGTCATGCTTTGGACTTGGCCTCATGTGCTCCCACGTCTGTCATTCACTGGGGAACCAAAACAGGACACTGCAGTCCAGGTGTGGTCTCACAAATGAAATACCACAGCTGAACACTTATGCAACATTTCCTATCTCACTTTCCCTTCCCACACAGGTGCAACAACTCATGAATCTGGCGATGAGTTCCGTTGCCCACATAAAAGTGCTGTTTAATATGGCCATCCTTCATGTGTCTGAGATACCTTCAAGTGTCTGAGATACCTACTCAGCTGTACTTCAAATGATGCTAACATCCATGTGTGGGCAGCTGAGTCCCTCTGTCAGTGTCTGATTGTAGACACACACCATAGGAGATGCTCAGATGCTGGATATCAGGAGCTACTCTAACAACTTTCGCTGTCTCTTTCAAGGCAAAGGTTTCAGCTTCAAAAAAATCATCCTGTGGCACATGCCTGGCCACCCCTTTGATTTAACAGGTGCCTTTAGTTGTGCTTTTTATCAGTCCCTCTTTTTGAAACACTCATCACCTCCATGAACTTCAGTGTTAGTCTGTTCTTTATTTGTCTGACAACTACTCCATTCCTTGTTGTCATGAACACAGAAATGTTGTGATTTTGAGTCCTGGTTCACAGCTATGCCAAATAGCTCTATTTAGCATAGAGTATGTGGTGGGGGAGGAGTAGTGGGCATGCTGAATTTTTCTTCATATATTTCTGAGACATAAAACTGCCAGGAGGGAACTGCAAAGGGAAATTTGCAGTTAGAGTAGTAAGGAGGAGAAGACATTCTGCCAATTCAATTGAATTTAAAAGCAGAGTAGAAAACCAGGATAAGAAGTTCCTAGAATTTTTGTGAAAACTGGCAACTGAGTAGAAGACAGAAATATTCCCAGTGCCTTGCAAAGGAGAAGTCTGTCTGGCAGCAGCTGGCTGGCAAGCAGATATACAGGGAGCGCCAGAGTAGCCTTGTCCTGCCTACAAGAAGGTCAGTGGAAGTGTAGAGAGGCAGCACTGACGAGATGGATGATGCTGTGTAGAATAAAGCATGCTGCTCTATAGAAAAGTGGGTTTCATTAATTTTTCTATTCAGTGAAAACCATTTTTTATAAACAGCAGTAGTAACCCACCAGCAAGCTCATGGTACTAACAATAAATGTAGGACTTGGTTACTCTATTTGTCTACATGCCTTCACCTCTAGCTCTTCCTTTTCCTGCCACTTTAGACTGATATTTTCAGGGGCAGATCTTGTCATGCTACAGGACCTTCACAATTATTAAGAACATTTTCCTTGGCAACTGTCCTTAATAACTGTAAAGGTCCTGCAGCATGACTCAAAAATTATGCCTACTGTTTAATACAGTGTGACTGATTTGGAGCTCAAAATAACCCAGATGAGTAGGTGAGCTGGATTGGGTAGCTGATCTGGAGCTAACAAAAGTGGCTCAGCATCACAGATATGTTGAACATCAAACTGAATAACCAATGTCAAGAGAAACAAATATGGTATTAACATAGGGACTGACAGCAGATATTGCATCTCACAATTAGATGCCTACAATTAAAATGGTTGTGTTACTTGGAGCTACAACAAGCTAAGACCATTTGGAAATCAGTCAAGGTGTTTTGGGGTTTTTTGTGGCAGAAAGAACAGGATTCATGACAAACTATGCAAAATAGAAAAGAAATGGAAACTGTAGATTCTTGTTTGGTGCTAGGGCCCACTTGATTTATTATTTTTACTTTTTTTTTCTGCAGTATTGGCTCCTCAGTCCAGGGTCACCTTGCACTCCTATGGTCTCCTGTGCTGGTAGCAAAATGAGTGACTGAAGAAAGGGAAAGATTCATCCATCTCTGCCTTCATTGCTACTGAACATACTGTTGTGAGATTGTAGCTTTAGTTTACACTATTCCATTTGGAATAACCCAGAGATCATCAGCTTTATGGAAGGTTTTGTAATTAACAGGAATAGCTCCCTCTAATAGCCTTAGAGGGTCTTGTACCAAATGCCAAAATTCATTTCTCAAGTAATCTCAAAACTGTTTTCACCCAGTCCTTCTAAAACACAAGCACAGTTTCTTGAACCCAGTGAGGCTCAGGGTGAAGGACACATTTCCCTTGCCATTTCTCTGTTCCCTGACCTGGCTTCAGAAAAGTCTTCCGATGGCACACACAATGGAGATATCATACCATGCTTGTTTGGATTTCTGCCAACACTGAAACAGTGTTGGCAGACACTTCTATTTTCCTGATCAATGGCACTGTGCCTCCAAATGAGCTGTATTGCACTATGAGCTGGTCTCTGCCATAAAAATGCACATATGATGTATATAAATACATATACATACATTCATTTATATTCTCAGCACAGCAAATTAAATAATTCTTTACCATGTATATTTTTGTTCTGTTAAGGTGCACTGTTGCTTTGCAAGCAAAACAGTAGATCCTTCATTTGCTGGTGACACTGCACAAAGTACTTATAATTTAGTGTTAGCTTATCAGCCATCCAATCTCCCACTCCAGGGAATGTGTCAACCATCAAAAGGAGTGGAGGAGGTGTGCTGCATCTTAATGGCTTCTATTTCATCAGACTCACTTTCTTAAGGGCATTTAATCAATGAGGACAAGTAGTAGGCAGATTTTTAAATAAATGTGTCACTTTAGGTTAATCTGCAGTATAGTTGAATGTATTTGTTTATGCAATTCCCTAAATATGTTCCTCTGCTGCTCAGCTAAATTGATAATCTGTAAATAAAAACATATTACAAGTAGTTTTAAACTAGTCCTTGAGCAATGACTTCATTTGACCCACTGGTATCTAAACCATTCAGAAGTTTCAGATCCAAGGGTGTTTAATGTCACTTTTGTGTAAGCCTTTGGTTCAGTGAATCCGGATTGGGTTTTGGTCATTGCAGGCTTATAGGAATATTTTTTTGGATTGGTTCTATTTGAATGGTGGGAGGGGTTAGGAGGAAGGGTTCCTCTTTTTCTTTCTCTCTCTCCGCCCCCGCCTCCTTTTGTGAGGTAGTCTTTTTGGGAAAAGGAATCAAAAGCATCTGCAATATTTAAGTGTTGCCTCTTAGTATTGCTTATCAGTATTATTTAACAATGCAACCGTATGATAGAATCAAAATCACATAGGATAACATATATAACTTATAGAATTCTATTTACTGTTAAAACAGTAGAAACAGAAAAAAAACAGGTAAAATTGGTCATAGGGATATGTAGATATTTGTGCTTGTGCAGGTGTTAAGCAGCTATGCATGAGTTCTAATTTACAATGATAACTCCCTGCTAATTAAAACATTGAAACCATTTATCTTTTCTGTTTAGATATGAAACAATGATTATCAAAAAATTCATGGAGTTACATTATTCATGTTTAGTTTGTTGTAAAATGGATCTAAATTAGCCACTGTTACCGTGATACCAATATATATTAATGTTCAGAGAGAGGAGAACTGGCAAACTAGTGCAAAAAATGGTTAGCTCATCTGTACTTCATACTTTCACTAATGCAAGATATTGTCCAAACTTCTTTGATTTACACTGATATGAATAAGATTATAATCAAGGCTAACACCTAAACTTTATGCCATTTGTGCTACGCATTTGTGAGAACATATAAGGCTGAATGTGTATTCAAAACCCCATGGAGACCAGTGTAAGCTTCACCCACATAATGACCACAGGGCTGTACTGCAAAACAGTACAAAAAGTGTAGAAATTATTCTGTGCTTCAATAGAAAACTTTTTCTTACAGCCATTTTGCAGAAATACTCTGCAGATCAAAGCGTGTGACATTGCAAAGGACATCTGTGATCACAAGAGACTGCTTGTGTTATGTAATATAAATCATTTGAGCATGGGCATCCAACCATAATATGACTTTCCAGTTCATGTGAGGAGTAATTAGATCGGAGAGAGCGCAACATGTGCAGAGTAGTGAAATAAAATAAAATGCATCAATGGATCTCATAGACAAAACAGAAAACAGGGCTGAGAAGGTGTTACATGTACTCTCAGCAACGCTCTTATGATTTTAAGGATGAATTTTCACTTGATCTTTACCTGTACAAATACTCTGTTTCCAAACTATGCAGGACTAGCATTCCAACTGTTCTTATAAGCATACATATAATAGACACTTTCATATGTGCATTTATGTGCCAATTTGTATCGCAATTTTGCTTTTCTCCATTCAAGTAAAATTAAACTCATTCCTGTTCATTCTACTGGTAATGTACAATTAGCTTCCTGAGAATACAATCTATTTTAACTTTCTACCTTGCAGGAGCCTTTGAAGACCCCAGGCAAAAAAAACCCCTCCTCATTCCTTAAAGAAGGATCTTTAATACTTGTTTGAATGCCATGTAAATCAAACCATTCTGTAAATTACGCTTCAACCTCTTTAAACACATCTCCATGTTAGCTTTAACATCATTATGTCCCATTGTGATGAAAATGGACTTTCTGTATCCTGTGATAATGAAAATAGCCACTTTATGCAGTTTCTGTCTGCAATTATCCAGGCTTTTCTCAGACTCTAGAGGAATCTAAGCTAATTGCTTTGGGACTTTTGCTACATTTCCATAAATTCTTTGTTAATTTTTCATGAGAAACTATTATTGCAGTTGGCCTTAAAGTTCCCATTGTATTCAATAATGTAAAGAAGTCATTATGAAAACATAACCAATTCACTAGTGCCTCCATCAAAGCTACACTCTTTTATCTCCATGTATTCTCAGGTGAGACTGAATGGCTCATACAAACCCTTCAATGCCTCTTTTATATATATATATATATATATATTTTATACACACTTTTCTTCATCTGAGCTTATCCAAAGCAAAGGTAAAAGTGGTTCTGTGTGGTGCACAACCTTGTCATTATAGAACATGAATGGAGTTTGCTTTATCTAAGGGCAAGTTTCTCTATACAAAAAGCAGCAGATTGGAATACATTTTGGTGGCATCATGCCAGTTTACACTCCCTACAGCACCAGCCTCAGTGGGGTCTGTGTTTAAACAAAAGCATTGACTCAGTCCACTGAGATGTCACTTTAAAAATCCCTGAATCATATAAAACATGCTTAGCTCCCTCAGATCACTGAAAAACACTGATAAAAATGAAAGTACCTACCTCATTTTAAGAGCTTATTGAGTATGACTGATTTTCACCATTTAACTCTTTCTGTTGTGATCATAAGATACTGCCATCTTTGTAATCAGATACACCACACTGCCAGCTACAAAGCAGTTAATGGAATTTGCAGTGCAAGACAGACTTCCACAATGATTTTCTCTTAAATGTTGCAACAGGACAATATATAAACTACTAAGAAATAAAAGAAGATTACCAGGGTGAAAAATCACTCCAAAAAATCAGGATGAGACAGTATTTGTCTAGTTAGAGAATATTGCTTAGCAATATGATTTATGAAAAGCACAGGTTTTGCTGATATCAATAGAAGTCATTATAGATTAGAACTGAATCATTTAATGACCCTTCTTTCTCCAAGGTCCTCTAAGGTCTGATTACTGACAAAGACAAGGGATTGCAAACAAACCTCAGAAATCTCTAAGGTTTGACTCAGAAACATGCTCACAAATCCCATTGCTTATCCTAAGCTTTTCTAAACCTCTTTTGTGTGGTAATGAAGCAAAGGATCATTGAATGATTGGATCTCTTATTCTCTTACATTGGATCTCTTTATTCTCTGAAATAAAACTAAACTGTTTGTGATACTTATTTTAATATTAAATGCAAAAACTTTAAATAAGTAAAATGTTAGTGCACTTTTGGCATTCTTGCCAAAAAGATAAACCTGACTTCAATCTTTTCCCCAGATTAAGATTTTTCACATTTGTTCCTGATTCTCCAGTGCTGGAGACTATCAGTTCAAGACCTGTGCCCTTCCCATACATCCCAGGAGCTGTTGTGCCTTAATCTCCAAGGAAGTGACTGATATGAATAGGAATATTGGCAGCTCTCAGGATGTCTGAAGTGGATGGCGTGTTGTATTGGAGGGAGATTTATTCTGTTTTAGTTCTTGCTGCATGTGCTCCTGAGCAGTGCACATTCATAGCCTCTCTCAGATGGCAGTTTTACTACCACTGCTTTTTGAGGATTTGCTGCCACTGATGCTAATGATGAAACAAGTGAAAGAAGCTGTGCAGTAGTTAGTAGGCTGTGATTTTGACTTATACCAAGACTTAGGTATTGGGTTTTTCCTTACTGTAATCATACAAAAATACCGAGTGGTATTAGGATGCTAAGCCTTCCATGTAAACGACTTCAGAAGCGCTTGAGCACTTTATCACTTTACTATCTCTTTACTTTATCCAGAGCACTGGATACATATGTTTTTGACTCAAGGGGTAAATTCATTCACTCCACACTGGTTTTCTTCCACACAAAATGATTTGAAAGACAGAAATGTTTGAAAGGACTATCCTCATTCCAAGTTTACATCTGTTGGAAGGTTAACGGTTTTACTAGCTGGTCTGCCTTTCTCTTCTTTGTCTTCCCTCCAACATCTGCTTCATGCAGCAAATTCAGCCACACTCATTCAGAGTGGATCAGGGAGGAAAAATGGATCCACTAGCACGGGTGGGGGTACATTTTTCAATTCTTAAGGCATGTGAAAGGTAGGAAAGTTTAGTCATGTTTTCCCTTGTAGTTGCTGAGTGGACCTGAAGATACAGGATGTTCTTTGGGGCTGGGCTATACAAGGTATTAGCTGAGAGGGGTGGAACAAAGATTATGGGAGAGACATGGAGCATGACATGCTGGAAATTAAGAGAAGCAAATAAGAAAGGAGATACAAACACATCTGCTTGCATGAATCTGTGTGCACATCTATCTACACAAAGGATTAAGGCAGGAGACGAAAGAAAGCGGAGTGAAAAGGTGCAAATGCAGGGAGCACTTCCAAGTTTTTTTGCTCAAGAGAACTGCAATTGCCAATATTTGTTTTACAAACACTGCTGCTGCAGCGCTGGAAGACAGACTTTGAACTTCTGGGGACTAACCATTTGGCTGTGCTTGCCTAAGCAAATCATCCTGCTTTGTTTGCACACAGTAATTGCAACAGGCTTTACAGATTGTAGTCTCTTTGCTGGTAATGAAAATTTGGATAAATTCAGTCCAGCAGGGCAAGTTTATTGTACCTTGAATATATCCACAAGTTTGTAACAGCTTAGGTAATTACTTCTTTTGTATCTGGGTCTTTCTGAAAGTTTTGGGTTTTTTGGGGTCTTTTTACATGTCCATTCCTTTCTAGCTTTTTTTGGTGTTTTGTTGCTCTGATATTGCCTAAACCAAGACAGTAAATGAAGTGATTACTCAAACTAGGGCTTATGACTTGGATCTTTTCCCTTTTCTTTGCTTCAATATCTGCTAAATAAGTGAAAGACAGCTGCCTGAACTATATGGGAAAAAAAAAATATAAGCAAAAGCACACACATACAGTAATGTAGCCTTGAGTTTTGCCAGAACCCTAGGTGTTTAGTTTCAATCTACCAGAAATAAAGATTATTTAGGGAATATATACAGAATGAACACATAACATTTTCCCTGAATTGTTAGCTAGCTATGAGACTGATCTCTGAAAGCAACACCAAAAAAAGGTATTTTAGCAAGCTTTCTTTTTCTTTTAGCCAAATGTATGGAAAAATCCCTTGGCATATATTACCTATTTTCTCACAAGAAAGTGTGGAACTGTCACATTCCATCTAGCTACACTGTAAACACAATCATCCATTGAAAACTGTTGGGAAGATAAAGTTCACATGCTTTCAAAAAAAACCTGTAACAAAACAAGACAAAAAAACCCTGCAAACATTTGACTGTTGAAGTCCATTATCCATTATGTTGTTCTTTACTTCATTGAAGGATCTCATAGAAATACTATTACAATAACAATGAAAAACACATTGTTTTACATGATGCTTTATTTGTGATTTCCCTATGACTAGTGCATTTCTTTCCCAAACTGAAAGAAATGAAGTGTCATGTGTATCAGCTTGTTCTTCATTGTTCACATTCCTCTTTGTGTTGATGAAGAATTTTTCAGTACAAAAATGTAAGAATGGTACTCTACTTAAAGATACTGCCTTACATTATGCAGACAGTATTGCTATTATTTAGCAGCTATGGTAGGCTGTGGATGTAGTCCTGTTGATTTTATTAAAAAAAGACTGTCAGGATCTATAAGTCACACATCATTAACTGCTTCATTAAGACTACAGCAGCTCTGTGAGCCCTAGATTTTAAGCAGTTTCATGACAATACAGGTAAATGTTCACTGGCTGAGATGTGCAAGCATCTCCAGTGATTTGTTCACTGGGTAATTAAAAGCCAGTACTGCTTTTTAGGAAACTTTTTTTTTTTTTTTTCAAAATACAAGCATAAATGTATAAAACATGCTCACTTAGAATTGGCTTGATTTAAGTTAAAAGCATTACTTTGCAATGAGGTGTGCAATCTCACATCGTCAATCAAAAAAAGGCAATAACATACCAAAATGTATAGTCATTTAAGTATTTTCATATGGTTTGAGTTTTCTTTACTGGAATGTGAGCAGTGGACTGAAACAATGTGAAGCAGAACCCTAACAAACATGAGCAATGTGAACTGTATTTATTTAAGAATTTAGAATTACTGAAGCAATAATTATATGCAGAAAAAATTTATTTTCCTATTAGTTTTACCAAGTCCTCCTACATTTCCACTCTTGCACTCACCTCTGCTCTTTCAGTAGATGTCTCTTTCACTGTCTCTCTCCTTCTTTTGTTAGAGCTCCCAGCTTAGACATAAACACATAGCATGGATTTTGAACTGCACTTTGGAGCCTGATAGATTTGAGCAGATTTGGAAACAAGCAAAAAGGTTTGCACTTTACAAACTATTCAGATCTGACTGTGGAAGCCTTCTGGGTGGGGTGAATGTGCAGTCCTCATAGCATTACCCAGTTCTCCCCATCTTTTTGCCTTCTTCCATCCATGGTCACCACTACTTGTGCATCTCTGGCGTGCAGAAGCAGGCAATGGATCTGGTGAATAGGTGCTGCTGGCTTTGGTTCAGCCAGAAGAGAAATCAGATACCAGGACACTGCTCATATTCTGCAAACACGTCTGCTGATGGGGGAGCTTTTCTTCTGTTGCCAGCAACCACAAAGTTCCAGCCCTGCCCACCTTGGGAGATGCAAGCACACCATGTGTGGGGTCCCTGTGAAGATCCTACCTATCTACCCCAAAGACTGCAGCCTCCTCCCAAGGCTTTTTCACCCAGAGCATCCCTATTCCCCTGAATACCCCATCAGCTCAGCCCCACAGCTCACCTTGGAGCTGCCCTGGCTCACTGCCCCACAGGGCAGTGGGGCAGTCACTAGCCTGGGACCAGAGGACCAGGACCTGGAGCTGCTCACCACCATAGATGCTCCAATGCTAATTGTCCTGACAAGCCTGTGGCAGTATTTCTTGGGCCCAGCATCTTGTACTGAGGCACCCTGTGATAGCAGCCTGGTACACCTAAACCAGTGCTCAGCAAACCTACACGTTCTCCCTAACAGTCAGAAAACCAAAATCTACTTTCCTCACAAGAAAACGTGCAAAAGTTATTCTGATGGATGTTAAGGGCTGGCAGCCCTATGTGGGTCTCAGTGTGATGCCACCTTTAGGGTTAGGGTCAAGACAGGAACAAGACCAGAGCTACAGTAAGAGTGGATCTATAAAGGGGCTGCCAGAAGAAGCTAAAGGCTGATGGGCAGTCACATTTTTCTCATTTTTTATCATACACATTTTGAAGGCTGCTAAATAAAATAAATAGCATGATATTGTATTAATTGTTATCAGTCTAGGAGCACTAGGCAAAGCATAATGGACTGATGTTACCCCAAAAGTTCACTTGAATTTTGCCAACTTAATTTGTCGAAGCATTACTAGCAATTTGAACAGTTGCCATAAATTAAATCTCTAGGTCAATGTGCTGTAAGCAAACATATTGTACCTTTCTTGGAGCCAGTAAGTGAATATCCATATTGACATTTTTGTAGGGAAATAAGTCAAATTTTTATTTTCAGAACAGCTTTTTGTTTTTGTTTTTGTTTTTTTTTTTTTATCCTCTGTATTTACCTAGAGAGATGTGCAGGCAGATTTCTGCTCAGTCACAGTATATTCTTCCAAGGCTCAATCCCAGTTCTTTAGGGGAATGTATTATTCTTTCTGTAAGATTTCAATGTTTATAATAATGTTCTAAACAGGAAAAAAAATATTTTACAAATAGCACAATGCCAACAATGCTTTTTGCTGAGGACATTTCTTGCATAATGGTCACTGCTCACAACATGCTTACAATTTATAAGGATGTCTGGGCCATAAAACTTTGGCTAGGCTATTCTTCCCATGTTTTAGTGTAGTAGTGTTTACTGAGAAATAAGATCAGTTATGGTTTCCCAGCCCTTGTCTTTAGCACCGTTCAAACATTTCAAATGTGATAGACCAAATTGGTTTTTATAAAAGGGGACTGAATAAAGAGCGCCTTGTTTTTTCCTGTCATTGTCACTAGTGAGTATTTGTGGTCTCAACAGCGAAGGTACTGATCACATTGGGAGAGAGTGGATTTTCTACCAACTGGGAGAGTAGTCACTGTGTGAACAATTAGAAGCCAAGACTTTTCACTGTGACCTTGCACTGACCTTCACCTTGAGGTGAAAAATACTTGAGGTATAAAATACTTTGTCAGACGTAAAACACGAATGCCTTCCAGTCTTTCCAGGACAGATGGCCCAAGACATGGTAGTAAATTGAGTGTTCCTGAGGCCATTCTTGAGTCAACCTTACACAGAACAGTACACATCCTTTCCTCTAAACTATCTTATAATTCAAAACAAGGCAAACACATCCAGACCTACAACTTGGGCATACACATCGCCCACATCTCTTGCCCAGCAGTTGGTGTGGCCCCAAAATAGGTCAAAGCTGCCCTGGCATTGTGTCAGTATGGATGGATAAGCCTAGGTCCCAGGATAGCACCCCAGATCTCCTTAATTTAGCAGTGGAATTAGCAGTAGGCTTCTTCTGATTGTCCTGAATCTTTCTGTAAAACTACTCCTTCTGTGTTTATTTTACTTAGAAAACTTGAAGGAAATACAAGGAAGGACAATAGTCATCACAGAAGCATCTCAGTAAGTCAAATCATATTTTATAAATATTTCCTGCTCAACAAGCATATTCCTTCCACAGTCTCATTCTCTCCCTACAACTTGTATTCAGTTATCAAGTTTTTAAAACAATGATGAGAAAAATACAATCAGTTCATATATTCCTAGCTGACCTCATTCTGTGGAAACCTGTTTGTGTCCAGAGCAGGATGACAAGAGGACTGTATCTCTGGTAAATCAGTGAGCACTAAATGCTACAGAAAGTTAGCAAAACATAATTAATTGGTCTTGCAAGATACCATTGGGCAATTCAACAGTAAAATATTTTTTCTAAGATATCATCCAACTTTGCAAGAGCTGAAAAACCCATCAATCTGTGATTATGCACTGCAAACAAAAATCCATGGAACTAAGCATGAGAAAATCTTTGTGACAAATAATTGTAATTAAAAAAAACCCCAAAACCTAGACTATTTTTTCAATAGATGCATAAACAGCTAAAAGGGAACTTCCCTTTTCATCAATGCAATTACAGAAACATGCAGACATAAAAAAGGTGCCATGAAAGTGGGAAGTTTATCTGCAACATTCTTATGAACACTCCTTCAGTGTGTGACAGAGCATCATCATCATTTACTGCACTAAAGCAACCATCATTTGTGTTTAAGTCATGCAAAACTAAAAAAGGCCCTTAGGCATATATAGATATCACCACAAAATTTTTATATATAGTCATATATATATATGTATATATATACACATATATATACATA
>JAWWMO010000096.1:17009075-17022116 GCA_035047845.1 Dendrocincla fuliginosa | reverse complement strand
TTTCTGAATATTGATATCTTTTTATTCTCTTCAGTCTTCTCCCTCTCCTTTTCTCTTCTATTAGTTATAATTCATTTCATTCACGTCTATTATTTATCTTAGATTTTTTTCATTGTTCTATATGTTGCCTTTCTCTTCAGTAATTATTTGTTCTTTTTCTCTGTGAAAGGAGTACTTCTTTTGCATTCATTCTTTACCACTTTTATGCTTATCACCCTTTACTAACTCACACAATTTCTCTCCTTTTCCTGTGATCTTTCTCTAATTTTCTTTTGTCTGATTCTTTTCATTGCATTCTACTCTTTGTTTCTTGGATTTTTTTTTCTACCACATTGATTTTTCTGTGTTCTTTATCCCCAAAGTCTCCTTTTTCTTTCTATTGAATCCCTTCCTTTATCTCTTTCTCATTAGGAGATTTCCCTACATCCTAATCCTACATCTTTTCCTATCCAACATATGGTGTCTCCCACCCTCTCATTCCTGATGAGGTCCGTCTTCCTGTCGTGCTTCAGAGGATACATTTACACTGACAGAAATGCTATTCTCCATCTTGCTCTTTCACCTCTTGCTTTATTTACACTATAGCACCGGCTGAGTCTTACCACATGCTCGGCAATCAGTTCACCCAGGGTTTGGATTTTGTGATTTTCCAGATGAATGATCCCGAATATTTGCTACTTATGAGCCACCTGTGTGTGATGTGAGTGCATGTGTTTTGCTGAGAGCCTTGTTCTGCCTTGGGAAGAGGGTCTTGGACACAGCAGTGAAAAAGCCCTCCATTACAAAGTTTCCTTGGTAGTTCATATGGACTTCCAAGACCTTCTCTTTCATGACACCGATCAAAATCGTTTCTTATTTGATACCATCATTAAAGAAATGAACACACACAATGAAAGAATTGTTAGAGCACTTATTGTTAGACAATAAATGAATCACATCACAAATAACAATACCTGTGTACATCTCTCAATCAGAGTTTATCTTCCTTCTCCCAGTGATTCTGCAGGCCCAATTGCTGATCAAGGCAACTGTACTCCTTTCCTCTTCTTTATTATTCTCCCGTTTTCCAAGATCAGTTCATCAGTGAAGCTGGGACAAAGAGCAGGTGGATCCAGAGAAGATGCCTATCGTCTGATTAAACTTTGCTCACTTGTTAAATTACTCACCTCATTTTTACCCTGGTCAAAATATTCATACCCAGTTCTTGAAGCAAAGCTGAGACAACTGGCTTCCATTAGCCAGTCTAACTGCTCTTGGCAAAGACAGCAAACAATACATCTTTTTTCACTTCTTACATTCAGGATAAAAACAATTAGGCACCTGGTGTTATAGCACAACTGGGATGAAACAATCCAGAAGAAAAATGTCATGAATGGTGAACCCGAAACACAGTTTGAAATGAGCTCCAGACAAAACATCATATTTTCATGCACAGTAATGTATAGACATTACCTCATGAGTGATGTATAGGCACTGGAAATAGCATGTCATATACCTGAAAAATGTTTCTTCTACCCTAAAGGGGGTCTCCTCAGACCAATACTTCAGACTGAATGAAATAGTAGCTCAAGTGCTCCAATGATATAGCTACTCCTTTTGCTTAGTGCTGAATAGTACCAACTCCCAAACTAGATTTTAGAAAGTAGCAGTAGCTGAGGATCATGGGCAGTTCAGATATTGAAAGAGCCAGAAGGTGTGCACCAAAGCTCTAGCAGGCATAAATTCTCAAAAAAAAAAGAAAAAAAAAAAAAAATTGAAAATTCTCCTAGAAAGTATCCCCGCAGGGAGTGCTAACCACAGCTACATGAGGCAGAAGTGCAAAACCAGGGTTGAACTGACTCATTGGGGGTGGAGAGCAGAGGGGGAAGAGGGAACCAAACAAAAAAAGAAAAACTGAATCAAAACAAAAGAAGCAGAACCTAGCTAGGGCTTATGACCCAGGTTCTGATTGTCTCCAGAGGTGAATTCCTCTCACACTAAGCTCATCAAGACCAAACTGCAGTTTGCTACAGAGGTTCCTTAAAGTGCCAATTGTAGAACAGCTGGCTATCCACACTCCCCATCTGAAAACAGCAATTTAAAACTTTGAAAAGATTTCTAGGAGTACTTACACAGAAATAATTTCTGTTGCTGAAGAGTGTGAGCATACTTTAAAAATCAATGAATATATGATTTATTTAAAGATAGATTTTTAGACACTTCTGTACTCCTCTGTGCTTACAAAAACATCTCCATCTTTGGGTCCTCTTTAGATGATATCATCTCAGTACTGTGAAAAATATGTTTCATACTTCAAAATTGTAAGTTCTGTTTTGGAAGATTTCTTTTGTCTACATTGGTGAGGTCATTCATCAAAGCAACACATCATTGATGCGTGGAGTCTCCTACTTAATGTTGGAAAGTTCTGCAGAGGGCTTTTATGTTTACACAATATTATGTTGCATTCCATTAGTTCTGATGAGACTAACAAATTCATGGAAAGATCACTAATTAGAGACACAATATTCATATTTCCTTCCATATGTTCCTTCCAATACTGCCCTACAAGTGGGTCAACTAAACAATTTCATAATCCATCAAACATTTCAACCTTCTGCACTTATTAGTCACCTGGGGAAATTTACACCTTGGGGGGAAAGGGCATAGTTCCAATATGAATGCAAATATTAGTGAGGGCTGAGGTTATGAATGTAAAGAATTTTCTCACAAAGCGAATATTGTCCTGAAGATTTAAATGTTAGAAGTTTTTGTGGCAAAATGCCATCTCAGTGAAAAAAAATGAGGTTTTCATAGATCTAAATGCAAATTTCATGAAGTAAGAAATCCAGAGGAAGCCAATATGATCACTGCAAGAGTTCAGAATTGGAATATGAACATCAGAAACAACAGAATTGAACAAGTGACTACAAAGAAGAAATCTGAGAATGAAGAAATAGGGCCCTGTCAAACATGGCATATGAGTCTGACTATCCAGATTTCAAATTGGTGTTATGACAAGAATAAAATTTGCCTTGATGTGTCCCAGGACTAGCCTGCCTTCCGACTAAAACACAGTGCTAGGTCATGCTCACCTGTTGCCCACTAGGAAGCCCATGGCTCCCCCAGGCAGAACTCAGCCTGTGGTTTTGCTTTTGACTACTGTGTACCAGCAGCAGGTAATGGTAATGTACCAGCAGCAATGTTTTCCTTTCTTGAACTTCACATAGCCCTGTACAACCCAAACTTCTGTCTCTACAGAGTGGCTATTCCCTCCTCTGTAGGCACAACTCCTCCTTTTGTGTCACACACAAATCTGGAGGAACAGGTGTATTACTACTATCATCTGGATCAGTTACAAGGATATTGAGTATTCCTGGTCCCAGTATTCACCCTGACAAGTTCTGCTTACAAGTTGCAGATATTGACTTTGAGCCATTGACCATCAGCCAGATCGGACAGTTTTCCACACACTTTGTGGTCCATGTGTCCAGCCCTTCACATAATGGGTTATCAGCAAGGACACTATGGCAGGTTGCATGAAACATCCTGCTAAAATCAAGGTAAGTGATATCTTCAGTTCTCTGCTCACCACTGAGCAAGTTGTTTTACCATAGACAGGGACAAGGTAGGTCTTGCACCATTTATCTTTGGTAAATATGTGTTGGCTTTTCCCAGTCACACTGTTGTCTTTCACATGCATAAAACAGCTTATAAGAGGACCTGTACCACACTTTTCCCAGGGACAATAGTAAAGCTCATAACATTCTGGATCTGCATCTGCTTTGATATAAGTGTGATTTCTTCTACCTGTTTTTCAGTGGAAGTGTAGTGGAAGGACACAAAGGAGGTACATCTGAACGTTGTGTATAGCACTTAAGGATGGGTCATGCGAATTGGCACAACAAAGGTAGATGCTCCTGTAACTCCAAGAAGATTTCTGGAGGTTCATTTAGGTCTTAGATCATCCTATAGATTAGCTCACGGAACAGCTGGAGAGCTATAGAGGAAAAAGAAAAAAAAAATCCTGTCTGGACTGTGTAGAATGTCTTCAGCACATATGACAGGAAAAGCACCCATGACTGTACCTCTCCCCTTTTCTCAGTGACTCCATACATGTGCAATACTGTGCTGTCCATGCACACATGGAAACAGAACCTGAGCATGGTGAGATCTTGTGTGCCTGTAACACCAATACCTTTACTAGCCTACCCTCTATGAGAACATACACTCATCTGTTGGGGAATTAGGCTGTCTGGGAGTGTTTATTTATTCAGGCCAGGAGGTTTTGACTTGCAACTCAAGATGTCTCTGTCTGAGAACCTTAAAAACCTGGGCAAGGTATTTGTTTGATAAACTCAGATACCTGAGTGCATTTCTTATGAAGCAACACAAAACAGGTCTTACAAAATAATGAAACCATACTTCAAATATCTGCTAAGAGAAGCAATAAGTTTTGTAAAACAATATAATTCTAAGGGAATTAAGTTGTTCTAATATATTTATGTATGTATGCCTTTACTTTTAGGCAAGGCAATTTCACCTTTTACACTGTACAGCTAGTTCATGAAGTCACATAAAGGCTACATTCTTTTCCAGAGAAGTGTAAATATTAGCTATTCAATAGTGAGATGGATTCAAGGCCCATGTTGGCACAATCAATACAGTTTCATGAATTCTTAGTTTATCAGTGTCATATACAATTAATTCAACCCAGGTAGACTCCTTTAAAAAGCAATTTGCTAAGCTGTCCAAAAATATGGAAAAAAAATACTTTGCTAAGAGGTATAATTTAAAAAAAATATCAGTTATCACATTAAAAATATGATAAATACTCTCCTTCTGAACCTGCAGTTCAATTGTAGCATTGTCTTCACAAAAATTCACAACTATGTAGGGTGGAAAGACAAATGAAAGCTATTATTTAAAATAATAAAGTTTTTTAAAAGGTAACATACTATAAGAGATACTTCACATCTAAAAGAGGTGATAAATAAATGCATTACTTTGTTCAGAATGATTTAAATATTGCTCAATAATTAATGCGCTGCTGTGCTAACATGGTATTATAGAGAAGAACTAATTCAAAGGCAATTAGTATTATTAGATGAAAGTTTTGCTTTGGGGACTTTTATTATTTAGAAGCTATTTTTTATCATCCATTTAAACTCGATAGCTTACACTTAAGCTTATACTGCTCCATACGTACTCTCTGCTGGAGACGCATATACTTAAGCTGGTCAGTGCTTGCAGCTCAGAGAAAGCAATGCCACAACAACTCCCTGAATTTAAGCTGTCCCATGGGTGTGCAAACATTTCTAACCCTGCCACCACCTCACTATTGTAGCTAAGATATAAGGGAAGAATGCAGCATCCTGACATTGTCTAGCACTTCAGTCCCACGGAGAGGCAAAGGTTAAGAATGAGGAAAATTAGGCAGACGGCCTTGTGTGGCCCAGAGAAAGACATGCTATTCTGTGGGGACCAACTCCCCTTACATAGATGGGAGAAAGCTCTATGAATGAGATCATTTTGACTTCCTTTGCTCACATGCTAACGTGGGCTTTCTTCCTTTTAGCTAAAGCAGGTCAGCCGTGCGGCAAAGTTCGGCGCCACACTGTGAATTGCTTCCGAAGCCCCAGTGCCTCTGTTGCAACTCAGGTCATGAAGGATGTGGCTCACAAGGGCTTTTCCCACCCTGCAGCCCATATGCGAGGGTCCAGCATCTCTGCATCCCACCAATTTGCTCCCAGCAATATCCCTGCAGCAAGGCCCTGGGCAGCTCACGCACTCACAGGAGCCAGGGAGAACAGGCTGGATTTTAGATCCCCTCTTATTAAAATCAGCTGGTGTACACCCAGCCCTCCTCAGCAGCATTTATTTTTAATGAGGAGGCAGCTCCCCAGAGCAGAGGATCACGTACTAGTCACAGTGACAATCTACCAGACACTCATTCTGCTGCTATTTCTTTAGTGACTTTTTTTAATTATTGGATTATTTTACCCTCAAACTCTTTTATAGTTTGCTCACTGAATTATGTTCACTCTAGAGAAGGGCATCCAGTTCCTTCTGTTCCCACAGTAATCATCAATTCAAGCTGAAGTGAAAGGGTCAAATTTAAAGGCAAGAAAACGGTGGTGTAAATTTCTCATTAGCAAATCAATGCAAATCTGTGAAATTCAGTGGCATTGAACCACAGTCAGCCCTGCATTAAGTGAAAACAAATTCTATTAATTTCTCTGGGAATAGCATATTTTTTACTCTTCATTTGATCCACTGGGCCAAGTTTCCTCTATACCTTTGACACTGCTGTGAATTTGAATTAATTAAGAGAAGTCAGCATCTCTGGCACACTGAATATAAATCTGTACATTTCACCTGCTGAGAGGGGAATGGAGCTGAAGCAGCAACAAAAAGAGTCGGTATAAGAAAATAAACTTGGCCACCGTAACATTTTCATCATCCCTTTGAACCTCACTGGTGGTGGCAGCTTCTACCTTCTCAAAATGTGCACTGCATTAACAGGCCCATACACCCAATGGACTTGATGAGCAGATGGCTGGGAGGTAGGAGACAGAGTACCCTGAAAGGAGGCTACTGTGCATACAAAGAAAATGCCATCCCTGTAGCCCCAAATCCAGCCCTTGACTGGTGCTTGCCTTTGACTGACACTGCCCACCAGACTGAGGGATGCTGCTGGGGGAAGAAAAGTGGCACCACTCTAACGTATTGGCCTAGCATGTGCTGAGAGACAGTATGTTCTCTTACACATATTAAAATGGTCTAAAATTAATGAGAAATATAGATGAATGAGGAGAACCCAACACACAGCCCAAAACCTAAAATAGATCCTTCAACCAAATAGTCGCCTCACAGCTCCACAAGCATGTGCTGTCTGATCTCCTTCTCAGTGAATCAGTGTGCCAGGGAGACTGCAGGTAGAGTTTTTCCCTAAGTGCAGTGATGAAGGTTGGTGGTATTCACTGCTTCTGGAGCAAGAAGGGGAACCTGCCACAGACATCAGCCAGTGCTGGGGTGCACTCTGGACCAGCAGGCAACAGCAGCTCACCACTTCTATATTCATATTCTTTCTCTGCAAATGTTTGTGAGACTCCTTAATTCTCAGCTGTTTATTTCAAAAATAGCCTTTAAGGCTTCTGCACGTATGGGGAAGTTTACCAATCATTTTACTTAAGCCTTTGAAAATACAACATGTATTTAAATGTCTGAAAAACAGTTGTAGTTTTACAAATACATGTGCATGTACACATACATATATATCTATACACTGAAAGTTTTAAAAGTAAACTTAAATATAATATGTATACATACAGATAANNNAGTACACTGGACTGTGAAATATGGTCTAACTAGGAGCTTTTTAATGAGCCTTTAGACATTTGAAGTTTTCATCAGAGCCCATTTTATCCTCTTTTTCAAGAGATCTTAACTATACTCTGTTATATTACAAACCCACTTGTAAAATACTTAAATTCTTGTGAAATGGATGCATCATTCAGTTGGGGTTACATTCAGCAGTAATTTTGTCAAGGACAGGCTGCTCTTTTGTTATTGATTTTTCACATTATTGAGATTTGCTTCATATTGTTTTGCATTTTTATCACTGTTATCTCTGAAAGCCAAGATGAAACATTATACCAGATTCATTGTATTATCTCTGAAATAAATATGAGCACAAGCAAATGTGAAGTGTAAGCAGTTTGGAAATTATGCCATATTCAACACTGGAAATATTTAATGGATCAGATTCTAGTTGGTCCCTTTAGGCAGAACAATTTCTTCTGCACACACACATGCACCTCATACTAATATACTTTTAAAGGAGATCTGTGGGTACTTAGCTTTGTTCACTTGTCTGTCCAAGAGTGTCACAGAACTCTTATAGGGGTTAAAATGAATTTGTGAAGAAGCCAAACAGGATGATAACACCTACAGGTGTAAAGGTCATAGAACTGAATGCCAAACACATGAGGACCTGCTCACTTTTCCTACAATAACTATCAATATATATTTAGGCAGACCTTATCTAGGGTAAGCACTGGGGTCCGAGTCCCTGTTATGTATCTAACTGCAAAACAAACTGGAGCTTAATTTGGAATCTGCAGCATTGTTCCTATTCTGACACTAACTAAATACACTTTTCTCAAAATGGTAACATTTGCAGTAAGATTCAGAAGCGTAGATGTGAGGACACAGAGCTGCATTCAAATTCTTGGCTCTGAATGTTTTAAATTTCAGACCTGGATTGCAATCTAACCAGTCAGTGTTGGATTTGCTGTGGTCAGTGCCTCATGTGAGTTGCCAGTTGTATTTCCTATGGAAATAAAAGGAGTTTTATGAAAGCAGCTGTTCTGAAGAGATGATTTCTTTTGCTATTCTCCAGACTGATTTGCCTTTACCTACTCCGTACCTTACTCAGACTCTGGGAAATGTACTTCAGTGTGCTCTGCGGAGCAACTGAGAGATGAATCTGTGTATCATCAGCAGACTGAAAAGACTTACTTTCCCACTTTACCTGCTGGTAGGTTTATAGATGTGAAATAATGACATGGCAGAGGACAACTGTGTGATATGGTATCTAACACACTCTCTGACACAAAAAAAAACACCCAGCACCATGGCAAAGACTCTCTCTGCCTCCTGGCTGTAAAGCTCTATCCCTTCTGTTGGGAATCACAGGAATATCAAGAGCAATGCAGAGCTGCTGGAGGATGTAAGACCTTAAGTATGTAGACTAGCAGTTAAAACCTCATCTAGTCTTTGCAGATCCACTCAGATGGAAGTCACTTTAGTCTAAGCTGGAGCATTTTGCATTGCTTTAATTTCTACTAGCTTTTGATGACCCCCTCTGGGGTCATTATTCTACTAGAATTGAACTTTGTAGAGCACATGCTCTCTGCCCTGGTACATACTGTACATATTACTTCATTCAGCCAATGCTCCAAGAATTAATTAGTTGCTGACTTCTAGTGCAATTCTTTAGAACTAACTGCCTATTTTTGACTAACCTAATTAAAAAACTTGTTAAGGATTTATTCAAACTCCATGTGGGTAAAACTCACATCCTGGTCCTATCCCATTTGTTATTAAGAACAAGAACTGAAACGTGCAGTCAGGTCACTGTATCACCTCTTTGTAGCTGAAAAGAATGGTGCTTGTTCAGCCTTGAGAAAGGAAGGAGGAAGGGTGATGTGACTGCTGCCTACAGCTATCTAATGGAAGGATGTAGAGAAAGACTCTTCACAAAGCCAGAGGGGGGTAGTAGAAAAGACAAAAGATACAAGCTGGAACATGGGAAAATTCAACTAGGTAAGATGCAGGCAACTTTCCCCATGAAAGTAGTGAAATACTGGAACAGAAACCTAGAGAGGTGTAATCCTACACCTTGAAATCCATTCTTGAAAATAAATTTCTTCAGCCCTGTGCAATTCTAATCAAAACTTCTTTGAGTTGGATGCTGAGCTACACACCTTCACAGGTCTCTTCCGGCAGGAATTATTTTGTGATTCTAAGAGCAAAACAAGGGGATAGATTTAATAAAGTATGGATGAGGGTACACATTTCTCATTTTCCTAGGTTGTTTCCTATAAAGTCTCCTAAGGACTGTGTCTCATCTGACCTATTCCAAGTGTGTCTAAAATCTCAAGACAATTCACAGCGTAGGGTTAAAATGTCAAAGTGCCTTTCCTTCCCTTTCATGCTGGATGCATTTTCAAGTTTGGTTCTTGCACACCATTTCTGGCAAGGGAAGTCCTGATTTACAAACCTCTAGACAGTCAGGGGATCAATGAGCCTATGGAAAAGGGTGATTCAAACAGATTGCCCCTGTGATACTGCCTACTCGGCTTTCCAAAAAGCTTTTGACAGGGACCTTCACCATGCCTTTTAAAGAGACTCACCACTACAAAAACACATGTTGGAAAGTCAACTTGCTAAAATTAGGAAGTTAAAGGTAGGAGTAAATGGGTTGTTCTCCAGTGGAGAGATAGATATGAGTCTCTAAAACTTTAACAGGTATATTTTAAATAGAAAAGTTTCAGACAATAATGACAAGGATGATTAATAGGAAAAATAAAAAAAAAAATTGGCTGAGAGTCTTTAGTGTGGAAAAAGGTGATTTAAGGTGGAATATGTTAGAGTCTATAAAATCATGAGAGCTATAGAGGGAAGATGACTAGGGAAAAAAATCTGCTTTTCTCTTACTTCCAGTACAAGAATCCAGGGTCACCAAAAATAAAGGTAAGAAGGACTGTATCCAGGACACAAAGAGGGACAGGAAATTCCTTGACAAATGGGGACATTGTGGATATAAAAAGCTCATATTGAATTCAAGAGAAGATTGAAAAAACACTTGGAGTAGGGGGCTGGAATTTGTAAACGATTGCATAGAGAAACTACATTAGAAAACTCTCTGACTGAAAACTGTCAGAAGATGGAAGAGTATTAGCTGAGATACCTTCCCTACACTTGCTCTTTCCTAGGCATTTACTTGTGGTCATTATAGATGATGGAGCTAGCTGGAAAGTGGTTGAGCTTTAGTTGTTTGACCTTCCCTTATCCAGGGTACAGAGCAGATTAGAGATCCCCATGCCATGCCTGAGTGCAGCTAGCTCACTAATGGCCATCAGCTTTCCTGCCTCCTGATCTCTTCCCCAGCACTTTGGGCTCCCAGGATGGCTGATGCACATGTAATCTCCTGAACATTTTAAGCATGTCCAGGGGCTGCCACATGAATCTTGGTCATGAAGCTAAATCACAGCAGACCTGAGACTGTGGGACTGGCAAAGTGAAACCACTGGTGGGCCCAGCTATGTGGCCTGAACCTTCCTATAGAAGTTGGATTTCCAAAAGCGTTCAGGCTCTTTGCAGGAACCTCAAAATGTGTTCCACAAGATAGTTGCCAGATGCCTAACTCCCCTTGACTGCAGTGTGATAGCACTTCTGAAAATACATGAGGCACCTATCTACATCTTTAGGTGCTTAAATCTCTCCAGTGTGCTGACCCTGTGCCCTCTAGAACTTAAAAATAACTCTACCTAAATGGGCTTTTACTCGACCCTGTGTGGTTTGAGGCCTGCTCCATCTGCATAGGCTGACAGGGCAAATGAAAATATATTAATCTGAAGTGAAAAGCACTTTTTGCAGATGGATCGAGATCCCTTGAGGTACATCTCTGATCCCAAAGTTATGGAGAGGCTCAGCAATTTTAATATTAATACTATGTTTTAAATAATGGAGAAGCTGTGAGGTTATAAATTTATGGTTTAACAAAATACGAATCACCCTGTTATAAACCAGATTAAAAGACTTCAGTCTATAACTTTTCATGATTCTCTATTACAAGATACTATAGTGATAAGGAAGATTAGACAGGAAATTACAACTAAACACAACTAAAGAGAAAGAAAAGAAAAATGAAAATGTTAGGGACAGGATTGTCTCTGCAGGTGTGTTTGTGAAGCACTGAGTTGAGCTGGCTGGAAACTTTGGTGGGCAGGGTAAAATAAACTCCAAAAAAAAAAAAAAAAAGGAGTTCAGAAAGGCAAAAGACAGAGCAGGAAGCATGTTAGACAACAGTATTACTGTGCATGTGCATGTGCTGAAGCTGTATCTGATTCCCAGATGATCTCACACATATGCATATTTATCTAAGCGTTCCACCATTTTTTTTCTCTGAGAGAGCATTTTTTTTATCAGAAACTAGCATTCCCATGTATGGTGCACTCAAGATTCATTCTCATGTCTTTGCTATTTTTTTCCTTTCTTTTTTTCCCATTTCAGTATAAGGCACTGTAAGCACACTTTTTTGGCTGCTGTTTAGGCAGAGATCTTCTTGTCCAATTCGAGGACGTACTCCCTCACATTTTCAAAGCAGATGATTAGCTGTCCTAGGCTTTGTCAAGACAGTGAGAGTTGCGTAGCTAAATCTTTGTGCAGATCTTTGAAATCAAGTGAAATTATTCTCACTTGATAACTAATTGTAGCAGCTGACCTCCACAATTTCACATTCATCTACTGTTTCTCAGCAACTGTCCAATGCACCATCTACTATTCCAACTATCCAAAACTTTAAAAAAACCTTTTTATCCTCCACACTTAGTGTACTGCTTCAAACTCAAAAGCAGATAAATGGGCAATGTTGTGGTCCTGGATCAGATCCCACTCATCTGAACCCAGTGATAGCCCAGAGCTGAGGATACTGCTAACATATTTTTAAAATATGAAAGTCATGTCCCATTTGAGAATCAGACAACCAAGTGGTGAGACTGTGCCCCAGCCCTCCCCAGCTGGGGTTGGTGCCGCCCGGGGCAGGTGTGGGCAGCTCTGCACCACAGGATGTTTTCCCAGCACAGTGGACTCATTCAGCCATGAGGGTGCAGAGCACATGTGACAGGAAAACTTTCCTGTTGCTCTTCCAGCCTCAGCAGAGGCAATGTGCAGCACACTTCAAGGGCTTCTTTGGGGTACAGTAGTTATTAGCTGAATGTTTACTGTGTCACTTCAAATGGAAACAGCATGTCTTCAGCAACACTACACAGGGCAATTGATTAGCAGTGGAGATGAACCTGTACCACAAACTCAGATACAGAAAATTCCTGTTCAGTCTTTGTGGCTGTGACCCTGCTCAAGAAAGGATGCCCTCTTTCCCCAGCTATTTATTTAGCTGAAACACATAAAGCTCTTGTTAGTGCAGCTAAGGCTGGATATTTCCTTTTTCTCAGTTCCAAGAGAAGCATTGTTCTACAAGAAACAGCTTGAGTCTAAAAGTAAAGAGGTTAGCAAAATAGCTTGTGTCAATGGGCAACAGGAGCACTCTGGGTGGTTAAACAAGAAAATAGGAGTTTGACTTTAGGTGCCCAAGTTTGAGAGTATTTTCCTGTGTCGTCTGTGAGTCCTCTCATGCCCTAATTCATTTCATAGCAACCTTTCTGTACAGCAGAGTGGTGAATTCTAAAACTGGAGGCTCATTGTAAACAAAATTTAAAAAAAAAAAAAAAAAAAAAAAAACACAACCACACAAAAAAAAACCTCATGGCTGCAAGT
>JAWWMO010000096.1:16974670-16991830 GCA_035047845.1 Dendrocincla fuliginosa | reverse complement strand
GCCATTAAGGACTTTTGGTCCATATAGAGCCCATAGGCATACTGTCCATAATAAAGTGACTGAGCAAGTGCAGGGTGTCTTTGCGTTATTACTGACTGATGTTGCGGCTGCAAATTAGAGGAAGTGCTTTCACTTTTCTTGGCATCTGATGCTTCTGCCTTCTCCTTCTTTTCAGCCTCTTCCTCAGACTCTTTTTTGATCTTCAGTCCCTGTGGGGTACTGCTGTTCCCAGCTGCTGGGGCACTGACCTGTCCAGAGTGCAAGTAACTTGGGGAATAATAAGGATCATAACCATGGTAATAGGGAGAATGAGACTCTTTAGCTTGAGCTGATTGTGCTGTGGTTGAAGAATGTCCTTTTACAACACCATCTTTATTAGAAATAATATCTGATGGAGAGCTCGCCTTTGACCTCATGCCCTCTGACCTGCTGTCAGAGCCACCATCATCAGCTGCATCAGAAATATCTGAGTAAGCAGGGCTGTTGGTTTTAGCAGCCGTGCTGTCCGCGCCATTTTGCGTCAACATGTGCAGTGGCGCCATGGCAGATTGTCCATTCACCAAAGTGCTGCATTCCATTCTGGAGGCACTCCCTATGGAAGGGCTGGGCGCATTGTCTGTGAATGTGTAAACTTTATCAGCTTCAGCCTTAATACTTGCCATCCTGCTCTCTTGAGACTCTGACAATCCATTAGCTAGCACTTCATTCTTGTTGAGATGGTCCTTTAAAAAATGTCCAGATAAGTCTTTCCCAGACCCTTTGGAATCCTCCAGCTTTCCCAGCTTAGAATCCATCTTGGGGCTGCCCATGTCTTTGCTTTCTTTCTCCTTCAGTTTTCGCTTCTCCTTTTTCTTTTTGTCTTTGAGTGATGTGAGAGCTGGGTTTACAGTGCTTGGCTCTCCCATAATTGTGGGCTTTGGTTGAATAGGTTTCAGTGGAGGGCTCTTTGGTGTAGCCTGAACAATAGTAGTTGTTAGAGAGGGCAGTCCCGGTATTGTCCCTGTAGTAGTGGTTGTAAAGGCTGTAGTAGGTATAGCTATTAACTGGGGAGGAGTTGGTGCTGGAGCTGGGGCAATGGGCCTGGCTGTTTTCAGTTTGGACAGGTTTTTATCCACTTTGCAATTGTTCGACTTCTTGCCTTTATCACCCAAACTCTTCTTGTCAATTAAGCCTTCAGCCTCCAGTTTTGGCATTTCGGTTTGCAAATTGCCATCTGCTACTGAGCAATTATCCAGTGTAGCTGCCATATTAGAAATTACTGGAAGGCTGTTCAGTTCACTGTTCAGACCCTTCTTTTTTCCAGAATTCTTACCAGTTTTGGAACTGATAACTGAGCCAGGGCCATTGCTGGTCAGTTCCCTCTTTCCCTTGGGGGTCCCTGGGGTAGCAATGGAGGAAGGAGATGTTGGTGCTTTTAGCGGATCAAAGCCTGGCAAATTTGTGCTTTGCTCACTGCATTCAAGTGCCACATTGCTCAATGCTTCCTCACAGTCTGAAATTTTGTCTTCACTGTCAGGCTCAAATTCCAGTTTGTTTTCTGGGTCTAAATGTGCATGAGCCTGATGATAGCGTAATCCATTAATGTGCTTGTACTTCTTGTTGCAGTTGGGGTGAGGACAGTCAATCAGCACCGGAGAAGAGCAGCCTTGGTCTAAAAAATTAGTCTCAGGTTTCCCCTGTGGGGTGGTGGGAGTGCTTCTAGAGTTAGTACGAACACGTTTTCCAGATTTATTGTCCTCTGAACTGGAGTTTAAATCTAGCTCCATTGGAGGTTTACTTTTCCTCTTGTTTGTGGAAGAGGGGCTGGCTTTTACTTCATCCATGGCACAGTTTGGGGGTGTTCTGCGCCCACTTGAGTTAAGGCTGCCCCTCCTCCCCTTCCCATTGGCACCACCTCGATTCTTATTCTGAAGTCCTCTGGACTCTGCAAAACTTGCATCGTTCCCGGGTACAGTGGCAGCTGCAGCAGACCTTGCCCGCTTTCCCCTGCCCCGCCCTCCACGCATTTCCAGGTCACTTGTTGGTGATTCACAAAACCTATACAAACAAGAGATTTCATAAGCAGGAGTCACAAACTAAAAAACAAAAAAACACCACTGCTTCCCATAACAGAACCTTCATACATGTTAAAGGAAATATGTCCTTCTGATAAATGAGAATGCTATGGTCTCCAAAGGAAAGTCATTAAAAAATGACAAAAATGGTAAGGACACGTCCAGCTAATTACAACAATGCATGAAAAAATTTTCCAAACTTACAGAAATGCATTTTGAAAATAACTGCCACCTGACTGAGTCCCACATATTTCCCCTTCCCTTTCAAAAATACAAAAGGAAGGTAAAAAAGAATTTCCACTCCACATTTCAATCCAGAAGAGAGAACTACTCATTTCACTGGTGTATGTTTTCAATTATAACCAGTTGTGTTTCATTAATCTCTGTACAGTCTCTTGACTGAGATTGGAGGTTAAAATACTGCAGAGAAGAAACAGAATCAGAGTGTTTGCCTACCTAGGAGGGGCCCAGTCATGCTTTGTGCAGTCCAGCAGCGTTCCCACGTAAGTCTTGTTCCTCCATGTAACATTTACCACTAGGACACCTGCCAGTGGGAGCAAAAGAAAGTATTATCACAGTTAGAATAATAATTGGGGTAGGCTTTTTGTTTTTCTCCTTCTTTTTTTGCTTTGTTTTTTGTTTTGTTTTTCTCTCCTTCCCCACAAAGTGAGACCTTTACTCTCATTTACTTTCAAACACTGTGGTCTATACTCTTCCTCTTTGCTGGTTTCAGTGACCTCAAGTCAAAACCCACAGGAAAGAGAGCAAACAACAAAGAACAAGAGCGTGTGCATGCATGTGTACGTGTGTAAGAGAGTGTGTCTGTGTGACTATGTGTGTAATCAAGATACAGCTGACAGAGGAAATGGTTTTTGCCATGTCCTGCTGTAAAACAGCAACACTCACCTCTTAATTTTGCTATTATTGCACATAATTGCTTTCACTTGGCAGCCAGCCAGCATAAACCAAGCACCAGTTACAGTGTTTAAATCGGTAGGTGACTGAGAAGAATCTGCTGTGCTTTGAACAATATGATAACGATGCTTCTATTTTTCCTTGTTTTTTCCTCTGTGGAAAGCAAGGGACTAGACAGGAAACACGGTAAAGCTAAGACTAAGTGCAATATATATACAGGAAGAAGGATCCTTTAAAAACATACTGTAATTTAATTGCTTTTCCACTTAGGACTTTTATTAAATACAAATTTGTCTGCCCACCTAAAGCAGAATTCTAATTTTGTTTTATTTGAATTATCCCTATAAAATGTATGAATGGTAAGGATATCGTAACAAGAAAATAAATGGGGAAAATGTCATTCAAACGTTTTCAGGTTGCCCTCAAACACTTCTTCACATAATTCATCATCATGTTTATGGACTAGTCAGCATAATGATCCCTTTAATTCATTAACTGCCACAGATAAATACAAGGTAGTATCATTGAACCAGATATCTCTTCTCATTAGAACACACACTGAAATAAAAAAATACATTTTAGCTATCAAAGAAAGACACAATACAAAATGTTCCCAATTTATGAGAGGCGTGAAGACACCAACTCGCAGCTGCCAGCCTTGTGATTTGTTTTTCCTCTACACTTCCCTTATTCTATCTGCAGTGTCTCTCTAACAGATATGATGATGGCATTGTGCCAAAATGTTTCCAGCCAGTCTTTTTGCTTTGTCTTAACAGCACAATTTCTAATTTTGCACTAAAACCATTCCTCTCTGCTGCACTGAGTTAACATGCAACCAGCTGCTTATTTCCTTGGGGTCTTTTAGCAGTAGGGAAGTATTTTAAGTGTTGTTAGCAGAGGTACCAGGGAAAAATGGATTGTCTTGAAAATCTTCTGCAACTGATTTGATATTTAACCCCCACTTGGCTTTTTGTTGCCATTAATATTATGCAACTGGACTTCTGTGCACTGGGGTGAGCTGGTCTGAAACATGAAAGATAAAGAGCACTTCCAGCCAGGGTCAAAGACAGGATTTGAGTACCTAGAAGCATCATGGTTGCGTCACCGTCCCTGGAGGTGTTTAAGGAAGGACTGGATGTGGCACTTAGTGCCATGGTCTAGTTGGCATGGTGGTGCTCGGTCACAGGTTGCACTTGATGATCTTGGAGGTCTTTCCCAGCCTCACTAATCCTGTGATTCTGTGATCACAGTTTAAACGCCATGCCATATTTTTACAACCTACGCAAACTAGATGGTCTGCAAAGACACCAAGGCTGCTTTACCATCACTTCCTCCACAAGCACAGAGGCAGCTGGGGAGGTGCTGGGGCCAAGAAGGAGAAGGAGAACACCCCAATACAGCCACAGAGGAAATACCAGTTGGTGGAAATTGCATTTCTAGCAACAAGCAGCTCTAAGCTATGTCCCCACCTGCCACTCGCACGCTAGAGAGGGGGGATTAAAAAGGTGTTTCTCTGGTAACCTTGATGCCCTCCTTTTGCTTTAACAGCTTGTCATCAGTGACCTCGTAAGGCTCCAAGTGAAAATCATGGTATTTCCCACTGTTAAATTCTATTATGTCATGCAGCCCATCTCCCTGCAGCAGCACCATTGCTCCCTCCTGCCCACATACCAGTGTTTGTCTAGTTTCTTAAATGTACAAAGCAAGGAGGGTTTTTCTGACATCCCATGGAGTATTACTAGAGAATTATCTGTGCCATTTAATTTTCCTGAGGTAGTTCACCTTTATCCTTTTCTTACTTTCAGGATGGGGGAGGTTGAGCTTGGGGATTTTGGGGTGTGAGATTTTTTTTTAAATGAAGGTTTATTCTGACCTAAGTATCCATCTTCCTTGATATTTTTAGTCTTGGCGATCTCTATGTGCACCTTATTAATTTATTGATTTATATGCCAGACTTAGGGACAGACTGTTACCTATTGATAGAAAAGAGGGCAAAGTAGAAGGCATAGAATAGGGATAATAATAAAAGACCCTAAAATCAATACATATTTCAATACTTCTTAGCAGACATTCAGATGACCTTCCAGTATAAAGAAGTCAGTATTTCAAATGCAAACACAAGTAAGTTTATCCCTTAAAGTCAGTTACATTTAGCATCTCATTAAGTTTTGCAAAGTCTTAGCAAAGGTCCCATGTAAGTAGGAAAGAATATTAATCTCCATGCTATATTAGAGTAGCTGTGGAAAGGAATAAATTTCCTTTCCCTAATGGACAGCACATTGCTCAGCCACAAGTAAGATTTCAAAGAACTGGCAGGGAAGATAACTCATTCTGAGATTATCATAAAGATGGGTTAGGAGAATACTTATAGGAGAATATAAGTAACATGTCAGTAAGACTGACCTAACAAAACACGCAGCTGGTGGAGGCTTATTAAACCAAAGTACTGGAAAATGAAAATGGAGATGACTGAGGTGGTAATCCACACCATGCAGTGCTGAAGAGAAAGAATTATTCTTGCTACACCAAGTCAGGGTGTACTAATTGTCCTGGCACAGAGTTCAAGCTCCAAACAAGAACCCATTCTGAGACTGCTCTGCCTCAGCAATAGCACTAGAGCAGTCTTCATCTCACCTCCAAGCGTTGCCTCTTAGTGCACTGGGCGTTCAGCCATAGATGCGCTAAGCTTTCTCTATGTTGTTCCAACTCCTCCGTTTGTTCATGTGTGTCCTGGGGCATAGATGCCCACATACTTCCTCCATCTTGTGAAGTAACATATCACATACAGGATCATACCTCACTGGGGCTGCGTCAATACCTCTAATAAGTCTTCCTCTTACATTATACTATACTTTAGACGACCCATCATGTAATAATAATTTATTTAGTATTGCCTAAGCAAAGAAAAAAAAAATCAAATACAGTCTGAGGAACCCACAGGTTTCATGCTGCCTGAATACACATACATATTTTCCTCTTAAAAAAAGCCCAAGAGGCTAAACTTTTTAAAATACCTGTTACTGAGGATGGGAAAAAAAAAAATCAGACACTTCTAATTCAGTGTACTTGAGGGTATTGGGACTCTAAGATTCAAATTCAGGAGGAAACCTAGCCCAATAACTAATCTTGTTCTTGTGAGGTTGGATGAAACAGTGAATATATTTAGATTATTTACATTGCTTCTTTGACCAAGTATGTGTGTCAACTCAAAGAGTTTGACCAATTACCAGAGTACGGTTTACAAGAGTTGGATGTAATACAGAAAAACTTATCCTCCCAAATGAGGGTGTAAACTTCTGAGTTTAATTTGGCTTATAATTTCGTTTGCAAACTATGTAACTATTCACAGTTACAGTACATCTGAAATTGGCAATATCTTCTGCAGTCTTAAGTATCATATGCTCTAAATTAAAGCAATCAAAAGTAAGAATATTAAAAGTTCCAATGTTACTACCCATGCTACTCTTTATCATTAAGGACTACGCACAGTAAGCAGTGCATGTTTCCATGTGTGGGAATTACAAAATGATCTCATAGCACAAGAAAATGTTACTCAGATGTTTTAAAGTTCACCTAATGTACCTTTTCTGCCAAAATCCATTATTAGTCAAGGCAGGATCATACCCCAAAAGCATTAATGTATGACAATGGTGCACACAGGATGTTATCTGGTGCCTGCCACCGTCAATAGAGACCCCTTCTTCAGATTAAAGGTAATTTCATTAGCCTATAAGGAGAAAGAAAAGATTCTGTATTTTGCTGTTTTCCTTCACAGTACATGTAGCACTATGAGCTTTTTTCTTAACTCATCATATTTATAACCATAGTGTTTAAGGCAAAAAATTTCCCAAACAGGAAAAACTAACACATGCCTAGAGAGCACAAAACAATTTCACATAAGCACTTCTGACAGATAAAACATACAAAACAACTGTGACAATTTGTACTTGGATTTTATTATGGAATGAAAAGTCACATGCCACAAAAGTGATCTGTAATAAAATAATTTCAGAAACCTACATCAAAAAGCACTTTTTATGAGTTCTGTGGATGTGATGCATCTGTTCTCATTCCTGTCACCTCTTCCTCCTTTTCAGTGACTGCATAACAAAATCAGAACTAAAATGTGCTATATTTACTATTAACTGTGTTCATAGAACCAAATATGCCATCACAAATTGGAAACAGACTAACTAAACCTTTTGCTAACAAATGCAGATGTGCTATTGTGACATACAGACATCACAATCACAGGCATCTTCAATCCCATGCAGGGGTAACACTCATGTTGACTACTTTGGCACTGCACTTCTAGCAGCCACCTTAAGCTTGTAGGGATCTACTCTTGCTTTTTAGATATTCCTTTATCTAAAGAACAAAAAAAAGTATCTAGTCTAAACCAGATTCTAATCTCTTTGCTTTCTTGACTGTTTTCTGCAATGAACATAAGCCAAGAATTTTTATGCTTTGTATTCAAGACTTTCAAAATGGTTAGGAATCAAATTATCACATTACTATCTTTAATGTAGGCCCCAACTTTTTAAAATACTGGCTTTAGAAAACAAAACATGTTCAAATTGCAATATAAGTAGACATTACTCAATTAATCAGACTGGAAAACCTGACTTAATATTCACAGTATAGGCTGCTTTTTGGTTCAGATCACAGCAAATGCTACAAAATTTTGTTCTAGTTCAAGTTGATTGTTTTCCCAGAGAACTCAGAAGACCAGTTATCTGAATGGGTGAATGGACATGCCTTCATTTTTGTAAAAGAAGCTGTTTCCTCTGATCTTAGCAGACAGTCTGGCTAAAAATATCTACAAAATTCTGGAGAAAGCATATCTGCACAAAGTCTTTCTGAACTCTTCTGTAACTGATTTGTTGAAGAATATTTAAATGATCCTTCAAACCTAGAAATCGTATGTCTGCTTTTCAGTCATCAAAACTCATGTACATTTAAAAAGTCATGTATATTTAAAAAGTCACAAAAGTCATTTATGTCAAAACATAAATGGAGTTCCATGTGCTCAAAATTCGAAAATTAACAGTTTTTCAAACTGCTTTTACTGTGTTAAATATTCTTTTAAGACAACTTTTGCTGATGCCAGAGGAAGATCTTCAATGTATACTACACTATGAGCAATTTTTTGGTAAGATTACTTCTTTAAAAGTTAATATCATACATTCTTGTAGTAAAAATCTCTGTGGCATAATAGTTCTTTAAGGCTGAGATGTAATCCTCAGTATTGAGAAGGCGTCATATAATCACTTGATGATTACACATAATTCTTTGTACCTTTATGATTAGTGAATCTGCGAATTATCTTGCAAGTCAAATTCCATTTGCCTTTTGTCCCAAACTTATATAATACACACACCTGGGACAGACAAACCATGGCATATCTGTCATTACTGAGTACACCACCACCATGGATTAAACATGTTTTATTCTACATATGATACTGCAATTTCCTTAGTTCCACATTTAACATCACTTTCTAACAAGAACTAAAGCATATGAAACGCAAAAAGCCGTAAGAGGAAAATCTATATTCTTAGGATTATCTCAAGCTTTTTTGTTGCCATTGGTTTAGTAGAAACAGTACAACTCATTTGCTTCGAACCACCACATCCACCACACCATCATCAGTCCCAGATCCACATATACACCTGCAATTCATCAGGCATAAAAAATCAAATAGCAATGTTTATATTAGACTTGTAATGCAAATGGCTTATTTCTCACTGATTACTTCCATCAAGAAAGTACTCTAAAATTAACAGTAAACATTCTACATATGAAGCCAAGTCTTTTACACTGAATGCTGATCTGGTAGACATACAGTTTATTTACTACTTTAATCACACTCTGCCTAGCATGGCACAAGAACTTAACTACAGCTACAGCAGGTGTACATGTAACAGGCACCACCATCAGCAACCCTGAAAATGTAATGATTATCAGGTGCCTTGGAAATGCAAATGTGGTGTTTTGGTTTTTTTTTTAGTTTTTAGTGTTGGTGAGTTTTTAGAGTTTGGTTTTTTTTCTTTTTTTTTCTGAGAGCCTTACTGCTGTGGTGAATGTTTGAAAAGTCACTCTAACCACATCCTGTAATCAAACCATCTGGAGCACAGATCTGCAATTAGTCATCATCCTGAGCACTGGACTTTATCTGAACAAATACTGTACAGCAATGAAGATGAGAAGATTGGAAAGCATTAAGGAAAAGAAGCATAATCAAATACTGCTGGCACAGTCATAAACCTTTGAGACACTTAGCTGTGGTGTTAATTTTGTATTTTATGAAAGCATAGCAAGCTTAAAGGTTATTGGCCTGAGAGGCTAAAGCCTACTATTTTAGTTAATATTGCCCTGCTGGTGGCTAAAGCTGGGTTCTAAACTACATCAGCTTCTGCAACAGCATAACAAAGCACATTCATATCTGTGTGATCTTTAGTTAAGTTCAGAGTAACAAAAAATTTCATGGATACTTTATTCAAATGACATATCCTTTATATTCTCCTTCACTATAAAGTCATTGGTAGAAAAATATTTAAAGTAGCAACCACCGCCCTAATTTGAAAGTAAGCTGTTACACCTTTAGCAATACACACACAGAGCATATGTTCACTGGGTTTGCATTGTATACTTCCATTAACACTCAAAAAAGCAACAGCAGTTATACAGTGAGGACTACCTCTTGAAATCATAGAGTTGGACCATGAAGGAACACCTAATAATACCTGTAATAGATTTTCTTATTCTAGAAGTTTATCCCAATGTATATAAAAGAATAAACACCAAAATAACTGAAGAACTACGGTTTCCCCATGAGCCCATGTGCTTAATACACAAAAGAACACAAGCCACTTCCATCACTGTCATGTCTCCTGCAGCCTTTGTTCTGAAGCCTGATGGGCTGTATCGATTTGGGAAATCATTGAACTTCTTGGAAAACTAGACTCTAGCTTATTTACCACCATCTATTTCTTTCTCATGAAGACAGCTGGTCAATATTCAGTTGAATGGTCAGCTAAAAGAAGCTCTAGTTTCATTTCTTTTTCTTGCCTTCCTAGCAACATTATCCTTTTCCAGCTTTAGTATAAAAAAAACCCAGCATGTTAGGAAGACATATTGCTGAGGGTAAGCTAAAATGGTAGTTCATCAGGACAAAGCTATGACTGAAATGTTGGAGACAGATTGGCCCTGGAAAAAAAGGCAGCATCTAATTAAAGAACTCATGTCCCTTACTAGTTATAATAACAATGACACTATAATTTTTTTCAGTGTATATTTCTCCTAAACACAGTCTGCTTAACCAATAACCAGTGAACAAGATCTAAATGCAAATGGAGAGCTGAAAAAAGTATTAAAAGTCCTAATCAAATAAAAGACTAAATTTCACTCTCATTAAAAGACCAATAAAAGACTCAATGAAAATTGGGTAATACTCCAGAAAGTACAACAGATTGGTTCCCAAATGGCTTATTAATCCACAACTAAACAGTTCTACCAAAATATGAGCTACTTAGAGTTGTGATTTTGAAAACTATGAAGCCACAACCACTCACATAATTTTCTCCCACCAGATTTATATTAAAGTGATTAGATTTTGGCAGGACTAGGAAAACTTTTGGATCAATTGCTGTTACACCTCTTGAATGTCAGACCATATGTTTGCATGTTTACAGGAAAATGTGCAATTAATGTTATTATAAGCCAGCTATAGGCTTCTGACCTCTGGAGTACAACTAAAGATTTGATTTTTGTGCAAACCTTAGCTTTTCTTCAGCCAGAGCAACTGAACCACTTCACTGTTTTTCTGCACCTTGAGAATGAAACTGCAGTCTTACTTTATTTCAGCTGATACTAAAAATGCAAGTTGAAAATAATTTAACATCTGTGTGTTCTGCAGAAAACCAAATCTGTTTCAGAAATAAAGTATTTTGTTTCTAGCAGATTTTTTTCTCTTTTACTTCAGGAATCATAACTGTGATTCACATAGCCTGATACTGAAAAGTGTCACATAGTCTCTATTTTAGAAGAAGGAAATGCTGTTCTGTAATCCCCTGAATTTCTCACTCACTTCTCAAGGAGTATTATTTCAGCTCCTATACTGCTGGTCTGTTGAACACATGGACAGTCTTCTGAACTTCTTGTTGAGCAAAAGAAAAAGAAGCCCCACAATTCACTGCCTTTGCTTGTACTCTAGGACCATATGTCACTTGAGATAAGCAACAGAACACATGGCTTTTCAAGTAATCTGTCACACTTGCTTCCTGCACTTTATATTACAGGATCTCTTCAGCTACTTATTTCTGTCCCAAACTCTTTTCCTTTAAAAGCAAGTATATAGCAAAGCAAAACAAGCCTGGAGCATGGGGAAAAGCATTATTGTTTTAATAGGAGAAGTAAGACCAAAAAAGAGGTCTTACTTATTTTTTGATCACCCAGACAAGAATTCAGGAGTTCTTTTTAAGAATTATCTGTCTCATTTCTATTTTTCATCTCAAACACCAGACCACAGAAATACTGTTTTCATCAGCAGACTGTTGAGAAACAGCTGCAGAAATAGGGAAGTTGATATAAATTTATGCACATGTGTGTGTTGCTATAAATAAAATTTAAAAAAAAAAAACACACAGCGAAAAAAAAACCCAAAAAACAAACTCTTAAGGAGCTCATATATTTTTGGGTTTATTCCTAATGTGAGTATTAGGACATATCAATAGAAGTTTGTGTCCTAGCTTTGAACTCTCCTACTGGAGGAACAATTCACTGGATGAGTAAAACCCAAACAAACAACAGATGACTAAATGGACCTATAAACCTTCAGGTGTCTTTGGTGATTAGTTCCCCAGTGCTCTACATCATGATAAAGAGCTGCCAGGTGCAAACACTGGTACAATTATTTATCAAGCCGGAGTGTAGCTAATGAAACATAAAGGAATGGAAGACAGAAGAGAGAGAATTTATGGAAAAGAAACAGCATGAATAAACAAACAATTCCCATCCCAAACCATGAAAATGCTTCCAAATCTGTAGACTGCAGATACCAGAATTGCAGTCGAGCCAGGCAGACAATTCTGCTCAACCTCAAAGAGCTGCTGCTGATCCATGTACCTCATTGGGATTGAGAAGCAGAGCCCCTTATAAATTATGATGCTTTATTTAAAGTCAAAGCATTTATTTGCTTTTGTGCCAGCTTTGGATCCTTTTCATCTCTAGCTACCAGGCCCAAGAGAGAACACACTCCTGTAGCTCTGCTGGCAGCCAGCTGTGGCCTCAGTAAATCATAAAGCCTCCTAACAAGCAATTCTTTACAAAGGCCAACTGCAGATACTAGACATGATAACTTCTCTATTATTCTACTCACTGTAATTTAAAATAGCAATTTAAAGTAGTGGTTGAAACACTGAAACTACTGAACTGCATTTTACATCTCTCTGCATTAAGCTTCACTTATTTCATGAAGATTTCATTGTCCTCAGCCTTGGAAAAGGGTAAGTAAACACCTAAAACAGACACAACCAGGACAAAGGGTAGAGAAATAAAAACATTTGGGATTTCTTTAGCAGAACTCCCTTGAATTTTCTTACTACAGCTAACCTCTTCTTATTTCATTCAGTTTGTGGGTCTTGCAGGAACACACTTTTTATGTTTGTAGATATAAACTCTATTAAAATCTTAATACAATAATATGGCACCATGAAACTTCACAACAAAATACATAAAGATAAAAGTGGTGTATAGTGTATATAAGAGTTCTATGAAAACCTCAACCTAAATGAGGAATTCTGTTTCTTCTACCTCTTTCCCACTGACACAGCAAAAAGGAATCAATTTAATATGGCCAGACCCATCATTTCACTTTTTCCTTGGTCTAAGAAAACCTTAGACGTCTGGGGCTCTCCTTCCTACTCAATTGCTTCAGTTCAAGATTTGGTGTAACCTCATTTTCAGATCTTTTGTTCCTCTAATTAACGGATTAAAAACGAAACTATGCTTGAAATGCTACCTTCTAGATTTGAAAATGTAGCCAAACGTAGCCAAAGCCAGATGTAGCCAAAGCTAAATGCTACATAATTTTTACAGCTCTTACCCCACATGCTAGTTATTTTAATCTGAAAAATAGTAGGCAGTGCTGTCTTTCTTATTCTAAAATTCTTGTATTTTCGTGGCAGAAAAGATGCCTCAAGCAGTCAGAGTATTTCAGTTACACACTTAAGATACCAGTTCAGTTTTGTAAACAAGCCTAATGAACTGTGACTAATAGTGTTCTCCCTGAGCAGAAGAAAGGTAAAAGGGCTTTTGTTAGCTTCTGCTGAAGCAAAGTAGTCATTTTGCTGGGACAGAACAAAAGTGAGCTACTTATCAACTAACCTACTCTGATAGGTGTCAAAGTTCTGCAGAAAAGTTCACCGTGATTTTCTTCCTGTGTTTTAAATTACCTCCCAAGTGGATAAGCTAGTAAAACATCTAGTTAACCAGTTGGCTTATTCCAACTGTTCATCTATACTGATGCAATGCAAAGGTGAGCTCCCAGCAAAACTATTTCCCATTAATGATCAGTGTAATTTCTGTGAGGCTTCTCTTGCCAGCAACTGGTTGAACAATTTTCTTCTAAGTGTCCCTTGTGCATGCTGCCCCAATTTCTCTACTTATTCATAACAGCCTTGCTAGTTTACCCAGGCCTGCTGTGATCTATGACTCTACTACAACTTCTCTTGGCTTTTTCATGCACTAGAGCTGATCAACCTTTGACCTTCATAGACTTAGAAACAAAACTGTTTAGACACTGAAGACAGTGTTGCATAAAATGAAAGCAAAAACTTTGGATTCTAGGAATCAGCTAAAAATCTCTACATTTATTTTGGCAATGTAACATCCTTCAAAGGATTATCATAGGCATGCCCTCCCTTGGCAAAACTAAAATCAACACAATGACAGAAACACATATTTCAATATGGGGAGACTATTTTCCCATGTCATTCAAAGAGAAGAAAAGAAAGGGGGGGGGGGGGAGGGGAAAGAGGACTGGACTTTCAGACATGACTCAATTATTTCCTTGGTCAGACAAACAGTTCCAAAATAAAGCTTGCTTTACTCTAGAATCTACACACAAATTTCTGTATAAATTATTGACTGCACTTTGGCCTCATCTGAAATGTTGGCCCCTGAGGCTGATAAGCTCTGACCCCAGGTGACACATCCAGCCTTCTCACAAGAGGCAGGAACATTATTACTTTGCACTGAGGACTGTAGCCCAAGAGCCAATCAATCAAGCTCCCTGACAGCTTTTACAGCCTCCTCACATTAGGCCTAAATCAAACTCCATGGTTCCTATTGTTCACATTATTCTTTTTTTCCTCTGCTCTGATGAAGTTAGAGCAAGTCCAAGGCTTCAGTGAGAAAGAAAGGCTATTATAAGCAGCTCAGAGTTTATTGACTCTGAGCTGTACAACAATGGCCCAAAAGCCTTTTTCCTGAATGTAACACATTCCTAATTGCTAATAATAATAAGTAACAAAGATCAGTCCTTAAGGCTCAGATTTGTGTGAAAAAGGTATAACACTGAAACAGCTAGACTGATCATCTTTACATACTACAAAAGATTTCCTAAGATAATTTTATGTAAACAAAGAAAGGTAACTTTTCAGTCACACAGAGCTCTCATCCAAATGTTGTCATGTACTAAAATATAGCTTGTGTATAAGAAAACCAGTGACCATAACAGATTTGACTAAAATATTCCTTGTGGAATTGTGCTATGCTGACTGTGGACAAATGGATACATTTTTCTTTAGCCACGCTATAATATTTCAAAATCAGTATCACATTGTGTTCAAAATGGAAAACCACTTTGAGAACTAATCATGACGTCATTATTTTTTACTAGTGCTCTTCTGGGGTTTGAAAATCATTTAAATGGAAGAATACTAACTTGTCTTTGAGAACATTAATCTTTCATTATTACTATTAAGTTTAAACAACTGCATGTCATTTCATTTACATGCATAAATCTTACTACCAACAGGTGCTGTCACCACATACAAAGAAAATACTATCGGTTGAAAATTTCAACATTGTGTAATATGACTAGGTTTTACAGTTGGCAAAGTATTCCTTGCCATTTTTTTTCCTATTTATCAAAGTTAAAACTGAAACAAAAGAAAATAAAAGCTCCTTTTCATTGACATGTTTTGATAGGAATGGAACTTTTGACCAATTAGCAGAAACCAACTGCAGTAACTTGAGAGATCAGTTTTCCTTGATTTTTACAAGATAGAAGGAAGAGAGTGGGTTCTGGGTTTTTGGTTTGGGTCGTTGTTGGTTTTTTTACTAACTCAGCTGTAGCTTTTAGGAAAGAATAATCTCATTTTAAACTACAGAGAAGAAGTTCATAGCCATAAGTGAAGATTTATTTACTTTCTTAAACCTGCATATCAGTACTAAGACAGTGAGAGATATTTTCAATTAAACTGTTTCATCCACATATTTTCAGTGCTCCAACTTCACAAATGCACTGAACTGGTGTAAGACTCAGAGGGCTTTCTGGAAAGGTGCTGGCTGAAGAAACAGCAGTTTCTTTCTGCTTAATCCTCTGACACAGCAGCTTGCCTTTTCAGCCATCATTCAGTCCAATGTGGCTTTTCATACAAAACCAGAGGAGATCAAGAGCAGACTGAAAGCTTCTTTCAAATGAAGGATTCCTCTCTCTCCCTGGCTTTCAGCTGAAAGCACATTTACACCCTGAAGAATAAGAACAACTCATAATTCACAGTTCATCAAATAGCTTGTTTCCAGTTGTGGTGAAGATGAAGTTTCAGTTACTGGGGGGACACCTGAATAAACAGAGCAGTAAGCACGGCTAATGCTGGAATAGGATAATAAAAATTAAAAATACAGCAGGCCTTTCAATTTATTTATGTAGCTACGGTGGATCAGTCACTGTATTAGTAACGTCAGTTTTCATCCTTATGAATATTCTCTTATTCCCTTTCTTTAAAACACTGATAACATTAAAGTTTTTCTCCCTACAGGGACATAAAATATGGCTGAGAAAAATTGGACAAGCAGCGTAAAAAGCTAAGTGCTGCAGCACACGTGACTGTACACTTGCAGTGTACAAGGACTCCCGTTTACAGTGATGCTAACTAGCTCTCACTCAGAGGCACTGAGTTCAGCTTGAGCATTTTTTCTAAGGGAAATAAATGTAATGCTATTCTTGTCAATTTATAAAGCAAAAAAGTAATGCTATATTTAAACTAAATGCTGTTTTTCATGGGTGCTCTGTAGGATGAATGGTATCTAATTCAGAAAAATGACAGTGATTTTGCTGAGTTTCCCAAAATCAACACCCATTTTAGTTGAACAAAACAAAAGGCTGCTGAAGCACATTTATCTCCCTGATGATATATATTCACTAAGTACGGCCCATAATCCACCTACTCTCAGCAGCTTCAGACAGCCAGCCTCACCCACAGCTCCCTGCGATTTAACGAACAGTCATATCCAACAAATCTTTTACCAATAGCTTGATGGCAGTTATTCCTTTGGACTCCAAGCCCAAAAGACAAATTTGTCACTGCTTAAATAAATTTTACAGATGTAATAGATAAAGGCAATAAAGAAAACAGGGCTTTTATAAAACAAAAATCGACAGAGCACAAAGCTGTTCCTCTAGACTGTGCGCAGGCGCACTGCGTTTCTGCGTGCTGAAGCAAAATAGACAATGAAGGTTAGGAAGCATGAAATGACAGCCTTCTTGCTTTTCAGGGAACGTACATTTTATTCACAGAACGTAAGTCTCAAAGTCATGGTTTTCAATCTGCATGCATGAACACACAAAACTGATTTCAAGGAGATTTGGAAGTATTTAACTCATTGCTCAGAGATGCAAATCCCATCTTGTACAATCATTATTGTATAAATAGAGGGAAAAAAAATGGGTGACGTTTCAAGGGCTCTGCCTATACGTTTTCATTTTTCAGATAGTCACACATCATTAAGCTTCCATTTCAAATATGGACATGCCTGTATTGAAGCATCCAAATAAAGCTGTGTAAGTTCCATATGTATTAGGGCAGCTTAAACTCTTAATGAATAATACAGCTTAAATGAATGAACAATGGTTAGTCATACTGGTACTCCTCAAAGTGGTCATTAATAGTAAGAAATTATATAG
>JAWWMO010000096.1:16927631-16942917 GCA_035047845.1 Dendrocincla fuliginosa | reverse complement strand
CTGGGAGATAACACTGCTGTCTAATCATTAGTAGTCAGACAACAGCCATGTGAACACATCAATTATGGGCCACTGCCAAAAGCCCTTGAGATCCCAGAGATTAACAGCCAATCCTCTGTTTTACAAGCTTACATCAAAAAGAATATTAATAAGAGGAGGGGCGATGTGAAAGCTTGTCAGAGTAATTCAAGCACTAAAACAAGGCATTTCTCCCTTTGCTCTGCCTTGAACTGGTCCATGAAAAAGGCTGGCACCAGCTACAAAGCATGAAGCTGCCAATTTCTCAGAAAATATTTTTCATTACCATATGGGAAATTGTGAAAGGCTGGAAAAGCTCTATTTGGTGGACAAGGGCAACAACTTCTGTGTTCCTTTCCTGAATGTATGAATCCTGCAACTATTACTCCGATATTTGGAAATGAACATCCATCCAGAGAAGTACTTGATCACTTTCCTCTCCCTCAAAACCAGAGCTACATACTATTTACAAATGAGCCAGACTTCAAGGCATCCATTTACTCTGTTTTGCTAATGAATTTGAAAAACTAAAGTAGAAATACTACCAACTAATCTTTAAGTTCATTCTAGTCTTCAAATATGTGAAAAAAAATTCCACAATTATGCCTTTCTTACTGACTTCTATGGAGGGTGGTTTACTCTTCTTACATATGGACACAAGACAAGAATATAACTCCCAAGGGAACAGTTACTCCTGCACAAAAGTAAACATGCCTATAAAGATGGGCCTCAACTAACTTGTTTCTGGCACTTTAAATGCAGCAATTTTAACTGCATAGTTTAATCCCATCACTGTTCAGTAACACTCTCTCTAATCTCTACTCAAGGGTCTAAAAATAGACAGGTCTTATAGAATGGCAGCAATCTGCACTCAATTCTACCAATACTGTGTATTTAAGGGAAGAGAGATTTTTCTGGAGATTTTTCGGGGATTTTCCAGAGCTACCTTTATACAAGCTGCCACAGTTACTGCCATGAATTAACCACTGAGCAAAGAGGAAGCAAGAAGCAGGAACCTTTTCAACTGTCTTTGCTGTCCCAGAGCCAGTAGCTCTAGGCACAGCTCCCCAACACATTCTGTTTTCAGATGAACCAGTTTTAAAAGGTCCCAGTTTGTGTTCCAGACACTCATTTCCTTCATTTGTTCTTACCTGGAGTATTACACATGCACATCCCACTGAAGGATAGGATGCTGTTAGTCAAACTGACATGGCTAAGAGTCTTAACTACTCAAGGAAGCACACACAGAGAGGAAGTGTTTCAAGCACCAGATTCACATTGTGGAATCTCTTTAGTAAAAGGCTGGAACAAAGAGATATCAGTCCCAGACTGTTTGCTCAGGCAACCACAGCAATGCTAGTGTCCAAAGCTTTCCTGCTTCAGGGACACTTGTAACGACAATTTTAACTAAGGATATAGTGTTGTATCAATCCTTGTGTTACTGCACATGAAACTGCAGACAATTCGTATATGACCAGAAGAAAATCACACAACTTGTCTCACACTTTTGATGGTATTGATCTTGGCATGCCAGTTAGTTATACAAGGTCCATGGGGAAGTGTGACAGTGACAGCTCAGTCCGAAATCAGTTTCTGCAGAGGTGAAACCACATGTAGGCTATATGTATGCTTTGGACCAAAGGTGACAGAAGATTCACACAATCATTCTGCCAGCATAGCCATGGAGATAGCAACTGCTGCTAGAGAAATGTAACATCTTAAACTCACTTGATTAAGCACCACTGATGCTTGATAGCTTAATACTGTGTGTGACAGTCCTTTGCTAACTTAGGTTTGTACTTATTTTGCACTTTTTTCCCCATTTTTCCACTTAATTTCCCATGCCTGGAAAATACCAGGTCCTTAAAGATCCATCATGTGCAGCTTAACAGCTGACACAATTTTAGAAATTTATTTTATACTAGACAGGTTTTGGGAATAAATCTACTGTTCAAAAAGTTTCTCTCTGATACATACCCAAAAAAAGAACACCATGCTAAGAGCCTCACCCTAAAGCATCTCAGGTTTTTAATTTCACTGTGTTCCCTCTTTCTGTCATTCTATGCAAACTAGTGATTTTGCAATTCAATTGCTGTAAAGCCAAGCTGGGACCACATTTATCAGGCAGACCTCTGCCAAAACAGCGACTTGCTAAGCGCATCATAAAACAAGAAAGTGATTCATCCATTGTACCTGATAATAGAGGGGAAAAAAACCTTCTGATTGCAAAGAAATTAAATTTATTAAGAGGCCATGTTTTATTTAAGCTGTCTGAGACAGGAAATTTGTCTTCCAATCATTCTCTAACACTGTTTTCAAATTTGAATGAACTAATACCAAATGTTGGACTTCGTGCACCAAGTGACATGAATTAAGTTTGACAGGAGTGGCCTTCCAGTACCTAGCAAATTAAAAAGACACTGTTCATCTATTTTCAGACCACTCAAAACAGGAGCAAGAATTTCTAATTCTCCAACTTAAAGGTAACATTTTCAGAAAGCACTGTCTATACACAGAAATCTGGGAATTTTCAGATGTCTCATACCAGGCAATTAGATCTCTCTGAAATCATCGCTGAAAGTTAAGAGCATAAACAACTAATACAGTGCCTGGATCAGTGGGATCCTACCAGAAAAGCAGAGACTTTGGGTGACTGCAATGACTCTTGGATTGGCTTTTACTATGCCTTTTAAGTCACTACCAATAAATGCAGGTTAAAATATCAAGTGAAAAGAAATATTTTTATAAAGTGGTGAAGGGCAGCACTAAAGCTATTTTTGGTGGCCATCCTGTACAAGTGCTCTGAAGGTTCTACATAGCACCACTCTGAAGGAAGTGTCAAAACCATATAGACAGGAGTGCTGTAAAAGAAGGAACGCATTAGAATGGAATAATGGGATGACAGTCCTAATACAGAGCTGCTGATGATGCACAGCAGTGCGATTTTTATTCCAAGCCACACCAATTACTTTTTAAATTTACTATTAAAAAGGTTTTCAGCACTAAGCGTGTCAAGCTCTAAACACTTACTTGCTTTAAGACAGTGTTAATGAGTTGGCTAATCACACAATTTTATAGTTCAATAATATACTGGGCTGTAAAAATTAAATCACTGTTTATTACACCTCTGCTACCTTTCCTTTCCTTCTTATTGGACTGACTCTTGGATGGATTAAATGGATTAAAGCAAGTACTGTACTACAATAAAACCTAAAAAGTGCTCTGGTTGACAAGAGTTCTTAATATGTACACAAACAGCATTTTAATTCAAAGCCTACCTGCAAACAAAGTAGTTCAAAACACTACTTTCAGATACCGAAATTAACGGTATGTTTATTTCTCAATTTTGAGGAAGCTACTCTGCCTGAAAACATAGAAAATTGTATCTATAGTAAATTACACTAAAGGAATACTAACAGATGAAACATTAAGCTTGTTTGTATTACTACTAATATTTTAGGTAACTGAAAACCAAGATGTTAAATTTTCTTGCCGTTGCTTTTTATTTGCTTCTGGAATTTCACTCCTCTTGGACATTAAAACCAACATAGTCAGGTTTCCTTTCACTATCTCAAATACAAAAAGTGAAATACAACTCAGTTTCCATTTCTGCAAAATTACACGTTTTTGCAAAGTCTCTTTGATGTCAACAACGTTTAAGCGAAAGACTGATACTGTATGTTAAACTGCATTGAGAACAAAGCTTCCTTTATTACGGAAGAATCAATATGACTAATGGACAACCAGAAAAGACTGGATCAAAGATACTTGATGACGCATTGCTTGCATGAAGATAGAGAAAGAAGGTGTACACACACAGACATTGGAAAAACCATTCACAGACATCCAAGATACAGAAACAGAATTAGTGGATCTTTGAATACAAGCAAAGAACTTCCTATGCACTTTTATGCTTCAACCTAGCTTTTCTGTAGAAAAAAAAGGCAAAAAGAATCAGATAAACAAAAGCTGCTTTGATCTTGCCAGGTATGATATAGAAAATTCTTCACTGTTATATAGCAAAGAAACACCTATTTAAACTACCCTAGTCTGGATTACCCTTGAATATCTTCCGCAGACTGACCACTTGCTTTCAATATTGTTTATAATTAGAAGGGAATCATTATGCATGTTATTAAAATTAGTGCCATGGCACTTCAATTCTGAGGAGTATTTGTTTACTGCTCCATAAAAAGAACACACCTGTTGTTTGGCCCCCAAAGAAGTGAATATTATTTCACATTCCCAAATCATGTAAAAGGGTGTGGTAACAATACTGGAAAGGATACAGTCAGTTCCTATGGCACGGCAAGGTTAATTTTCATGCCACAATGTCATCATTTGCTTTGTGTTCCTAAAACCTAGGAATTCTGAGATCACAATCAGATTTGGTTTAGTCTGTACTTAGGCTCTAAAAGTCACTTTTGAAGGAATTATTCATTATGGAAATATATTGTCTATAATCTCTCCATCTCAATTTCACTGACTACAAAATGAGGATAGATTTTTTTTCCCCCACTCCTTTCTTCCTGCACTGTATCATAAGCTTATGGCCAGACCGTGTACTTTATTTAATTAGAACTTAAACCCCAGCACTGATGCCAGATTTTCAATAGAACTCACAAATCAAAACAAAGGGCCAGGTGTTCAAAAGGACAAAGCACAGTGGGTGCATGAGGTTTCCCCTCAGATTCTCATAATAGCAAAAGTAGGTGATAGCCTGTTCAAAAAAAATCTTAACCATAGTTGTAGATGTTAACCACATTAACAACCTGCCCTTCATAAATGAACTCGTAATGCCTCCAAGTGCCTTTTGATCCTTGGAAGAAGAATGAAATAACCATACATTGAAATACTTAGACCAAATTCCACTTTTTATTAAAAAAAAAAAGTAATATTGTATTTAGTCTTCCCACTGTTTGGGGGCTTTTAGGAGCAAGGAACAGACTGGTTTTTGACTCGTATTTTTCCTTAATATCACACAGAAAGATTTCTGGTTTTTTGCATGTGTTTGTTGTAAGAAAAATGAAGAAAAGACAACTAAAACTGGAATAGGATAGGATGCGAGCGAATAACTGATAAATTATGCTGTGTTTCCTTCGGCCACACACGAGCCTTCAGATCAATCCAATACATCACACAAGCACAAGGGAGGAGGATGTATTGGCTTTTTCTGCTACACTCACATTTGCATGAAAAAAAGCAGTCAAACGAAAATTAAGCACTTAAACAGCTTTTTAAAAAAGCACTGTTTCAGAATACTGTACTTCAATAAAACATTCATTGTTATTCAATGCTCGGCAAATGACATTGCCATCGCATACTAGTAGAAGAACCATGAAGAATAAATGCTATCTGAAAAAGAGGCTTGTACTTATGCAGCGTTAATGACCATCTAAAGGAGCGATTCTGCATGGTTACATCCTCTTTGAGATTCACAGCTGCAGCTTCACAAGAGCAGCCATACATCATAATCTGCGGCCATTTTAGGCTACCCCGGTGCTTTGGAGAGCAATATGGGAAGTAAGGAACTGCTAATCTGTAAAGTTACAGTCCAAAAACAACTTTATTCAGTGGCGATGACTAAGTGTGACGAACCACCTTCCCCTTAGGGGTGAGTCGCCACACTGAGGAGGAGGTATTCAAATTTTAATACTGACAACACCCCTGACTGTAACAGCAGTGACACACAGGGAAAAGATCTCCACACTTAGCTTCATTACAGACAAAACTACTCACTCAATTACTAGATTTTCATTTCTAATTCATTATAACAGTGGCACGGACGAGCCGTTCTTTTAAAAGGTCAGGTAATTGTATTTTAAGATGATAACACTCACGTTTTAATTAACGTGAAGAATTTGCTTACTGAACAACATGCTGATCCTATGAACATCATTAATTAAATGAGATACAGTGCCTTTTCAGAAAGTTAACAGCTTGTGAACAAACATTATGTCACCATACTTTGAAACTGTTTGATAATCAAAGTTATTATCCATTAGATTAATCACAGATTTTGTAGGTAAACCAAATATAGCCTCTCCTTTTTATATGCACAAGATTTACAGCCACACCCATTGCACCATGATATTTACTCCAATTATGCACACTCCTTCAATCTTAGTCCTATGGAAGCAGCTATGGCTCTCCACATAATATATATCCTGTGGCATATGAAAACAACTTCCTGGATCCTTAATTAGGCTAGACAAAGTAAAACAGTCTGGAAACTACCATCATTACTGTGCTTGTTTGCCTCACATATTAAAATATCTTTTTCTCTAAAACTACCTAAAGCACATTTCTCAGGACAGGTCAATCAAGCTAGCCCTCCACTGCCCTGTAAATGGAGTCTGTCATCAGCATCATGACTCCCACCATATCTGTATGTACAAATTTGGTAGGGGAAGCTCAGGAAGAAATGGGGATGGTGCCAGTCTAAGCCGTCAAGAGTTCAACCAGAGGTTAAGTGTAAGCAGGAGAGTGCGTCCCTTCCAGCCCTCAGTACATACACAGCCAATATATAGCTCTTGTGTTTCTTAGCCTTCTCTTGCTGAGATGAAAGTAGCCTGAAATCCAAGTTACTACAAACATAAGCATCTATGTGGAAATGGTGGCATACTGAAGGAAAAAACTAACTGCCCGCTAATTAGTTAGTGCCTTATCTTACTCTGCACTGTGAAAACACATCTAAGAGGAACGAACACAAAAAAATGTTGATTTAGAATTGTTTCTGAGAATCTACATTTCAGCTCTAAACACAGCACCAGCTGTGTCTGGCTGGGGCCACAGGACAAAGGAGCCAAGAGTCACTCTGTGCCACAACTTCAAGAGGGCACAGTCTGTGGAGAGACTGTCCTTCCCTTGTTTCCTTTTCCTTTACAAAGAGGTGCTTTTTTATTTCCTCACCATGGAATAGCTTATGGAAAGCTAATTCACGTGCATTAAATGCAGAAGAACAAAACGTCATTTCTACAGTCACACCTGGATCCCCAAACAGCACAGATTTGCACATAAGCACAGAAGCTGTCAAACCGCATCACTTGCACAAGGAATCACACCTATTTCTGTAGGTTACCATTGACTATTTCACTGGGTACACAGGGCAATCACCAGATCAATGAAGGACCAAAAGACTGTTTAGCACTCAAGAATACCATAAAGACAAGGCTGTTCCTGCCTTGTACCAGCTACAAAAAATGTTTTCCAGGGTCTGGTGTCAAGTGTGGAAAGGGGGGCTGGAGTGGGGAACCCCACAAATAAACAAACACAAAAAAAACCCCACTGACAAAAACCCTCCTTATGACCAGATGACAGATGTGCAACCTCCTCCTAGCCCAACCTCATTCCACAAAAAAAAAAAAGAAAAAAAAAAAAAAGCTTCCCCTGAAGAACTGAGGGGTAACTCAGTTCCAGCTCGTATCACTGTGCGTGAAAACTCTTAAAGTTCTTGCTTAGTTATGTCCAGAGCCACCAGACAGCCAGGCAAGAAATTTCAAATATTGCACAAGAGATGTTGCCAAAGAGATGGAGACTTCCAAAGCAGGGAGCAAACAAGACGATGATTTCAGCAATCAGGTTTCTATAAGCACTGTCCCTTCAGGTTAATGAAAGCTTTTTAAAAAGGAAAGTCCTGGCAGAGCGTTCCAGAAGCACAGCTTACCCTGGAGACTTCTGTACATTTTTGCGGTTTCACAACACATTTTCCTATTAATTTGAAAATACTTTTCTCTCCTCAGTAACCAGCTGATAAGTTCATAGGAACAACAGGGAAAACTGACAGAGTACACCGGAGAACCAGAGACTTGACTACTTACAAAATTTGTCAAATGAACAGAAGGGTCTTGAGGAAAAATTTCTCCTTATATTCTACCTCTTCTATTAACATTGAATACAGAATGGAAAATGCATTAAAAAGGGACAAAAATGTAAAATTAAAAGGCAGGTAATTAGAATCACACAAATGCAAGCAGAAGTAAGAATTATCACTCAGCTTGTGGAAAAGAGAAAGAATTACACAGAATGTAGTGGTGGCCTTCATGAAGAAAGCAGGCAATGTGATGTTTACTTTTTTTTTTTTAAATCAATTGTTCTGTTTATCCAGGAGGTTGCAAATGTTGGTCTACATGCTCAAATAAACTCAATACATTTAGGTTGGAGTCACACATCCTTTTACAGCTGCAGCTGAGGTAAACCGAGGGTATCAAACCTAACTACTCATCACCTGCCCCACCACACCTATTCTGGAGATCACTGCCTTTCCCTTCACACTGCCTTTGTAATCTCACCTTTCATCCCAGTAAAATTGGACATTTGGTTAGAAAAAGCACACTGTTGTGATCACCTGAACCTTTTTTTGAAGCAGACAAGAGAATGGCCCACCCTGTAGAAATACTCATCAGCAACGAGTATTGATAGTATTCTGGGTAGATGCTGTTAGAACCCCGAGTGTGATTACAGCTCCAGTTTCATTTTCAGAAACCTAATAAAACTGTTCCACCGATACCCACAAGCTGAGGCATGCTCTCTGGTAGTTGGCTTCCAGTTTTATCCGGGCACTGCTCCATTTCTACCCATTTCACACATACAGCTTCATGCTTAGGCAGATGTAAAGACTAGGCTACACCCAAGACATTTGCAGGATCTCTTTTATGAGACCACTGTGCAAAACCTTTTGTGGGAGAACTGAGCAAAAATGTGACTTTTTGTGCCCATAACTGAAGAAAGCAAGCTATACCACAGCATACTTCCACACTGGAGAAGCCATATAAAAGAATTTCTGTAGTGCTGTAGGAGGAGTTAGTCTTCAGCTACTGGTTCCTCTAAGCATAACCTGACTTAACCAAATCTAAGAAATTATGTTTCCCTACTTTAAAGACTTGTAATAACACTTTGCTACTGCACTCCAAAACACTGAATGCAATAGTTCAACTTTAAGGTGGGCTGCAATTTCAATTTTAAATAAAGTTGCAATTTAAAAGGAGACTCACTTAATCTGCATGTCACTAATATTTCCCCCCTGCTCATAGCCTGGTCTGTTAGCAAATACTTTATAAATTTAACAATTACTATAACAAATTAGCCTAATTACATGGAAAACCTGGTATACTGACTTTCAACCTCCAGATCAGATGACCTTCTCTAAGTCAAAATACTGAAAATACTAGAAGCACAAGAATGAATCACAAAGGTGTCACACTCCTCATCTGTTGACCTGATTTTTATTCACAAAAGCACAGTGTCTCCTTTGTGCAAGTGTCAAGATCAGATCAAAATCAATGGGCAATACAAATGCAGGCCAAGTAGGACAGAGGAAGTTGTACTCTCACCTCTGTATTGAACTTTAACAAAGGTTTGTCCCCTGTAAAATATTAAAATTTGTTAGTGCAAGTTACATCACTCACCCCACACTCAATTCTGAATGTAATAGCGTATCTGCATGGCTCTTCCTCAAAGGATTGAAAAATGATAAGGATAATTAGAAGAAAAAGGAGCTCTTATGCCATCATAAATATTATCCAGAACTATTGTTATCTCAGTTAAATTGTCGGCTACTTCATCTCAGACTTTTGTCAGCCCCTTGGCTTCCAGTACAAAAACAATAATATAAATGACATTAAAACTGTATCAGATTTCCTAAAATCCTGAAATTAAATAATTTGTTTGTCTTAAATTGTTGATTTACACTGCAAATTTCCTCTTGAATTTGGTGAGACCCACATTCAGGGCAACATTGTTTAATCATTGGTTTTTACTCTACTACGGATACAGACAAGTTCATTAAGTCTATAAAGCGTTTGGATATGGTATGATCACTAAAGCAAACCCATTTTATATATTTCACTGTACTGATCAAAAATGGAAGATGTAGTCTGCAGTGAGCCTATTGGTAGTTAATGCTCACACAATCTCCACTCCCCACCACCCAGAAAAAAAAAAAAAGGATAATTTTGTCTCGAGAATTTATGAAAAATCACCTGTTATTTCAATGTTATAACTTTGAACTTGCTGCGTGAAGACCATCCATGTATCTGTTAAAAGCAGTAACAATAAAATTACACACTTGTAAGTAGATGCAAAAAATAGCACCATTATGACTTAATTCCCTATTGCAAATTTCTTATTAAAGATTAGTTTTATAGTTCTCCTAGTCACATTATGCAGGTTTAAAGTACAACGTGAACAACATCGAAATACCAGCACATAATGTAAAGTTCTTTAGCGGTCACTGAGAACACCGCTTTCAATCTCTTCAAACACATCAACGCTCATTTTACCAAACAGATATCAGATAATAGTCTGGTTTAATGTTCCAATAGAAATAGTAATTTCACAGCCTAAGGAGAATACGAAGGAACATAAACATACATAAATATGTTTATAATTAGACTTCATATAAAAGACACGATTCTTACATAACTTTCACGTCAGCATTCTTCTTGTAGAGATGTTAGTGCTCATGTTGCTACTCATTTTGAAGCAACCAGAGTCTGTGCCTAAACACAATAGGGTAAGTAGGCTGTTACTTGGCAATACAGCTACATGCACTTCCCCATGCACTATCTCTCATTCTTGTGACCTGGATATGCAGTAGAAACTAAATCTGAAGAAAGAAACATGCTATTAAGAAGAATACTGTTCTTAGGGTTACTACTTAGTAGACTACAGTTTGAGGGAAAAATATTTTTAATAGCACAATCTACTGGCAACCTTCTCTGTATTTGTTTATATATAAGCAAAGAGCAATATTTTTATATACTGTCAGTGAATTTCAAACAAACAATATGAAAAGAAACAATGCACAGCATTGCCAAGCACTTAAGAAGTCACATCTGAAGCTCATTAACTTTTTCCTTGTCCCCTTATGAAAATTATACAGTATAATGTACACTAAAAACTTTCCTGCTCTTATACGGGATTTCAAATACGAACAACTGACAAGTTCTTTTTTTCACGCATCTTCTCATTCATCTTTACCCAAACTTGCCACTAGCCAAAGAGATAAAAAAACTAAGTGGTTTATTTATTAAAAGTTAAAGGGAATCAAACTAAAAATGTATTTTATTACTACAGATGATCAGACACAACTTGCCAAACTCAGCTATTTTTACTCTTTTTCTCATGCAAATTACTATGGCTACTGAAGATGGAGAATGAAATAGTTGTTTTACATAGGTCAAACATATTCTTCAGAAGTTTTATAATCTGACCAACTCAAAGCCAATTTTCACACAAATAATCATGACACATTTTCTCAGAAGACTTTGCCTACCAAGCTATTGGCAGCAGGGATGTTCTGTATAAATATAATGTTTTGCTTTCCATGACCTATGGACCTATTTCCTTATTCAGACTGCATCATTTTCACTGCAGTGATAATGAGGAAAATTACACTGAATAAGTCACAGAAAATTCAACTGAAAAGGTAAAAACTTTAAAAGGCTATGAACTGCTGAAAAAAAGCATTTCAACTGAAGAAGCTTAAACAATGTTTATTGCAGAGGTTACCTCACTTCTGTTATAATGCTTTCTTGGCTTTGATCTTTAAACCAGTGATTCATGAAAATGATATCTTCAGATTTCCAGGCCACCAGTAAGCAAGTCTTTAAAAAATGTTGTACAACAATAAAGCAGGAACCACAAGCACTTCCCAACCATTTGAACTGTCAACTAATTAATTATGATACTGAAACAAAGGCGTATTTAAAAACCTTGTCATTAAAAAGGAGAGAGGAGAAAAAAGAAGAAGAAAAAAAGAAGGGTGGGGCAGTTCTAGTGAGCAAGCCAAACTGCATATTGGGGAGTGAGGATCAAGATAATGTATTATGTTTGCTCAGATTAAAAGAAGCATTTCTCCCCCACCCCATTCAGATGGAAAACAAAATAGGGCAGCTCTTCTTGCCACAGACTGGTGCCCCTTAGCTGGAAGCAGCTCCAGTTGTCAGGTTCCTGTCATCACGTAAACTGCACCAACACTTCCTTTCTCACACCCTTTTGTTCCTACTTAATATGTTCAGTTTGCTCAGCAGTCTTTGCTGTTAAACAATTCATCCTTTCCTTGCCTCCTCTGCTTTAGGAGGAAGCAAAAATAACAGGACTTAGTTACAAAATATAAAGTTCATTTCCTGTACCTTAGTGCCTCATTCTTTCACCTCCTCGTCCATAGGATTTAGCTACCAAATAGCTCTTAATCTGTAAACAAATGATTTGCTCTACAATTAAACCATTTACTTCTTTCTTTCTTTTTTTTTTCCTTCCCCTCTCTTTCTTTGGCTTCTTGGCTGCTGTCCAATGTGGAGGCTCATAGGTTCTTCTATTATTTAGTGCTGGTTAAAAGGCAATAAGCTCATTTAGAGTTTATAAAACTATAAGCTATCAACAAAAGCATTTAATGCTTCTCTGAAGCAACGTGGATTTTGCCTGAAAAATTAATAATGTGTGGCTGCATGTGTATGTGTGTGTACACATACATGTGCATGTGTGGGGGTGGTTTTTTATGTGCAGATCTGGTTACTCACTCTGGATGTCTTTAAGTCAGTTATTGCAATCCACAAATACGTGCATTTCACTCTAAATTAATTGTGTACTTTTTTTGCAAAACTGACAATCACAGGAACTGCAATTCACCATGGCTACAAAGCTGAACCTCAAACACTGATGTCATATGAGAAAAAAACGTCATGCTGTTGCAGTATTTCACAATGTTTGCAAATATTGTTTCTTTATAGAATGATGTTGTGAATCACAGGAGTCTACAAGAAGTAAAACCTTTAGAGAAATAAATAACATGTTAGCTTTTTCATCTCTACAGTTAAAGAGTCACTCATGACTCAAGAGAAAATAAAACCAAGATAATTCTCCTTTATCACTATTTTTACATTTTTATTCTTGCTGAAAAATAGGTTCTCAGGAACTGCAAATCAAAATACAGCATATGTGTGTTTGACTTCATGAAGATGTTTATACATACGACATGGGGCAATCAGGCTACCACCTCAATGTGGGACAGTAAAGACAAATAAATATTTTTTTTTTAAATAAACATCTATAAGTAAGCAAATTATTGTAAATGAAAAGCTAAATTTACAGCTGCAAATCTCATTTAGAAATGAAAGGTACTTAGTAATTTCAACTTAAGCAATACACTTCTAACAAAATTCTGCAAACCTATTTAAAGTCTATTATGGCTGCTGACATCAATCTCCCAAGCTTTACAGAGCTAACCTCCACTAAACAGTTTCACTTACAAGTTTAGCTACTAGTATATTTTAATTAAATACTCTGTGTTTGTCTATATAGGCAACTAGACATAAGGCATTATAGGTGGACAGGCAATACAGCAGAATTGTCACAGAGCCTGGAATGTTAATTTTGCCTGAGTAAGTTCAGACTCCCACTTAGATTCCAGTCCTCTCCTCAGTGTTTTAGTCCCAATTTCCACACTTTCCACTCAAAATTTCACTACTTCCCCAATAAATACAACGTCAAAAGCCATATTCCTACTGCAGCTACTTATATGAATTTGAATGCTACGGGAAAATCCTGAAAACTCAACTTATATATAAGACTTTTAAGGTACATCCATGTACTCATATATGGACGCACAGATATACAGGAAAGGACAACTAAAAAGATTTTAATTAGCTGTACTTATTAAGAATCATCAAAGTCTGTTTCCCTTCCCCCAGTGAAATGCAAACTTCTGGAGTTGCAGATAATAGATGGCAGCCACACAGGTGTCAGATAAGTATGTTCATCTTGCAAAACTAGTTAAAGGTTTAAATAAATAAATAAACAGTGATAATGCTGCAGAGAAGTGCCTCTTATCCTGAACTGGCATAGCCATCACATCCAAATTTAAACATTAACTCTATGTATTGTTAACTTCTTTAGCTTATTGAAATACAATGTATCTTCAATAATTACTGACAAGGTTTTGTAAAAATTAAGCAAGTAAGAGGCGTTTTAAACCCTTAATAAATATTTTAGTCGGGAAAAAAAATAGAAATCTTGGAAGTAGTTTGAAAATAGTTGGCAACTTTTCCACACAGAGTAAATCTGAAGGCTCAAAAATAAATATTCAACAGCATTAATTTGTTTCTAGATGTGTGCATGCAAGTAAAACAGCAGCCATAATGTGGAAATTTGAGTCACATTTTGCAACTAATTGGAAGCAGATTAGAATTCTGCCTCAGGGGAACATTGTCAAACTAGAAGCTGGAGCAAATGAAGAAAGAGGTGAAAGCATCGTGAAGAGCTGACAGATTTACAGTGCTCAAGGCAATAAACGGGTGCTAGATGAAAATGAATGTGCTTCACTGTACTGCATGCAGTTTTCAGTCATATCTTAGCAATAAGAGCATACAGCCATGAAACAATTATTTTCAGAGAGATGGTGAAGGTAAGACCAAGAATGAACGAAGCACTGTTCAGGTGGCATGCATAAAAAATATAAATCATACAGTGGCTCAAGTTGTTACAAGAAAAATCAAACTGGTCAAACTGGGCCCTGTTTAGTAACCGGAACTCATCTCAGGTAAGGGCCTACACTGACATAATACACATTACTTGAGTTGAGAAAGAAACCCTTGCACAGTGTAAGACTCAAAAGCATGAAGCTCTTAGGAGAAAAAAAAAAATCACATAGATTTTACATTTTTAAAGCTAAGAATAACACAGAACTCTGCAGACAGATAAATCAGAGGCAGGAGGGGAAAAGCCTTTTTGAGAGAGTGATTAGGAAAGGTTGGAGGAGATTATAAAATGAAAATAAAGTGCAGAGGCTAATGTACCAATGCGGTAATGGAAACTAGCTAGCTCTCTCCTTCAGTGTTTGGCATCCATTGCAGCATCACAGGAAAGACTGTTAAAAGATCTGGACATTAAATGTAAATAAAACTATTAGCCAAAACTCTTGTTGCTGTATTTATAAAACAGTAGCAGCTCTTTTTTCATGTTCATGTATGTACATAAAGACACCACCAGCATATATGTGAATATATATACACACAGACATGATATACATACACAGACATACATGTATACAATCCTGTCCTTAAACAGCAACTAGTAACACTGTACCTTGCTACTGGCTGAGGTGGGCAAGAACATGAATTTAGGTTTTTCAGTAACACAGGCTGTGGAACAATCACCTTCACTGTTCTCAAAATGCAGCAGTACTTTTCATTCAAATTCCAGAACTTCAGTGCAATTCAACATACAATGCCTAGCATTAAACCCAAGGCAAAAAATAACTAGTAAAACT
>JAWWMO010000096.1:16818823-16829356 GCA_035047845.1 Dendrocincla fuliginosa | reverse complement strand
CAGAGTAATAATCCCTATACACCAATTCAGGAGTCACATCCTGACAGTATATTGTCATATACTACAAAAGAGAGAGAGCAAAGCAGCACATCATGGTCAAGTGCTGTCATGAACAGCTTTTGGATGCTGTGAAATTAATTTCAGAGCTAGGTGTATTTCAGAGTAAAGTGGTTTTGGTTGTTGGGTTTTTTTTGCCTTTTTTTTTTTTTTTTTTTAGGAAAACTGATTTTTTTTAAAGAAAAATTATTTATTTTTTTCAAAATCTCCTAACATCTACACTGCATAGAAAAGTATGGATATATGTATTAATTCAATTCATTATGACAGTAGTGTCACATCACATTCACAAATTATAAAGAAATCTCAAAGTATGTGTTGCATTTTATACCATCCACCAAACAAACAATAATGGAAAGAAGAAGAGGTGCAAATAGATGAGTGATACCACCCCCACATACTAGCTGATTTTCTAGAAAGTGAAAACATTAAGAAGTATAAGAGAGAAACACAAAAAATTGTCTCCCAGAGAATGAGTAGCTGTTCAAAGACAAATAACAAGACATAAAATAGCATTCATAAAAGCAATGAATTGTCTAACTCTACAGGAATTCACCAGCATCATGCAGCTGATAAGTGAATTTGCTGTTGTTGATCATCTAGGGTAATTTCTTACAAAACATCAAACAATTCATAGATGTATGATGATCTCTATGGGTGTTTTCATCCACTGACAAATTTGTGGAGGAATGTCTTGAAAGACATAAGAAAAGGATGTGTTAATTTACACATGCCTCTCTTCTTCAGTAGCACTCTGTTCTTGGGCCTTTGAAAACTAACCTAAAATCCTCAACAATCAATGGGAAGGCTCCAATTTCAGTGGGATTTAGAGCATATCCTGAAGAAAGTTTTGTAGCATGGCTAAGAAACTTTCACTTAGAGGAAAAGGGAGGGTAATATAATTACTAGATGAAATTTTATGAATATATATGAAATTATGATGATATTATCCATCCATATACACAACAGAATGCTAAAATGTACACTTTGTCCTTGCAGTTCTTTACAATGTGTCAGAAGAAAAACAGCTAAAGTAACAGTTGAAAAGCCAACATTATAATATAAATTTCTCCACCGCTTTTCACTAGCTAAAGAAACAAACCAAATCTGAGCTATGACATTTATTGGCATGATGGAAGGTGATGTGGTGTCAAGCTGATTATTAAACAATGAGCAAGAACAATTTATTGCAGAGGAATATTTCTTCATTCAAGTCTAATGGGCAAATATATTGATATTTTTCTTTATTCAGAGGCAGAATAGATTGCAGAAGTGTAACAGTTACATCGACTGTAACTTCACTGGAGTTACATCTGTTGTAATGGTGGGTATAACTTTTGAAGAAGAAGTCTCCTATTGTCAGATGATATCCTGTTCAGGATCTTACTATGCTCTGACAAAAGTACTCACCCTTAAACTATTAACTATCTTACAGCTCATGACACCATTGTGGATGTTAAAAGAGACCCACAGTGTCTTAGTAATACACTGTAAACACGTGAAGCCTAAGGAAAGAAAAAAGCAAATGCAAGGCAATAGCACTGTGTATGTGAAGAAGTGTTAGCAGCTTGACAAACCTGATGGTTTTTCTTTCACATAAAAAAATCATAGATCTTTTTGCTTTGGGGAATTGCTCCATTTTACACACATTATTTTGTCTTTCACTCTTCATGTGCTATACTTGTCAATGTTCTATCTTTTCATCATGATCTTCTGGGAGAGTTAGTTCTATTTTAAAGGCAGAACTATATGAGAGAAGGCCCAGTTTCTCTAAGATCTCCATTTTTCTGTTGAGGGTCACTGAGCCACAGTTAATGTGCACATGAACACTTCTACTATTCCTTGTGTGAAATCAGGTCAGTTTCTGTGTTGTCATGACATTCGAGACATCCTGACTGGCAAGATTTCCGAAACTGTTATTGAATGTTCTAAACTGCACAGAAATTTCTGAAGTTGTCTCTGAGTACCAGAGCAGAAAATTAAATAGAAGAGGCCACCCTGAGTTTTTACGATTGAACTATGCAAAGGGTAGAGAATGTGAGCAGAAGTAAATGAAGTTCCATTTGGAGAGTGCCTGTGCTATCTTGAATTTTGGCAGCTCAGCAAAAGTGATTCGTAAGGTAAAATATGACACATCATCAGATGACAGACTTCTTACTTCATTATGTATATGTGTGGTCAGAGCATTATACAATACTATTATATTAAATGTAATACTGATTCAAAACTGATGTGAAATTCCACAAGTCATTCAGAGCTTTGTGTCAACACTTGACAAGATTATGTCTCTGAGGATGTTAGCATTACAGGGAGCTCATAAACCCGAATCTAAGTCATGACTCCTGATAAAAAAGTCCCCATGTTAAAGGAAACTGATTATTCTTCAGGAGTGAGTTTTATCCTTTCATGCAGCAAACTCACTCAAAGTCTCCACAACTCTCAAGTCCAATTAGATCCTTAGAGAAAGGAAGAAGCAGTGCTAAACTGTCAAAAAGGTGGCACAGAACCACTAAAGAGAGGAAGATTTTACTCTGTGAACATTAGATCTGAAGAGTGAGGAAGTTGATCTAACCAAACGTTTTTGTTACAGGAATTTTTATCCTCAGGCTCACTCAAGTGAACTCACAGTGGCATGCATCTCTGTGTACTCATGCCTAAGAATAAGGCAAAACATAACTATTGCTGTTAGCCTAAATTAAAAACAGAAGAATAAAAAATGAAAAATAAAAAAAGGTCCTTTTTAGAAATTAACAATGTTGTGGCATAATAAAAAATGTGTAAAAAATGTGTAAAAAACTGGCAGAACCTTCCTCTTCTACTTGACCAACATTAGCCTTTGGGAACTATGAATTTATATTATCCATGAAAAGAAAGGAATGATACATGAGAACTTCATACTTCAAACCCAATATCTAAATGAAGTTATGGGAGGTTATGGCTTTGGTCTAATATAATATAATAAGAAATATGATTTTTTTTTTATTTTGATGAAGAATCTTATAAAGGGAAAAAAAAAACAAACAAAATCTCAATGCTGAGAAGGCACTAGTGAAGAGCAAGTCACTCTATGTGACATTTCATTGCTTAGCAGCTCGAGAGATCAATGGTCTCTTCTGCAGCTCCTGCATTACTATTCCTAGCTACCTAGAAATGAAAAATCATATGCTCAACTCATTCTTTATTGCATAAACATTATATGAAAAGAATGGAAAATTGCATTTATTTTGTGCTTTGTTTTGTTTGTTTGCTGATTTAGTTTGGTTTGGTGTAGGTTCTTTTCCTCAGTTAAAATATTACAGTCTTGATAACATTAGGGTAAGAAATACTTTAGTGTCTGTGAATTTTCATATTCAGGATCACTGAATCACTTTAATATATTCTAATTACAAGGTGGAAAATGAGAGACTTAAATTATATTAGATTATGTGGTGGTTACAATGATTTGAAAAGTCTTGTCATATCTATATTACATAGAAAATCTAATGATACATCCTTCAATACCCACAATCACTGAGGGTAGAAACTGCCCAACTTATCAGCAGCTGACAACTGAGGAAAAGCATAATGTTGCCAATGGCTTTTTATGGTAAATGAACATCAGAGACAAAGGCTATTACAAAGACATTTTAGTGCAAAGAGCTATTCAAACGTGTATTAGACACTATTGTGCTAGTAGTATACATGGCATATCCAAACCTTGGTGAGGAATGGCTTGTTGGGTGAATACTACAGTTCAGTTATGTATCCCCTTGCAATGGACAACTTTGTCCTGTCAGCAAAATGAGTGAAATTTGAACTTGACAGAATGAACTGTTATAGAGATGAGATTGCCATTGATTAATTTGTTACTGGAATCAACAACAAAGTTGAATTTACTTGATCTGAGTGCTGGGGTCAGAAAGATAAAGTAGTTTCATATTCAATAGTGTCAAGAATGGTATCATAGTTCTCATAGATACCACTCTGCAGCATTTTTATTTTCTTCTACATAGCTTTTATTCCATACAAGTAATTCCTGGCATACATTTTCAGGAAAGTCAACACTTCCATTGATGTTTTTTCAAGACAAAGAAACTCCTCAGTTTTATATGCTTTTATGTAGCTTTTATACAATGAGCTATTCAGGTGTTCTATTGAAGACTAATTTGACCAAACAAGAAACTTAGTTTTAATTAATTTGTAAAAATGGAATCAGTTTGAGGATTTCCAAGGAATATAATTTTTAACATTATTTCAGAAGAGAAGCCTTTGAAAATGTGACAGGTCTGGTGATTGCAGTGTGGAAAAAATAAAAAGTTTTGCAAATACAGATTTTATCACACCCATCTGAGAGATCACATCCATCTTAAGAGAGTCTCATCCAGTAGTAATTAAACATTACTTGAATTAGAAGAAACTGCCCTTTCTTGAGGACCTTGTCCTCCAAGTTTCTCCCCTTGGAAGATTTCACAACCATGAAAGTGGAAGAAAGTAAGACAGTAAAGTTATTTGAAAAAGACAGTTCCCCTTCAGACTACCTCTGCTATGGTAATAATGTGGATAGAAAGTGCAGACAAAAAAAGAAGGAATTGTAGCAAAGCAGGAAAGGCAGGGAAAATACCAGCTTTCATCCAGCCTAACTTCATTTAATGGTTTTAGTATCTATCACAGAAAAAAGTTAGCTGGTAAGCACCAAAAAGCTGTTCCTCTTGTGCTCTAATTTGTACCTTTGTAACAATGAAGATGACAACTGGTGCTTACTAGATTGTAATTCGCATCTCATAAGTTGAACTTGGCCAGTTCACTAATGAAGTACCAAATGTGTGTCTTGACCTTAGGCTTTCTGCTTCAGCAGCTATTTTAAATCTCAGTCTGTAAAATTGTAAAAGTGAGTGCCTTCTTTCTGAATTATGGACTTTGAAGGTACAAGTATTGGGATTATATACATATAGATATACTTACACGCATATACATATATATATTTAAGTAAATATTCTTCTGGCTTTAATGACTTAGCAATTGCACGTGATATAAATTATTTTCTATGGTGTCATAAGTTTGGTCACTGCTCAGCTGTTGTTAACTTGAATTTATTCACACACATTTTCATTCCTAGTTATAATGCTTCTCTTGGCATGATAAAAAATGAATGTGAAGTTCAGATGTTCAAGAAGCTGATGTCTGACCTCATACTTCATACAGGTTTTTCAGACCCAGAATTCACAAATTCTGTTAGTTACTGTGCCACACGACAGCATCATATTGTAGAAAACATGCCAAACTTTTCAACTGGTTGTGGTAAAACACTGAAGAACCATGGCTAGAAGAAAGGCTGTTGTACTTCCTGTACATTTGTGTGAAAAAATGTTTAAGAAGTTTGTGACCATTTCTTCATGTTATCGTAGAAAAGAGAAACAAAACCACTCCATAAATTAAGAGCACTTACTAATTTGTCACATTTGTACTACAGATGGATGAGAAAGAAATAGAAAGAAATTAAGAAGGAGAAAGGAGAGATAGGACCTATAACAGAATAAATAGCAAAAATAGGCACGTGTTGTTTCTCTTGTTATTGCTAAGGAAAAACTGTCTTTTGGGATACAAATTTCCAGTTCCCTTTGGGAAAGTGGTGAATCTCGTAGGAACTTCAATGGCACTTCCTGACAAGATTCCCCATGATTTTACTAAATATCTGGCCTCTGTGGTATGCAATTATATTTCTCTTTTCTCTTCGTGCTGACCTCCAAGTTCAACTGCCTCTGACATGAGCAGCAGGAGAGAGCAAGCAGCTCAGTACTGTGTGAAGAAAATTGTGAAGCTGGAAGTTGAATGTAAAGTCATTATCAGGGCAAAAGGAAACATTGGAGAGTGGCTTAGCATACAAACCAGGACAAAAACACTGCATAGATACTGAATTCTGTCAACCATGCTGTTTATTCATCAATCTTTTAATGTATGGAAGGGCCAAAATTCCCTCATAGAGCCTTATTTTCTGAATTGTCTTGTGAAATTATGCTTATATTTAGTAATAAGGCCTAACAAAACAAAGACTGGAGGAAGTAGGGTCTTTGGATAATGTCAAAGAATATAAGGCTAATCAAATCAGGTCGCTCATTGATAGCTTTTACGTCTGAAGAATGATGGTGGGGAGGAATTATTCATTTGTGTTGGCTCAGAAATACATGCCAGAGACTTCATTCTGTCAGAGACCTGCACTTGTTAAACATTCTCTGTGATTAGGTGATATAACTCCAGCAAGTATACTTCTATTCAACAGCCCCCTCCCCAAGATAAATTGCACCCACATCATGTTAATCTTTCTCTGTGGAGGGGAAGCAGAAAACATGGACCATTACTGAGACTCACAACAGAAGGAACGATGCATTTGATATGCGTAACATCAGGTGCACAGAAAGGGCACATCTTTGTAATACTGCCTCAAGGGTGAAAATTGGACAACCAGTGTCATCATTAATCTTGCAGCACTGTCTAAAATGGTACAGTCATTTAGTACAACAAAGCCCTTCTTAACAGCCAGGATACATATTTGATTTTGATCCAGTGACAAATGTCTTTTGATGGCTTTCTGGCAGGCTGGTAACTTTCTGGATTAAGTATCCACAAAAAAGCTGAACACATGAGTCATTATAGAGGGATCTGAGTTTCAGATCCTTTCTGATAAGAGCAGTAATTTTATCATAAGACACACCTGCAGAGAACTGTCTTTGCAGCTTACTGTGTAGCACCAATATTTGTACATACTCGTGTATATTCTATTAATAAATGAAGAATAAACAGTCACTCTAGTTTCTTGCATGCAATTCAATTGTTGCTTAAAAATTAGTCTTACACTAAATTTTCAATTCAGTGCTCTATTTGTGTACCATCGACAAGCAGACATCAGGTGGGCACTGATATGTCTCCAGCTCCTGAATAATGAAGGCAGTATGAAAGAAAGCATAACCTTTTCTGTACTAAATCATCCTTTGAACATTAGGAATATGTTCACGGAAGTTAATTAGGTTATGCACATGCCAATGCAAATGTTCTAGCCTTTAATCTTTCAAAAATATTTGGAAAGGGCTTTTATCTCTTCATGTAGAATTTATTTATATAATTCATTGCCACAGACCCAGCACGACCATACATTAAAACCCTTTTTTTGCTCCTGTTGAAACATATACTTCTTTCAGAAAAATCCAAACCCAAGCAAACAAAAAACCCACAAAAAATACCAACAAGCATCAGTGAAAACAAATATATAAAATGGGAATAAAATAGGAGGTTTCAAGTATTTCAGTGAGTTTAATAATATCTCATGTCCCATTAACTACAGATCTATGGAATAAACAGCTCAGAATATGGCAGAAAACTGCATGCATTTTATTTGCCTATTTATTCAACAGTTTGAATAGGAATAAGTACTTATGATGGTAAGCCTTGTGTGACATGGAGACTGAGAGAACTTTTTTTAAGACACAGATGCTACACAGAAGGTATGTGGCTTGTGGATTTGCACACAGCCCTATTCATAAACAGTGAAAATGACACCATCTTACCCTCAGTGAGGTATGTCTTGAAAACCATACTACTGGAAAAGAACATCATTTATGTTACATATGAATAGTTACAGTTTGTGTGTTTAAGATGTAAATGCCTCTTTTTGGGTTGTGCACCCACTGGAACACATAACATGTCCTTACCTCCTTCAGTACTCTGGGAGGGTAATATTGAACTCCAGGGTTAGCAATGTGGGATAGCCTTTTGAATGTCACAAACAGGACTTTTATTCATTTTCCATAGTGAATGGAGAATGTTTCAAGCCACTGCACTCTCAGACAGCCTTGTGAATCCACAAAACTTCAGAAATGGAGTGGTATAACTGGAAACAGATGATTAGGTGGTTGTGCACACTAAAAGTTAGCAGAGGGCTATTTTTTAAAGTGGGTACCTTTTAGAATTAGGGAAAGAAAAACCCTGAACTAAATGCGTGTTCTATTTTACAGCTGTTCACCTACCTGGGTGGTTGTGTGAATAAATATATGCAGAACCTACCCGTGAATATTGAGCTGAGTTTATGGTTCCCAAGCAGAGGATTACTCATGAGAATTTTTTTAACTCTGTATGTGCTCCCTCTTATCAGCCAGCTGCTGATATTTTCTTGCATCCCTCAAACACCACTTACTTTTCCCATTAAGTCCACATAGTCCTTTATCATGTATTTACCATCTGTGGAAAGCAGTTAAAACCATTCCTCAGATGGCCTCTCTTTGTACAGAATGCAGTCACGATTTCTCCCTAGCAAGCTTTTCAAATGTTGCCATGTAGGGATTCTATCCCAAGGATTCTTAGAGAAGGCCAGTACTATTCCACATGACTTAGTTCAAGAAGAAGGAAAGTGCAGCAATCTACAGGAGCAGGATGGATGAATATGACAACAGAGTCCTTAGGTGAAGAATCAGTCGTTCAGAGTATTGAAAAAAATTCCTTGTGAAGAACCCACCACAACCCTCTAGAACCTGTCTGACAATAGATCTCATTCACTGGAAGCCACATAATCCTACAAAACACTAGAAAATATACACCTTTCAAAACACAGACAGACATGACAGAAAAAGGGTTTGTTGTGAATGTGCAGTATGGTACACATGCAAATAATCAGCAGAGAGTTATTTAAAGTGTACATTCCTTGGTTTGTGACCATCTGTTTGTTCAGCATTGGAAAAGGGTTTAGTAATGTGAAAAATGAGAGGATGTCCTGATCTATCAAAAGCGTGCTATTCATAGAAGCATCCTAACACCATAGCAAATAACAATGATACAACCCTGCAATATGTCCTCCTACCTATATTACCATTCTGTTTCCACACAAATAATTTGCTGCAACTTGCTTAAACCAGAAAATCTACAGAGCACAGTATGGAGATAAGGCATTTTCCTCCACCATTTCAATACTTCAGGAAGAGGCATATATTACTACCCTCCTGTTTATACTGCATTGAGAGATTTCAAACTCTTTCCTAGAAACAAATTGTATTAGAAAGAAATACTCCAGGATCTCTCTGTAAATACACAGACAAAGAGTACATTCTCTTTGATTATTCTGAGAAGTATCATAGAAAGTTATCTGTTCTAACCTAGGCAGGCTTGAGGAGTTTCCAGTTGGAAACCAAAGAAAAGAATACCAGAGATGTAGAGGGACCAAGCAAACAGGGGCAATGAGTGCCCACTTGTCTTTCTGATTTGGTAGGTTGCTTGCTCAGTAGAACAGTTTGGATTATCAGATGAACTATTATAAATCATTGCCATTTTTTAATATAAATGAAACCACTCAGAATAGAATGCCTGCTGCTTTGGTCTAATCACCATATTCTTCTAGGAAAAAAAATTAACTCTCATTCCAATCAAAAGAGGACATCTCTATATTTTCAAAAATACATCATGCTAAATAGTTATTCTGCAGATTCACTTGCACAAAAAAGCAAAAAACTCATCTATTCCCACTCCTCAAGATGTAAGAAAACGCTATCCAGGAGTATGTAGTTGAACATGTTTTAGTCAGGGTATTCCTGTATAAGGAAAATGGTTTAGGAATGAGTAATAGGAGGACAAAGATGGGTGAAAGACTTCTAATGCTACCGTGGTGGCTGGCTTTGATAAGTTGCCAAAGAGAACAGGTGAGAGTAAATATCAGAATTAAGTCTGTTGCTTCTCCAGGGACTATGTTAACAACCTCATCCCAGCTCCTGCTAGAACCAAAACTCTAAGCCATTAATTTGTCCAGTTGACTGAAAAAAATCCAGCCCCAAAGAATGGTTTAATTTTTCATAATATCTACAAATGCCTAAACTCCCCACAAACAGTCAAGCCTTTTTCTAACATATATGGAAAGCTTCTATTTAAGTGACTGATGCAGTGTATTGGAGTGTCAAGGGGAAAATATCAAGATTAAATATGGATTCACCAGATTCTAAAATGCAGCCACGAAAATATATACATCACATCCTAGCAAAAATTACATATTTCTCATGTTTTTCATGTACAGGTGGTTGATTTAGCAGATGTAAAGATTAATATTAGCAATAAGAACATGTAAACTAAATACTTCTTCTTATAATCTGCCCTTTTAATCTCATTAGTTTAATCTGACAGTGAAAGAGCCCTGGTATAGAAATGATTTACACTGCAGAGATTGTTTGTCCAGACTTAGAGTTCCTTTATGAAATGAAAATCGTGAAGATGAATTTAATATTTCTCAAATGAATAGGCAGGAGCTTGAAATCTTCCTTTGACAGAGGTAACTGCATTTTGTTTCAGTGTTAATAAATTCACTTTTGTAAGTTTGTTCTTTTCTTAGATTCATTCCTAGTCCATCAGTCTCTGTGTAAAACCATCTCCTCCATCAGAAAAAGTAGCAATACAAGCAGACAAAGAACAAATATATAGGATTAGTACATTATGAAGAATAAAGAGCAGCTTTAGCTGCTCTTTATTCTT
>JAWWMO010000096.1:16630790-16642464 GCA_035047845.1 Dendrocincla fuliginosa | reverse complement strand
CATATTTGGTGATACTATTTTTCAGTTACTAATTACCATGTTAGTTCTTTCAAGGTTAGAATGCCAGCACAGAATTTACTAGCAAAACTAAGTTGTATCAGTTTTAGACTCAGCTTTGGGGTGGTTACATTGATATATTCAATTTTTTATTACTATGCAAGTGAAGCCAAACTATAACATGATGGAATATAGAGCTCTGAACACAGATGTGCATTCATGATGAAATGTGTAACTACACCTTTCGTTAAAGAGGCTGTAATTTTTAGTTTTCATTCAGAAACTGCATTTGTGTCATCCAAGTGAAACATTATATCAACGAGATATGTTGCTGTGGTTTAGACTACTGCGTCTGTGATATGATGTAGCTTCCATCAAATGTGATTGTGTCATGGAACAGTTATATAGGAAATGGCTGCCATGATTGAGGGAGGCAACCTTTTCTGTTTCCAAACCACAGGGACTAAGACAGAAACAGAGGGACAGGAAAGAACAAGTTGCAGAGACATGTCTATTGCATTTGCACTTCACAGCTTCTGGATGTGAAAAACTGGGCATTAGTAATGTAAAGGAGTAGAAGACACTTTAATAAATCAAGGTCTCAGAAGTTTTGGTCTCTGGGCTATACAGTTGTAGTATCGTTTCCTCCACAAATTTCCCAGGCTTAAACCTTTCTAGGTTCTGGCTTTGAATGCATTATACATTGTTCTGATAAATTTCTCTAGCATATTGACATTGGGCTTAAAAGAATTAAACATTTTATGAAACCAAGAGACTAACACTGATAGGGAGTAGCAGAGTCTATGCAATCATAAGACACAGATACAAACATCTGCCAATGAGGCCAAGAAGAGAAAAGAATACCTTAATGTCAATGCTAAGAGAATCATCCAGAAAGATGGACATCTAGACTCTGTAAATGTAAATTTATACTTATCACTAGGATGCATTCATAACTAGGGAGTGATTTAATTGCTGTGCAGTTGTTCTCCACACTAAAAGCTCAATAGCAGAGATAACAAATAAACCAAAGTCACCATGAATACCATTATCAAGTAATAAAAGTCATGAGGAATTTGGATCACAAGCATGGATCTGATTTAAATTAACTCCATATTTCATATGGGAAGAGCTGTTATTTCCTTGTATGTTATTCTAACCTTTGTCAAGCTATTTTCTCAGGTTTTGCATTGCCTGAGCTTTGCTAACATGCAACCTGCAGGTTATAGAGATATAGCTGCAGGGTATAGAGATATAGTGCTGGATGTGTGCCTTATGAAATGTTTCAGGCAGCTAGAATTACACAGGCATTGAGTACAGTGATCTGAAATCACCTTTCTGAAATGCCCCGAGAATGTTCATCTTGCTCGCTCCCCACATGAAAAGGCTTTTCTTGATGTGCTCTTTAGATCATCAGAAACAAAAAATAAACAAAAAAAAAATATGAAAGATCAACATCAAGGATTACAAGAATGTCTGGCAAATGAAATGAGAAAATAGCATTTTCTTAGATCACAAGAATAACCAAGACACCACCAGATAAAATTCCCATTAGAGGCAAAAAGTAGATGAAGACTTGTGTTTCAGAGAAAGCTGGAGAAATCCTGAAAGTCCAAACCAGTTCTAATGAGAAAAGATTCTGTCTTATCTTGAGGTCTTGCTCAAACCTTGAGACATTTTTAACAGTCTGAGGAATACAAATACACGGCCTCTGTCCAAGATCAATTTGTGATGTGTAAGAGCAAAAACATATCCTCCTGAAAAAAACCCCATAACCTTCTGTGTTGTGAAATGTGAGCTAGGCAGGGAGAAGACAGAGGTAGAGAAATAGAAAATTCCATGTATTTTTTTTCCTGTCACAGAGAATGAGAAAAATCTATAAATAAATCTCAGAGACAATAATCTGTGATGAAGTTTCATTTTGAAATGCTTTAGGGATACCAACAAATCTGTCCATAAAGTGGCAAATAAGTGCCAAAATGTCCTCAGAGGGATTTAGCTGCCTTCTAATACCCTTTGGACTTTCAGTTCCTACATGGAAAGGGTGAGGACGATCTCTGCTATATATGTCAGTCATACACCTGTTACGTTGATAACACAGAGCAACTAAAATGATTTTAGGCACTTAGGTTGAACAATCTGATTCTTAAGCTGTACAAAAAGACAGCTGAACGATCACTGGTTTTATGGAATAGATTCATTTACGTGTAACTTTCATAGTCTATCTTGAAACTAATATGGTTTCAATTTCCTGTGGAAAAAGAAAGTAACCACGATAAGCAATATTTTCATTTCCAGCTCGAACATAGTTATGGAAACTTCATAACTATTTACCTTACACTTGAGCAATCCTCTCATTGAAACAGTTGGACCTCCCAAAAATATGTGAACAAATGCATGTTGTTCCCCAACTCCAGTTTATGGTTTTGTATGTTAAGTATAACAACATGGTTTTATTCTCCTGTTCCCAACATACTCAGAAATTTCCTATTATTTTAGACCTCTGTGCTTCTGTTTAAATCCTTTGAATAAGTGACCAGAAAACCTTATACAACAGTACAGTGAGATTTTACTTTGCAGACTCATAGTGGCATGTAACCGTGTCTGTTTAAAACACCTTACCTCCTACATTAATTTTTTTCACAGCTGCATGAACACAATAGCTCTTAGTCATCCTATGACCTGTATGCTTATAGTTCACCATCACTGCAATTGATAAGGACCTCAGTAATGTTGGAAGGTCTTGTTATTGGTGCCTGAATACATGAATTTACATTTTATGCTCTGAAATTTTGATCATCCTGTACTTCTCATATATTGTCCTCAGTAATAGTAGCACTAGATTACCACATGCCTGACCTTTTCACCCTGAGATTTTCACCAGTTTTTTGCTTTCTAGGTGGAGTATCTGGTGAGGATTTCTGCATGAGAGGTAGAGCAGAGGTCCTGGTACAAGCGCTGCTCACTGGCTGCCTGAACAATGGAGATGTGAGCTAGTCCCTGTTCCACACCACTGCTGGGTCCAAGAGTGCAGGCACACCACACTTCTGTAAATGTGGGTATGAGAAACACCTGTAAAATATTGCTTTCATATATGCATGGGTTTAAACTTAGGCATTTTTTTTGTTGTGAGTGCTGCTCATATTTGAGTAGGCAGAGATCCTTTTGAATTGAGTCTTATTTTTGGGTTTAGGAGTGGAGCACAAATGTGTTGAGAGCTGTTCCAGCAGTTGAAGGGATATGTGTGAGTGAGCAAGAGAATGTGAATCATAAAATCATAGAATCATTAAGTTTGGAAAAGACCTTTAGGATCAAGTCCAACCATCAACCTAGTATAACCACCATGTTCACCATTAAACAAGGTCTTCAAGTGCCTTATGCATGTTTTCTGAAGACTTCCAAGTGACTCCACCACTTCACTGGGCACTCTGTTCCAAGCCTTTGAAACCTTTTCATTGAGAAAACTTTCCTAATCGCTAACCTAAACCTCCCCTGGTGCAACTTAAGGCCATTTTCTCTTAACTTTTCACTTGCTGCCTGGCACAAGAGGCTGATCCCCACCTTAATACAACCTCCTTTCAAGTAGTTGTAGAGAGCGTAAAGGTCTCCCCCAAGACTTCATTTCTCCAGGTTAAACACTTCCAGCTTTCTTAGCCACTCCACATAAGACTTATGCTCCAGCCTCTTAACCAGCTTTGTTACTCTTCTCTGGAATATCAGTTAGACAGACCTGTGGTCATTAAACATCCTCTGGAGAGGAACACAGTGTCTGGAGAGGAAGGCCACCACAAAAACAAGGTTCTTTATTCGCTGCTCCCACCTCTTTTGCCTCCAGTCTTGTCCTTTTTATTTTCTTGCCAGCAATGTAACAGTCAGGATGCATCATTTCACCCACATGTATTTGAAATCTATTTAGTCTTAAATAAGTATGCAAATGAGAATATTCAGAATATTTTAAAGAAAATTCCAAGCCATCAGGCAGATAATTCTTCCCCAAGTGTATACCGTTTCAGTGTCCTTTTTAGTTTCTTCCTCCCTCATCGTTCCCATCTTAATAGCCATTATCTCCATGTTACATGATGATTTACTATAGGACACTGTAGGAAACACTTTACATAAGATAGATTAGGTCCACTGTATTAACCTTGTCAAAGAAATCAGTTATATATATATATATAAAATAAAATCAGTTTCACATAATCTACCTCTGATAAAACTGCACTGTATTTTATTATTTTCTTTTGCTTTCATGTCCTTGACTTCACTTTTCTACAAAAATCTTTTTAAGGTTTACACAGTATTGAATAAAAGCTTCTGCAAAAGAAAGAACATTCTGTTCCTGTCCACATAACCACCTTCACCACCTGTTCTTAAAATACAGATACTATTTTGCCATTTCCCTCTTCTAGCTTTTATCAATACATTGCATTTCTTGGTATGGCAAAATTGTACTTCTACAATTTTTACTAGCACTTTCAATATTTTACAGTCTGTAAAAAAGAAAAATACAGTATTTTACAGAGGGTCTCTTCCCCACCCTCACCCTTTCCCCATGCTTCCTCATGATGCAGTTTAAGTTGAGCCTGTATGTCAGACATTGCAAAAACATCATTCCCATTTTCTATACAGATTTCTGCTGCAAAATTCATCAGTCACCAATTGGAAGTGTCTGTTTAGTGAGAAGCATGCAGTGATATAAGAGATTCTCTTATCTAGAGTGAATCATCAAAAGTAAGATGCAATATGGCAAAATTTATCTGCCAGATTGTCACAAGAAAACAAAGCTAAGCATTTGCAAGACTGAACTGTGAGTCTCATAAGCCTAAACCCAGCAATAGCAAACTGTACAGCACTGATTATGCTCCCAGCAGTTAAAAAAAATCTGTCTAGAATTTTTCAAACATCTGTGGAATGCCACTTTTTGACCTACTACTTACCTCATAAACACAATGTGAAACCTTGTTCTAGTTTTACTGAAAGGTTGTGATACTTGCTTCACAGCCGCAACACAACATAATTATTAGAAATTATATGTGTTAGACTGATTTCCAGTGGTGACTCAGTAGAGAGTCAATGATAACATGAAAAGAGTACTTAATGTATATCCTTGACTAGTACCTTATAAAGCATTATCTGTAATGAAGCTGAAAATCCTCAAATTTAGTCTAGCAGAAAAGATATACAAAGATAAAATATGATCCTATAGATCTTTCAAATGAAATATCAACTATCAATAAAAATGTTTTAAGTATGTGCTTATATGTATTTATTTTCTACATTATTTCTAATCTGTGTCTGTAACAAGAAATTATTCCCCTTGTAAAGAAACATCATCCATGTGTAAGATGTAATATTCACAAAATAAAGATAATACATTTGGCTGGTCTTTCCAAACAAAGTCACAAAATGCAGTGTTTTAGAAATATAAATATCTGGAAATTCATCTTAAACTAGTTTTTCTGGAGGATTTTTCCCCCCCCCATCACTTGTAGCCACATTATATATGATTTATACAGGTTTTTTCTTCCATGAATCTTCAAGTGTCATCATCATATTTACAAGGTCCTAAAAGATTATATACATATTGTAGGTCAATCCTAAAACAGTGAGACACAACCTTAACATTTGCCTATATACAGTGCTATTTTCTGTTGCTTCTCTACAAGAACAAATATTTTTTTGTATCAATTTTTTAGTCCTTTCTTCATAATTTCCACTAGACCTTCTTGAAGAGGACTGAGAATGGCTCACTCATTGTTTAACTCCATTAATGAAAGGTTACGTATGTTCACTTCCCTCACAGCTGGAGTGAGAGTACAGACCTCCAACACAGCTGGTCTCTAAAACAGTGAGTTAAAAAAGCTTAGAACCTGTGTTTCTCAGAGTGTGCCAAAATGTATTAGGCTATACTTCCTACAGTTGTGGACCAGGGATTGGCCATATAATACAAAGAATTATTACTGCTCCCTTTTGATCACAAAGTCCAAAGGGGAACCCAGATAGGGGAATAGTGCTAAGAGCAAATGGGGGATTCTTCTTACAGAACATCCAGACAGCTGTTGCCTGATCAGAGATCAGATTGAAAAGGTGCAATACACTTCACATTGAAAGATTGCGAGCTGAACGGTTTAGTCACATTAAATCTCCGGAAAGAAAATAGAGGTAAAAAAGATTAAAAAAAAATTAATAAAAATATTGTAGAAGCTATATACACAGGAAAACAAACAAACAAACAAACAACAAAAAAAACCCCAAACAACAACAGCAGCAGCAAACCCTCCATGAACAGGAATAGGACAGGATTGAAGGGCAATATAGATCAGAATTATCACCCACACAATGACCATGGCTGAGACAGGGGTTAGTGGCCTTCATGGATAGCTGGTTCCTGTGAGCACTAGTGATATTATCATTACCAAAACAGGCATAAAAGCATTCTAGTTCTTGCAGTCTCATTGGTGATGTGTGCATTTAGCCATGTTCCAAGAAAAGAGTGGACATTTCTCAATTACGAACAAATCAGATTTGCTGGTGTTTACTGTTTCCTGGAAATTGTACTTAGAACTGATTGGAAGTACCAAGAATCCAAATGATGGCTGCAGTAAAAGGTCAGGCAGATTTTTGACTGTTTCTTGGAGGGCTGCTGAGAAGACTGAATGTCCAATATCCAGTGGCACACCCATTCAAGCCAGCTTCATTAGCTTTTGTGTCTAGGAGTAGAGAGGCAAATGTCCCACTTCAGAGAAAGACAAGCAAGTTATTTGCTTAAAGCAGCTGAGACAGGACTTCTGTGGGTATGTAAGGCCATACATAACAGAGCTGCAAGACTTTATAGTATACACTGTCTAATTCTGCTCACACCTGCTCACAGGCTTTAATATAGACAGATTTGATCAACAGTCACTGGAGTCTCCCAATGGAGCTTTGGACTTTTTGTGTTGAGGACACATTCTTGATGTACTTTCTAGTTTTGCTTTTAAATTGTCTTGCAGAACTAAATGAATAATATAAAAAAGAATATTACTGAGATGAGCAGGTGTAGAATCCAAGGAGAAAAAGGACATAAAGGGCAATTTCTGCTGGGATCATTCTACTGACCTGAACAGCATAACAAAAAATGTTATAAAATGTACATCAGTGCTTGCCCACAGTACATGGGTTGGAAGGAGCATCATCTGGTCTGCAGCCAAGAAAACAGCAAACAATTAGCACAGCCTGGAGAAGTCTTCTGCCAACATTAATTATGGCACACTGATCCCCTGTCTATTACTTATCTTTTTATACTGCTGGGCAAAAGCTGAATTGAGGTCTGCTGCTGCGTCATGGCACCACTGAAGTAGTTTATGACCAATGTAACATTGTGCAGGGCTTTAAGAAAGTACATGCATTCCTACAATGCTCCACTAACTTTGCTAGACTGGACTTCACATCAAAGCACTGTAAGAGGCATAAAGCATATTTTACTAGAAAGCATCCAAATGTAAGAACCATTTCCTTCAGTTCATTTTAAGGAAGACCAATTTTTAATTGATTATATTTTCCTTATACATTTTCAGACTGGACATGTCTGCTACAATGGAGGCTCTGAATGCAAATATACCACTTAGTTGTTTTAAACATAATTTCTAAAATCTTCCTCAAGAGATAGTTATAACATAAACCAATCAAGACATTAAAAAAAGAGATTTCCCACAAGGCCAGACTACAGAAGAGCACAACAACAGCTGTAAAAAGTCTTTATCAGGGTTTTCCCTTCAACAATGTCACAGTTCAGTAAAGTAGAGAGGAACAAAAATAAACCTTGCAAGGGCTAAGAAGTGTTAATCTCACATACCGCTAAAAGTGTCATGAACAGCATGAAGTAACCAGTGTTTGCTCAGAGCAATTAGAAAGACCAGGGCTGGTGAAATCTCGGAAATTCATTAGCTTGTAAAGTTCAAAGAACTCAAAATAAAGTTGTAGGTCTTTCTTCTGTGGAATAAGGGGGTAAAGGTAGGGAAAGCTAAGTTCTCAATAAGTTGAACTGTTTAGCTAGTTGCCAAAACTTCACAGTACTCAGAAATCGTACTTCTTGGGGATTTACACGTCACTGACTTCATTGGCTATGGAGGCTAAGGGAACACAGTTGACAAATTTTCCAAATTAATAAAAAATGGATAAATTAACATAGTTTCTCCCCCTAAAGAAATACAGAGGATACATGTTATGACAAAAAACAAGCAAAATAGACATTAGTTAACTATTTATTACTTCCCTTTGAATGCTTGAATATCTACTCCTCTTTCTGGTAATCTCTCTCTCTCTAAAAACTCTACATTGGTAAGGAAATTGGACATATGTCAAGAACATGTTAAGGCTCTCTAGATGGGAATAGCTTCTAGATTTGACTGTGAAAATTTTGTTAATTCCTGATTTCAGAGCAACCAAATAAACCCTACCTGGCGGCCTAAAGAATTTAATTATTTAATTATTTGAGAAGTGCTTTTCCTGGAAAGCAAAGAGTTTTCTGGGTTCTCTTTGTTTGTCGGTTGGTTTGGATTTGGATTTTTGTTGCTGTTGTTGCTTTTGTTGGGGATTTTTTTTTGTTTTGTTTGTTAAATTTATTTGTAAAAATTATTACTGTTTAATGGTAGAGAAAGATTGACAGTTACAGAGCATTGTCCTATGCAGATACAGAAATTATGTTACTGGTAACATACCTAGCCATGTGTGTTCACCATAAGAATATGTAGCAGATAAGGCAAATGGTTTGAACAGCAATTCTAAATGTATTGTCAAAAGACAAGTAAACCAAACATATTTTATTTAGAAAACTACCATGAAGCCTAGTAACAGTAAGATTAAACAGTTCTCCCAGTACTAAACTATCTGTTGTAGAAGTCTGAAAAAAAAAAAAAAATCACATATTCTGTCTCCAGCTGGATCCTGAAGTCCGACTCCTTTGTTTATTACTCAGTTTCTTCTGAGGTCAGCATTTAGGGTCCCTCAAACACGAGTCCCTCAATTTAGTATTCTTTATTTCCAGTTAAAACTGCTTACATGACCCACAGAAATAAAATATATCATGAAAGGCAGAAAACAAGCACTGTGTTTACTTAGAATCCCCTTCCAGAAAATCTCATTAAAACAAAGTTAGTAATGGGATAGGATCTGAATTAAACAAAATGATCTTTCTTCACATGCTGTCCGTAAAAAGTGCCTAGCTATCAGCCTGTCATGCTTTCTTTTCCTGTCAGGCTCTACTCCAGTTTATGTTTGCCAAGATAAGCCATTTTAATTTAGCAGAAAACCTTGGATTTCCTCAACTTTTCCAAAGTGAAACAAAGCCAAAGCTTTTCTATAGATGTAAACTTATTCTTACTTTATTCCTGTCAATGGATCTAAAGTAGTGAGATAAATACTTTTAAAAAATTCCAACCATTCATAGAAAATTTGCAATGAAAATCACTCCTGATTGTTTCTAAGTGCTTTGTGCTTTCCACAGACATTTTACTACAACAGAACAAATGTCCTGCAGTCACATGTGCTGAAACAGAATAGCTTAAACAGCTATTGTTGAATATTTACGAAGAGAATTTTCAAATGAGTAGTGATGTTTTACACAAAACGTACTGCTAAGAATTTAATATAGCGAGGAAACATAATAATATAAGCAATTTTTTACGTTTTAAATACTGAAACAATTAATACAAAGATTAATATTTTCAGTTAAGAGTTAGTGAGCAACCTATTTCCAAAACCAGGATTTTGCAGAACATTTAATAATTTCAAATACAATGATATCTTTTAGAAATTTGTAAGCATATTCAGTAAAGTTTGAATAGAGACAAAAAACTGTAAGAATACTGAGTATTCTGTATAAATGGAAATGTCCACAGGTTGCTTGAAAACAGCCCTTTGGTCAGAAGAAGATACCCTGGGCTTTGGACTGGTTTCATTTGATGATTATGTTAATAATATTGGCGTAATATTCCAAGCAATGTATTCCAAACTGAAGCACATTTCTCAAAGAGGGTTAAATCAGGAAGCATTTATCATTGCACAGTAGGTTCATTAACTAACTGGCTTACTCTGAGGACAGATTATCCAAAGAAAAGAGATACAAAAGTCAAGGTCATGCACTTGGAGGTAACAAGAATTTCTGCAACATGCTGTGGGCTCATCCGGCTTAGAAAGAAGCAAAAAGATGTAAGCATTTATTTTAAAAGAGAATTACTACAAGCTGGTAATATAAACTGTTTAACAAAAGCAATTAAAACCTAGCATATTTCAAAACATGTTGCTGCAAAGGAAATAACCTGCACAGGAATTGTGAGACCTTATCTGGAAAACAATTCTGAACCCATATTCCCAGAAGATAAGTTTAATACAGTCTTCTAGGATGGCCTTTAAAATGTATTTTCTTTGTGGACAGTATAAAAAAGACAGTCTATCCGTCAGAGAATGCCAAAATGTGATTAGCTTCCTTAGCCTAAGAAATGAAGGCTGTATTCTGTAAATACACTAAATATAATACACATTAAACAGCACTGAAAGAAAAATCCTGTTTATGCTAAAATGGAAAGAAATTGGCACAACTTGACAATAAGTAGTTTACGAAATCATAAAATGCTAACTAACCCTACAGCAACCCAGCTCCAAAGGAGCACTTCCAAACAAGTAGCTGGGATGAAAACAAGTATAACAGCTAACTTGGACTGATGCTCAATGGGTTTATGAAAGGCATTATTGAGCATGGTTTCCAATAGTGTCAGGATGACAGCCAACAGTCAGGAGCTCCCTGTGCACTGCCATAAATTCCCTAGGTTTTCTGCTTTCATGTGATTTTTGTTGAACAAAGAAGACATATTCAAGTCCACATATTTTTTCCTATTCATCCTGCTAAGTGAATGTTTATAAAGCACATATTTGCAGCAGGATAATAATATTTGCACATATCATCATGAAAGGGCTGCATGTAGGGCTGCATAGTACTTCAAGCTGCAAGTTACTCTTACTTGATTTTATTAGCTTAATCTTACATTTTTAATTCCTGTGTTCATTTTATATCAAAGCAAATGTGGATGCCACTGCCTTTCAGAACTGCATGTTTCATTATTTCTAATTAGGGAGTTTCTTTACTTTCATTCCTGTCCATAACTTGTATTACTGTTAATGGGAACTCTGTTTGTGCACTGATCTGAGAACAGATCTCTCAGGTATCATGTAATAGCTTTGCAGATGACTGGCCATTGCTGACCAACTGAGCAAACTGATATCCTCATGCACTGCTTATCAGAAGTTGTAGTTAGACTAGAAAAATATGAGTTCTGATGGTTAGGATAAGGGGAAATAAGCAATTTAAATTTGGATACTAGCACCACAAAAGCATTAGTTCAGGTCATTCTAAACTAATGATCACCCTTAGCCCCCCAAAAACTGTTTGAGTAACACAGTTCACATTCCCTGCTTAACAGAGAGTGGGATTTACTCCCAAACAGAATTTAGCTGTCTACCATAGGCTACCTAATGTTACTCCATCTATAACCAAAGAGTAAAAGCACAGGGAAGTACTCTTGGAAGTACTTGTCTCTTTATCCTGGAATGCTATGACTAGTACAGGATGTCTTCCTTTTAATGACTAAAATCATGAACTGAATCACACAGAGAGTGTGGATCAATTTAGGGAGAGTGTGGG
>JAWWMO010000096.1:16551770-16567738 GCA_035047845.1 Dendrocincla fuliginosa | reverse complement strand
AACAAACCCAAAACCACAAACCAAAATATTGTTCTATTTTGAAGTCCCTATTAAAAGCAAAATCTTAAAAAGACAGAAATAAACCCATGTGTAATAGTCATGGTTTAGGTATTTAGCTTACCTTATATTTATGAATTGTTGAGCCATTTTCTTTTGTAGTAAATGGTGAATAATCGATCTATCTCCATGCTTCCAGCAGTTTGTTCCACATTCTGTGTACTAGCTATTTTATTTTCTTTTCAAAGAAAAGCCAGCAAGGAATTGATTGACATACTTTGACTATGGCTATGCACAGTTTTATCTAGAATAGATTTCAGAGACCACAGTTTTTTGTTTTGAAAGGTTATGTTTCCACTTGAAAAATAACATACTTTGCTATAAAGATGCCTTTTTTCATTATGACCATTCTTTTCTCAATCAATATCATGGAAAACCACTTTACAACACCTACAAAATTTGCTTATCTTCACATACATAACAAAAAATACCTATGCTGTTCCACATAGTGTGACAACCAGGAAAAATGGAGGTTCACATGGTAAGCCCAGCTGAACTACCTATCCATACCCACGCTATGAAATACATCTCAAAATGGAAAACAGTGTCTACATATTTTAATGATGCTGGCCTTAGGATAACCTCACTTCTTATTAACATCCTCTTCTTCTCCTTCATAAAATGGATAAACTCCAAATGTTACTGAAAGTTGTTACTGAAATTACATTACTATCAAAATCAATCAAAAAATTTCCATGTACACAAAATAAAGATGAGTTTATGGACTATGTAAACTCATTAGAAATAATATCAAAACAAATTTAGAATATCCAGGAATACTGGAATCCAAAATTAAGATCAATGTTTTGATTTTCAACTAGTCTACACTTTGCAATACCAACACCTCTTTGGTCATTCTCTAGACTTTATCCAAGTAAACTGAACTCCATAAATAAAAAAAAAATTGTGGCCTTTCTTACATGATTAGGAAAATCGAGAGAGTGAAGAGGACACCATTCAACTGTGAAATACATATGACAGATCAGAAGTGGGAAAAAAACCAAATAAGAAGAATCTGAAACAATTGTTGAAGAATGGACATGATTTGTGGAAGAGAAACAAAACAGCTGTAGGAATAATAGATGAAGTTCTGAGGAGAGAATAAATATTTAGCAGCAAAGCTGGGAACATATCTGACCTCTGATATCACTTGATTCCCTAATGTCATAGGAAGTAACAGTTATCTCAAGAGAATAGCTTCATGATTCTCCAGATCTTTATACAGTCAAGCTTCCATGAAAACAAATTATCATGTGACAGACACTCCAGCAACTATCTTCAACAGAAATAAAATAAATATTTGGAGTTTCTAAAGGCAATAATCTGTCTCTTTCAATCATAAGGCAACCTGTTACTACATCTCTTTTAAATTACAGTGTTGATTTTAAAAAGTTGCATTGGTTTAAACTTTGAGGTAATTGAATTGTTGAAATGACTTGAGAGTTTAGAGGAAAAAAATATGACATAAATTCAAATTTCCTTTCAAGAAATATTCTACTTTTTTTCTGCAAAAGTAGTGCACATTATTATGTATGATTTCCTGACATTAAAAGATAGTAATTTAATAGAAAAGTGTATTTTGTGATTTATTGATCAGAAGATTAATTTAGTCTATGGAAGCTTATCTCCAAAACAAAGTTACTATTAGAAGCACATCAGCATCAGTTTTGAAATACTTCTTAACTACCAAGCCACTAAATGTTAATCTGTTTAATCATTGTTTCACATATAGAACTTAGAGTGAATTTCAAGTAAGAATTAATGCTTGTTTATAATGCAAAAAAAAATCTAATAGAAGAACCCAGGAAATACAGAAGACTTGTTAGGGTATTTTAATTAAAAACATTTTCCCTAGCTGTCTCTGTATAACTGGAAGAGCTAATGGCCACAGAAGTCTAACTTCATAGTTCAGTTACGGATAAAAAACCCACAAAGCAATCATGTGTTTGTGAGCAATGTTATGAAGCCTTTTTACCCCTACTTGTCAGACATCATGATTCATGACAGACAGCAAAAAGGATGTATGAATACTGTGTTATTGTGGGCTGAAAACAGATTACAGTATTTAGATGGCTTTTATGTCCAGTAACTAGTAACACTATATATCAATGTCAGGATTAGGACATTGTAGAGATGCTATACCAGACCCAGGGAGAAATCTCTAAACATGAAAAGCTGTTCCTGTGAAGTGTAATAATTATGAAGGTGACAGGTAATATACACTTTGGTTCAATTCCCCCTTTACAAAAAATATAGGCTTAGTACTATAAGTTTTCTAGTTCCATTAAGAAGGGAACAGACAGGTTCTCTATAAAATACAAATTTCCTCTCTTTAGCAATATGACACAAAAGGGCTCTGTCTGCAGCTCTGATTTTTTTCTCCACTGTTTTCACAGAAGTTCAACACCTCAAGCACGCTGGACATGCTAGAGCAGGGACACATATATCCTGGCTGCAAGGTTATGGGGAAGTGCACATCAGTCTGTCTTATGCTGCTGAAGCTGGTGGAAGGAGCACACATAGCAGGGATGAACCAGAGCTTTTCAAGAAGGCTCCAGTGAACCTCAAGTCATGTCTGTTTTGAGCATCCTTTGAGCACAACCTTTGACACGTTTTCCTTTTGTATTACTAAAATTCAGCATTTTTTTGTTATCACAAAGTAGATCCAGAATCTGAGTGTACCCAGCATGGCCCGAACTATTGTGTATGAATTCCTGGCTTAAAAAGGAAGGGGTTTTTTTCTCACTAGCAGTGCCTAAAGAGGAGAGAAGCAACATGTCTCTCTGTGACAGCAGAATTGTTGAGGCTGGCAGGACCTCTGAATGTCACCTGGTCCAGACTCTCTGCTGCAGTTGAGCCACCAAAAGCCAGTCACAATGAACCATTTCCAGACAGGTTTTCCTATCTCCAAGGTGTAAGACTCTGCAATGTCTCTAGACAATCTGAATCAGTGCCCAGTCACCCTCACAGGAAAAAGCATTTTCTGATGTTCAGGAGAAACATTCTTGTCAGAGTCCAGGCCAGGTTCTTTTGAATATTCCATAAATGGAATGTGCAAAATTTAATAGCAAATTTCCCGATTTGAAGATACTTGATGTTACATGAAATTTCTGGTTTACCTGACTGATACAAAATATATTACATAGCACATTATAAAAGTAAGTTATACTTAGTAAAATACATATTAGTAATTGTAATGAACAGTTGAGTGTTTATAATCTGTATTGGGCTGAACCACTTGTTCTCTCCCCCCATGCTGGCCTGCCTAAGTCAAGAAAACATTCATACTCGAATGAACTGAGGGAGAAACCTCAGTACCATTTGGCTATTGATAGCCATTTATCCATAACAAAGTCTGTTCTCTTGGTATTGAGATCAAGTTAGCTTCTTTGCAATACCTGTGGTCAGTCCCAGGCTGCCTTTCTTCCCTGAGTTTCATGAGTACATTGCCCTGGCGCATCTCCTCTCAGCCTTCCTCCATGGCAGAGCAGTCACAGTGGAAATGCATTGAAAGCAAGAAGATGAGGGAGGGTAACTGTGTGAACACCTCTGCATTGTGGACACCGACTCTTCCCTCAGGAGACCTGAGTATTGTGCATGATACGGGATGCTCTGAAGTGCAGAGTAAGTGGGGACACTGGTGTCAGCTTATGTGTTAAATGCTAGTAAAACTTGATTTATTTCTTGTGGGTTTTTTTGTTTGTTTGTTGGGGTTTTTTTGTTTGTTTTAGGGGTTTTTTAATATATAAACTAAGTATAAATAGAAGTTCTCCTGATTCTTTCCCACATTCCAAGGCAATATTCTTGCTCACTCTGGAGCACTTGCTCACTTTGTGCACCAGACATTGCAGACCAGGGGCTGAGAAAACTGGAATTGCGCAAGATCTGTGTCTCCATAACAGAAGACCATGTTACAAGGCCAAAAGTTTTCAACACCAGGTTCAGTAAAAATGGTGTCCATAGCTCTGGCTCAATATTTTTAACAGTAATGATTTTGCTGCATAGGTTTTGGTAGAAAGTGTGTTTCATTTTTGGACCTTATTTAAACTCATTCTCACCATTTCTTTTATATGACTGCATGAAAAAGAGCTCTCAAACATCACCATGGTGCTCCATGGTGGCGACATCACAGCCTGGAGCCTGTGTCCTGACATGGTGACTCAGGATTAGAGCAGTAAATTAAGCTACCGTGAAAGACTGTAAGCACTGCCAGGGCAGTGCAGCATCTCGTTGTCTGTAGGAGCTGGCAGCAAGGGACTAAGATGGAAGACTGTGGCACTAGGTCTCAAAGTGCCCCACTGTGTTGGGCACCTGTCTTTGTTGTCTTTGCTGTAGTGGTGCTCCCACTGGAGAGCCTGTTTGAGGCAGAGTTAGAATGGACAGGGTTGGGGCTGCAGACAGTGCCCAGTCTCCTTGGATTGTGGGATGGCTCTTCCTCTTGACATTGCTTGCTCTTGGCCAAGTGGACCCTTCTGGCTTCCTGTATGTTTCTATGAAGAGGATTGCATTTGCCAAGTAGTGTGGGTCAAGGGAGATCAAAATATCTTCCCAGTTCCTGCTTGTTTCTTCTTTAGGCTAAGAAGGGCTCTGTGATTTCAGCATCATTCCTTATGTCCTGGACTTCAGCAGTCTCCCATGTCTGCTCTGTAGGATCAACTAGAAATAAAAGACTAAGTACATATTTAAATGTACATACAGATGGGAGATATAAAAAGAAATTCCTTTGAATGTATTTCCATGTTTTTATATGATATTTAAAATTCAGAAAGCAAATTATCAAAATTAATAATTTTCTGTTAGTCTTCTGAGTCAATGTGCTCTCTATTGGATCAATCTTTTCTTTCTCTAATGGACAAGTTTAATGTAGAACCAGTGGGAATCAGCACTTTTTTTCCCTTCTGCTTTTGGATCAGTCCGTCGGAGGTTTGCAGCACCCTGGTTTTTTGGACAATAAAGGTGAAGAAAATTAAGCCTTTGGACCCTCCAGAAGTTTGAGCCAAGCAAGAAGGATTTCGTCCAAGGGTCGGAGCATTCCTGAAGCCTGGAAGATCCCTGGCCCAGGAAGATGCAAGTTGGCAATCAGCTGGCCTTTGCTGTTACCCTACAGTGCCATCCAACTCTATAGGCTGGAAAAGAAGGGTAGTATCTATGGGTCAAGAAAGTGTGGGTGGCCAAGTCAACAGGAGACAGCTAGGGACATGGGTGTACCAGCTATTGAAACAGTAGATAGTACAAGAACTGTACAAAAATAATAACTACTACCAAAAACTTGGACAAGCAACTTGCCTGGTGTATTTATTTTACTAAAAATTGTCATGCAAATGTTGCCACATAACAGCAGTGCTGAGGCAAAAGGCTTTGGCTGTGAACATGTCTTCTCCTGTACATCTTTCCTGTAGTGGCTTACCTTACAAGAAAGTCGTTCTTTGTTTATTTTCTTAACAAAGCTCAATCTAGCAAATACCATAAATGTGTTAGAAATATCTGTACTTTCAACAGACTGTCTAGCCAACCTCTCAGATTTCATCATTTGTTCTAGTACTTTTTCCTTCCAATTTTCAGCAATGTTTCCTAGGCCTCTTCTAGCATTTCTCTCACTATTAAGTACAAAATATGAAAAGAGCCTGCTAGTTTTATTGTTAATGTTGATGACATGTGGTAAATATAACGCAAATAGTAAAAATGTGTTTCTGATGTTCAGAGGGAACCTCCAGAGTTCTAGTTTATGCCAATTGCCTCTAGTCCTGTCACTGGGAACCACGGAAAAGACACTGGCTATGTCCTCTTTGTACCCTTCCTGGAGATATGTATATATGTTAATAAGATTCCTCAAATTAAACTGACACAGCTCTCTTTCCTCACAGCAGGGATGTTCCCATCCCTTCATGGTCTTTGTGGTCATTCACTGGACTCTCTTCAGGATGACCGTGTCTGTCTTGAACTTGGGAGTCCAGTGCTGGACAGAGTACTCCAGGTATGACCTCACCAGTGCTGGGCAGTACCTTTTCTGCAAAGCTGCTTTCCAGCTGGATGACCCCAACACACAGAAGTGCATGGGCCTGTTCCTCTGCTAGTGCAAGACTTTGCAGTTCTCCTTTTTGAACTTCATGTGGCTCCTGTCAGCCTCTTTTTTTTTTTCAACCTCGTCTCCTGGTACTAAGTCCTATAATTCTAAATTTGAACAGAAATCCGAAGAGTTTTCTCAAACTCAGTTAATGAATTGTGTAGCATATTTTGCCTAATTTTTGACATTTTATTTATAAAATATAATCACATTTACAGAAACAGCATCATACTGTTAATATACAGCAAACAAATAATTGTTTTCCTTAAAAGTTCCCTTTTTGACCTCTCAGACCTCTACAAAGCACAATAAATATTTATCTGACATTAATATTTTCCTCACCTAGAAAGTCACCAAGTTGTTCTGAGAACCTTTTAAGCATTTTAAAGTCATCCTCCCTCTGTATCTTTGCCAGCACAGTACAAGGGTTTCTTTTTAATTTGCAGTTGTGTTGAGGAAGTGTTTTGATTCTTGATTTAGACTGTGGTCTCCCACAGGTCCCAGGGTTTCTGGCTGAAAGATAAAGCTTCATGCTTTATGTTTCCTTGCAGCAGAGCAGTAATACATGCCACACACTGTGCTCCAGTCCATAGATTTTTGAAAGAAAGTACACTCAGTACTTATTTTGTGGGTCTTCTGACACTTGAGCACTGTTTCCTGAGGGAAGGAGTCAAGCTGTACATACTTTAGCTCCTCTTTGTCGCACAAACTATGCGACACTCCCAGGGAACACTTACAGCAGAGTGAGTAATGGACTGTAGTATTTATACACAGCTATCAGAATATTTGGAACCTGGTATTATAGGCTGAGCATAAATCCATGCTTGAATTCAAACAAATCCTGTGTTCTCTAGCATAATTTACCAAACACCAGGTGCAGAATTGAATAAAGCCCCTCAAGCACTGGTTATTATGGAGGACTTTAACTATCCTGATATCTGCTGGGGAAGTAACAAAGTGAATCTCAAACTGTCCAGGAAAGCATTGGCAACTTCTTGATACAAGTAGTGGAGAATCCCACAAGGAATCTTGTGCTGCTGGGTCTTATACTAAGAAACAGGGAATGCTTGGTTGGAGATGTTTGGAGGTTAGGAGCAGCCTTGGCTGTAATAACTATGAAATTGTGGAGTTCAGTATCAGGCAAGGAGAAGGCAGAGAAGCAAATAATATTACAACCAGGGACAATGGAAGAGCTATCTCTAGCCAATTCAGTGAACTTCTTGAAAGAATCCAACTTGAATAAGCCCTGCAGGGAAGGAGGGTCCAAGAATATTCATTGATATATCACTTCCTTCAGGTTCAAGAACAGTGTCTCTCAATGAGAAGGAAAACAGGCAAAGAAGGCAAGAGACCTTCATGGATAAATAAAGAATGCCTGTCATAATTCGAGTATAATCAGAAAATGCAAAGGACATGGAAGTAGGGTCAGGACACTTGGAATGAATGCAGATAGGTTCTTGGAGTAAGCAGAAATGAGGCAAGGAAGGCCAAGGACCATCTGGAATTAAATTTGACCAAGGATGTCAAAAACAAGAAGAAAGGCATCCTCAAATACATCAGTAACAAAAGAAGGCAGTTACTGCACACGTGCATTGGTCTTCACTGACAAGGGCAGCCCTCAGGAATCTCTGACTGAGGGAACCTGGGTAAAGGAATGTTGGAAGGAAGATTTTCCCTTAGTCAAGGAAGATTGAGTTAGAGAACAACTAGGAAAACTTGGCATCCACAAGTTCATGGTCCATGACAGGATGATCCAAGAGTGCTGAGGGAACATATGGACAACACAGCTAGGTTACTCATCATATTTGAAGGTCACAGAGACCAGGAAAGGTGCTTGAGTACTGGAAGAAAGCAAATGTTACCCTGGTCTTAAAAAAGAGCAAGAAGAAGGACTCAGGGAATCTCAGGGAACTGCAGGCCAGACAGCCTCACCTCAATCCCTGAAAAATGATGGAGCACCGGAGTCTGGATGCCATGTCTGACCACATGGATGACAAGAAGGTGATCAGGAGTAATCAGCATGGAGTCACCAAAGGGAAGTCATCCTTAACCAACCTGGTTGCCCTCTACAATGAAACAACTATCTGGATGAATGAGTAGAGAACAGTAGATATTGTCTATTTTAACTTCAGCAAGGCTTCCAACAATATCTCTCATGATATCCTCATAGGCCAAATCAGGAAGTGTGGACTAGATGAATGGACAGTGAGCTGGATCAAGAACTGTCTGAGTGTCTGATCCCAGAGGGTTATAGTCAGTGGCACAGGGTACAGTTGGAAGCCCATCACAAGTGGGGTCCCACAAGGTTTTGTACTGGAACCAGTTGTACTTAACTTGTCCACCTGGATGAAGGGGCAGAGGCCTCCTCAGCAAGTTTGCTGATGACACAAAACTGGGCAAAGTAGCCAATATACCAGAGGGATGTGCAGCCCTTCAGAAGAACTCAATGGACTGGAGAGATGGTCAGAGAGGAACTGTCTGAAATTAAGCAAAGGCAAGTGCAGGTCCTGCACGTGAGGAAGAATAACCCCACACACCAGCACAGGCTGGAGGCTGAACTGCTGGAAAGCAGCTCCTTCTGCAAAGAAGGAACTGGGGATCCTGCTAGATAACAAGTTGTCCATGAGTCAGCAGTGTGTCCTTGTGACCAAGCAGGTTGATGGCATCCTGGGGTGCATTAGAAAGAGTATAGCCAGGACCAAAGAGATATGGAGCTCCTGGAGCAGCTCCAGCTGAAGGCAGCAAAGATGATTAGGGGACTGGAACACCTCTTTTATGAAGAATGGCTGAGAGAGCTGGGCCTGTTCAGCCTCAAGAAGAGACAATAGAGAAAAGACCTCATCAATGTCTATGAGTATCTGCAAGGAGGGTGTCCGGAGGTTGGATCGAGCCTCTTCTTAGTGGTGCCAAGAGATAGGACAAGAGGCAAAGGGCAGAAAATGAAACACAGGAAGTCCCACCTGACTATAAGAAAGAATGTCTTTACTGTGCAGGTGACCACACACTGTAGTAGATTGCCCAGAGAGGTTGTGGAGTCTTTTCCAATGGAGACATTCTAAATCGATCTGTCCATAGCCCTGAGTAACATGCTATAGTAACATGCTTGAGCAGGGAGGTTGGACCAGATAACCCATTGCAGTCCCTTCTAACATTACTCATACTCTGATTCTGTGATTCTATGTGATTCCTTGCAGTCTGCACAATTTATCTGTATGTTTTTTGAATAGCAGACAGCTGGACACAAATACCTACTACATACCCTTCTTAGTAATAAAATGTAATTGTATTCTCTCTTTCCCATCACTTGTCCTTTTCACAATCAATATTCGTATCAATTATATTCTCAAAATTTTGGCTATAGAAGTATACTGATATTCATCTTCTTGCTCAGGTAACAGTCAATTTACAATATTCATCCTCTTCTACTAGTGGTTGTGTCAACTGCATAATTTAACAGTCATGATGGGGAAATATCTTCTCGGTCATAACGTTGTGGAAAAACTCACAAAACAAAAACACAAAAAAATTGCTCTGTTCCAAAAAATGGAGTAAGATTTTACTTGGGTTTATATTACTGTATGTATTATATTTACAAATTATTGATAGGACTTTTCAAAAAACTCATAGAATCATAGAATATTCTGAGTTGGAAGGGACCTATCAGGATCATCAAGTCCAGCTATTGGCCTTGCACAGGACAGCCCCAAGAATCATACCATGTGCCTGATAGCATTGTCCAAATGTTTCTTGAACTCTGACAGACCTGGTGTTATGACCACTTCCTTGGGGAGCCTGTTCCAGGGTCCAGCCACACTCTAGGTGAAAAACCTTGCCCTGATAACCAACCTAAACTTCCCTCAAATCAGCTTCATGCTGTTTCATCACATCCTATCAATGGTCACAAGAGAGAGATCAGTGTTGCCCCTCCACTTCCCCTCATGGGGATGTTGAAGACAGCAGTGAGTCTCCCCTCAGACTCCTGTTCTCGAGGCTGAACAAACCAAGTGACCTCAGTCTCTCCTGACAATTCCCCATCCTCGTGGCCCACCTTTGGAAGTTGCCTAATAACTTAATGTCCTTTTTTGTGTTGCAGTGACCAAAACTATTCAGAACCCAAGGTGATTCTCCCCCAGTGCAGAGCAGAGCGGTACAATCCCCTCCCTCAACTGGCTGCTGATGCTTTGCTTGATGCCCCCCCAGGACATGGTTGGCCCTCGAGGGCACTGCTGACTCACATTCAACTTGCCATCAACCAGGACCCCTAGGGCCCTTTCCACAGCACTGCTTGTCAGCCTCTCATTCCCCAATCTATACACACACCAGGGTTGCCTTGTCCCATGTGCAGAATCCAAGTTTAACTTGTTAAACTGGGTGGTGATTCCCCATCTCCCTGATTTATCAAGGCCTCTCTTCAGGGCTCTTTGTCCTCAAACAAGTTACTAGCTCCTCCCAATTTAGTGCCATTAGCAAACTTACTTGATAATCCTTCAAGTCCTATCCTATTATTTTATTTTATAAACCTCTAATTATATATAGCATCAAAAACACCTTTAGAAACATTGGTTTAATATTAGCTTCCTTCCAGTTTTCTAGAATATTCTATGTTTCAAAAAATATGGAAAACCCGTATTAATGATCAGAGAGGTCACCAGCTTGTTTTTTAACATCAATCTTGTTTAAAATACTCCAGAACTCTTTAAATGCTTTAGGCCTGACGTCTTCACTGTTTAACATTCTTCAGAATTACTTATAAAATGAGGGAAAAAAATCAAATCATGTCCACTACAGCCATCAGATACACCTTTCAATAAACATATAGTCTAAGTAAAATCCTTCTCTAATGTAATAGCCTAAAAAATCCTAGAATCATTAAGATTGGAAAAGACCTCTAAGTTCACCCAGTCCAACCTTTAACCTAACACCACCATTGTCACAACTAAAACCATATTCCCTTCTAGTTCACATCTTATAACCAGACTCTAGTTCATTTTTTTTTTTTGATATAAGAACATGAAATATCTCACAGTAACTTGGACTTTCTTCTGATTCTGCATCCTTTGGGATCGTATGTTGTCTGATTCTTAATTTTATTTCAAAGGAATGAATTTTTTTCTGGCTCAAGACTAAATTAGCCATTTTGGTCAACATTTTAAGCTATGTTGAAATGAAAAATGCCATATTATTTTAATTAAAAATTTTGGTTTAGTATTTAAAATAAAAATAATGGCACCCCTGAAATAAATCATCTCATTTGGAAAATGATGAAGTGTCTAAATTCTAAATTAAAATGTAACTAAACAGCCTTCCTTTTGATCCAAGAGTCTTCCTAAATGAATTGAACTTTAATAATTTATTAATTATTACTCCCTGATATTAACAGTGGAGAAAAAGTCAGAAACATTTTTTTCTGTATACTTGATACCAAAGAAAAATATAGGCAAAAATTAGTAGCTAGAAAACACAACAACAGATACCTTAAAACATAAAGATACTTGCAACTAGGTACATCTTTTGGTGAAACAACCAAATTTTGATTGCCAGAAAGCATTAAGAACAGGATTTACAGAAGTCAACATTGTAAGCAAATCTACTGGGACAGTGGATGTGAAGGAAATGTGGTACTAGCTATGGTATGGCATAACCATTCCCATATTTTCTTGCTACAGCCAGGAAATAGATAAGAAATTGGTCAAAAAATAAGGAAACACATGCTGAAAGTAAGGCAAATATTACCTTGGAACCCCTTATGACTTCTCTGTTTTGACTTCACTCCTGATGCTCATCTCTACAAAAGCAAATCAAGTCGTTTTCAAGTTTTACAATCTCCCCAATGCACAGCTGTTCTATTTACCAAAGAAGTCACATCTTGACATTTCGTGATGTGAACAAGCCAGCTCTCATGTATTGGCAGTGAGGAGTTACTGAGAAACAACTACTAGAAAACTGGCAGTGTTGGCTCTTTAATGAAGGACTCTTGCATCAACAAAGCATGAACTGAAAAAGAATACCTTACAATAGTGTTGGTGTGTAAAAAAGATTTTGCAGTGTGCCCAAGGACAGATAATTATTTGTACAAAGACTAATGACAAATTCTTAGAAAGACCCTCAAAAATGGTTATTCAGTAGCATATGTTATTGAAATGAATGTGGTTTAACAAAGGACCTGAATGCTAACTACTGCTAAGAATGCTTCGAAAGAGATCAAAAGTAACAATGAGGCTCAGAGCAAGGGTGAAGAAGTCAGAGGTTCAGATGGTATTTTCATTAATCCTTCTATCAAGGGTCAAAGGATCAAACCAGGACAGATTCATCCTACAGATGAAAGCAGGGTTGCACAGATGGTTCACCAGGAGGGCTTGACTTTGGGAAGATGGTCCATAAGTCATTGTTAGGGGGTGGTTTCTATGTCATAAAAGGGATTTACACATCTTGCATGGCATTTACTAGCTTTCCAGAAAAGTCTCTCCAACTGGGACTGACTGGCAACAAGAAAACAAAACAAGCTGGACAAGTCCCTTAAAGCAAGAAGGATGAAGTTATATGTAGTAGTAAATTCAGCAAATGAACTCACTGTTATATGTTTATGATTTCTGTGTCCTGGTGTGAGCAGATTGGGAAACAATCAAGAAGAGGTAAAAAAATTAGTCAAAGATAAAAGCTGTTGTTAACTGACCTAACATACATTTGTTATGAAGAGTAATGTGATTAGAAGGAAATATTTAGAAAATATTGATTATATGTCTCAAGAAGCAAGCAAGTCCTAGCTTTATGGAAATACAGACCTTCTAATCATTCTGATGATGACTAAGGCAGAACATGGTAGCCCACAATCAACACATTCACTTGAATGAACTGCAGGATTTCAAAAAAGACATAGAAATTAAGGCAGTTAAGAAATAATAGATCATACATAGCTATCATGTGTTTCACCATTCTGGGTTCACAGCCAAGCAGCATCCACTGGGTTCTTGAAAAAATATTGAAAGGCAATAAAAGGTACCAGCAAACTGGAAAAGGCAGATCTGGGTAATTTAAAAGGGCAAAGATGTTAAAGAGAACTTTAGTGTAGACATGTAGCTTCAGCCTTGAGGTAAAAAAAACGTTGAGCAGGCCAGGCATTTCGCCTACATCATCAGAAATTACCATTTAAAAGGGTAAAACCCAAACCAGAAGCAAATAAAACCAACCAACAAGCAAAATCCCAAAAAAAACCCCAAACTAATCAAACAAAACCCTAAACCAATACAGAATCAAAAGAAAAATAGGTGGTTAGCAAAGATTTGTCAGGAACAAATTATGTCAAACCTATCTACAGCCTTTTTGTTACAGAATAACATAGCTTATGGATATGACAGAAGAAAAAAATGTCATCTTTTTAGTTAAGGCCTTTGTCTCATATAACAGTTCTCTGCTCCTCAGTATGGGAAAGACTTGGAGCTTCTGAAGCAGGTCCAACAGATGGCTACAGAGTGGCTAAAGGAACAGAAGCGTTTCTTTTATGAGAAAAGGCTGAGGGAACTGGACCTGTTCAGCCTCTAGAACCAATGAGAGAGAAAGGATCTCTTCAATGTCTATGAGTATCTACAAGGAGGGTGTCAAGAGGAGGAAGCCAGGCTCTTCTCAGTCATGCCAAGCAATAGGACCAGAGGCAACAGGCAGAAACTGATGCACAGGAAGTTTCATCTGAACATAAGGAAGAACCTTACTGTGGAGGTGCACTGAAACAGATTGCCCAGCGAGGTTTTAAACTCTCCCTCACTGCAGGTACTGAAGAACCATCTGGGCACAATCCTGTGTCATGCATTCTGGGATGGCCCTGCTTGAACAGGAGGCTGGACCAGATGACCCACCAGGTCCCTTCCAACCTGACCCATACTGTGATTCTGTGAACTAGTTCCCTCCAGCCTTCTCTTCTTCAGATTAAACATAGTCAACTCACTCAACCTCCTCTTAGAAGCCTGTGTGTATGTTGGGGGTTGGGGTGGTGTGGTGGGATGTGGAAGCAAGCAAATCCACAAAAGACCCCAAAGCGAAAAAGGTTGGAAACTCCAGAGGACAGTAACTGAAAATAATCAGATGTCTAGAAAAGTGGTCCATGTGGAAAGATTAAAAGAACTGGCATTGCTTAGTTCAAAGATAAAAATGATAGGGGAACAAGGCAACAGTGTTCAAATACATTAAAAAAAGAGAGGCAAAGGAAGAGGAGAATACCTTGTTCTCCACATCAGTGGCAGTTAGAACAAAAGGCAATGGACTTAAATTGTGTAAGGTAGTAAAAAATTAGATTAGGAAAAATTTCCTAAGGATAAGGAAGGTGATGTACTAGAATGGATTGCCAGGGTAGGTTGTCAAATATTTAGCACTGGAGATATTTTGAAACTGATTGGTATAGTTTTTGTCCTGACATGGGGCACAGAACAGACTGTGTATTCAAGTCTGATTTTCTATGCTTTTATGTACATAGCTGACTGAAGAACAGTTTTGCCGCCCAGAAATATAGCAACTGAACAGCAGTAAAGGATCTTCAGTCTGATAAGAAACATTAATCAAAGCAAATGTGTGCTGACTTCAAGGCAGGAACTAGAAATAATTTGAGAGGAAATAAAACATCAAGGTTTACTTTCTATCTTTATAAAAAATACAGGACATTTATGATACAGGTCTCACTTCCATCATTCTGTCAGAATAGGCAGGTATTATAGGAGGAGATGCATCTGCTTCCTCAATAGACTGATGTTATTAAGATGAAATGTGAATGCAGAAGTGTACCATATATAAGTGTGTGCATAACAGAGAGACAGAGACACCTCGCTGAGAATAGAATCACTCTCCAAAAAGATGCCAAACCCATTCCGGAGTAGCAGTCTGTAACTGGAATGCTATAGGGTCTGTTCAGGGGCAAAATATGATCAAAGACTTTAGCCAACTAAGGACCAATTAAAATTCACATGTGAAAATGTTAAAAAAGCAGAAATTCAGTCACATCACCTTGCCATGGTACCACACCAATCAAATGAAGAGAAACAATCCCCTTGTCAAATAAGGAATTGAACTTGCTGATGTTCTATTGACATCACAGGAGGCTTTGTTAGGCTAGTACATCATTCATACAGATGTGCGAGGCTTAAATCTATCTCCAGAAACAGTGCAAGTGGCTTAGCCAGAAGGACTAACAAGACCAAAAAATAGGATAAAGTAGTGGAAGAGAATTGGCAAGGGAAAGAGAGAGATGATTAGAACTAAATCCAGATATCTGAACAAACTTAACTATTTCCTTCTGAACACATCAATATGTGTAGAAGCCAATGTCTTCTACTGTGCATATCACTACTAGTAAAACATTCGCATTTGAAAAAATGCACACCTGTGTTTATGGCAAGAACTGGTGCTGTGGTGGACACTGACTTCTCAATTTGCATAAAAATATTCACAGCCTCAGGGAAATAAAAACAGAGATATAAGAACAACCCCTGAAATATCATCACATCAGCAGAACTAGAGGTAAGACAACCTTTTGTCATGACAGGAGTTATCCTTGCCCCACCTGCAATGTCCATTGAGTGCTTTATTCAATATATCAGTGTATGTTACAATAATCTTCCAAATTCCCAAGGAAATTTTTCTTTTTTTCTTAGAATTACTTAGCAATACTTTTTTTTTATAAAATGAAGGCTAAAATATGCTTGGATGTCTTTCATCACACATTCATTCATATGTTGGATAAGATTCAATATGTGTTTAACAGACACCCAGATGGCCTTCATTCAAACTATTGTTGCCGTAGGGTTTTCATGAATTTGTAGATTTTTATACTTCTAGGTAGTTTCTCACATATAGCATAGCTTGT
>JAWWMO010000096.1:16505917-16519088 GCA_035047845.1 Dendrocincla fuliginosa | reverse complement strand
TCCACCCCCCAAATAACAAGGCAAAACAGTCAAAAAGGTCTTTTTTGGCTACCCCCAAAAAGGGGAAATGCAATTATATCTACGGACAGCAGGTGGCGTTGTGGCACCTCCACCGCTGGCCACTCTCTCCCATGGGTTGCAGTAATATTTACAGATAGCAGGTGGCAATGTCGCACCTGGCCGGCTGGGCTCCCTCAGGGTGGTGGCAGTTAGTTCTCAGGTTGGTTCCCGTGAGGAAAATAGGAAGGCAAAGCAGCAACAATCCTGTCTCCGCAGACGCAGGAAACCGGGTTGTTCTCCCTCCTTTTTCCTCATGGTAAATTTGTGGTGTTTATAGTTGCTCATGGATGAAAAATGGTCGAGTTAGAGAAGGGAAGAGGAACACCATCCAGGATCCAGTGATGCCAAGATCCGGGAGCATGTCTGCCATCCTCCTCGCTCCGCTGAGAGCTGAGCTCCTGCCTTGCGCAAAGAAACCAGAAAAAACAGTTCCTTCCCCCAACTGCAGCCAGTCTTTCCCCTCCCAGACTGGGGGAAAATCAGAACAAAAGGCTGTGCTTAAGGCAGATGATATCAAGATATGCACATTCTCTGTATCCTCTGTTAACCATCCCCACCACACCAGGGCGTTGGCTCCAAGCTTTTTGGAAGGAATTCCCCCTTAGGGTTTGAAACTCTAACAATGCCAAAAAGGAGGTTCAAAGCACCAATCTTAACTATACAGCTGTAAGTACTGGTAAGAAGCCAATAATTACAGTTAAAGTCAATTGCCAGCTGTTTTAAAGCACACCATTGAAACAAGCACTGCAATTGCTACCTTCAAGTCTTGGCTGCTAAGATAGTAGACAAGAAACAGAAAATTAAAATCCAGATATTTAAAAATAGCTAACCATTTTTCCTTTAATTTCTTGCCTGCTCTGAAATAATCTACATTTTATGTTTAGTGACAAGGAAGATTTTGTGCAATGCTTTTACCAGGATTATGATCTCATTCTACGACATCACTATGAAAACCATATGTGTTTACAAAAAATCAAAGGGAGCTAGTGCTTGAGTCTTGCCTCCAGCCAAGAGCACCCAGTGAAAAAAAAAGATGCAGAAAGAGAAAATGGAAAACATAAAAAATGACAAGAAATCACATTTTCCCTTCACCACTGAGCAGATCCACAAATACACCAAATGATCTGGTGTTCTTGTGGAACTGGGTGTTCTAACGTGCAGAAGAATCAGAGGTAAATTTTCTACTGTTTCTAATATTGAACTGAAGGCACCATCTCTGAGTTGTCATCACATTCCTATTGTTCCAGTAGAACAAAATGCACTTTTGGGAATTTATCAGAAGCAGGAGTGTTACTAGCAAAAAAGGCTGCAACTTATGCCTGCAGGGGTGGACACAATCTGTACCTTTACAATGCCAGTGGTATTTAGAGTTCCAAAAATAAAAAGGAAATCGATTTACACATTTTCTGATGATCAGTTACTGCAGTAATTTAAAATGTGTACTTGTGCTGGTTTAAAGGTAAACCGGCAGGAGAGATGGACCCACCACAAGAGAGATTGTAAGTCAGAGTTACAATTTAATGAAAGATACTACAATAAATACACTGACACAAAGAGAAATCTGCTTTCAACTCACCAAAACCCAGCAGTATAACCCAGCGGCCCTGGGCACAAGCCCAAAGGGGTTTGTTAGCCCCTTGTGCTGAGGCCCACGTTGTTCCCCCAAATCCAAAGCAAAAGGAAGCGAAAAACCTGTTGGTGCAGATGATGACTGTGGTCTGGTCGGGAGTGATAGTCATAGTCTGGTCGAGGTCCTGCTGCTCCTCTGGATCTGACTAGAATGAGTCCAAGTCCTTCTTACCCCCCTTAAGTACCCTCAAGGAGCACTCAGTCCCTTCCCCAGGGCAGGGACTCACACAATGGGTGAATAACTCTGTGAGTCGTGGGGTATTTTTGAACCGTTGATGGCCCATTAGCAGCCACACCCCCTCAGGCTGGGTGTGAAGGTGCTAACGACTGCCTGGGCAGCTGCTGCGAATGGTCCATTGTTTTTGGGAAATGAATAGAGGGGGTAGAATACGTAGCTTAGATCACCCCCACACAGTGATAACCGGTCCCACCTGCTGAACTAGGACAGTACTGCCTTAAAAGTTCATTCTGTACTGTCTTGAATAAAGTCTCTACATATAAAAGCTCATTCAAAAAGTTCCTGATTAAAATCTTAAATTGCACCACTGAACAAGGCATTGCAGTGACCCGATAGCTGCTGGTAAGTTGCCATAACCATACCTCTATATACAGCCTGTGTACTGAGTGACTTAACAACCACACTCACTTAAATTCCAATCCTGCCCTAATTCCTCAGTCACGTAGTTACATCACAGAAAGGATAGCACCATAAGGCAAATGAACATTAACAAGGTAGAAGCCAGTCCTAGTTAAAGCTGGAAACAGGAAGATATAGTACCAAGGCAGTATATTAAGAAATATCTTTTGACAACACTGTCACAGAAATGTTCCAAGAAAGAAAGAATACATGAATGAAAAAACATTAAAACTGTGGGTAATGTGCAAGGAAAATCAGATTTTAAAAGTTCCCTCAGGACTTTTTTCTAAAAGCAAATTTGAATATCCTGCAGACGGAATTCCCTCATACATATGTCTTCTTCAGTAACACCTGTTGCCTTCCCAAGTTTGATATTTCTTCAATTCAGGCATAGGATAAAGGCATTCAGAGTGGATTAAAATTCAGTAAATGGAAACAGACGACATAACCCCAAAAGTCAAATATTGATTCTTACCAGGGTTATCTTCAAAGCCTTGATGAAGATGGGGAGTACACAAGGACAAGAAGCTGAGTTAGGGTTTCTAGATAAATTTACAGCAATAAACACTGTAAAGACAAATGGTGCTGTGTTGATTCTGAGACTACACATGGTTCCCTCAGAAAGAGTCAAAGACAAATGTGTACAAATAAAAAATATCTAATAATCACCAGAACTTCTGATTTTACTGACAGATATAGTATTCTTCTATTCCAAACTCTTCGAACAAGTTAGTTTCAGAAGAATCCTTCTAAAAGGTTTATATTTGTCTTGTTGTTTTGTTTTGTTTTGTTTTTCCCTTAGGTAAACATTTACTTCTGCACCTCACAGCTGTAGAAAATATTCTGAAATTCCAGGCTTGAGAGGCAGGGAAAGAAAGGCAGAAGGGAAAAGAAAGAAAGAAAGCAGGGGGGGAAAGCATAAACCAAGTCAAACAGAAGTGATATTTCCATGTCTGGATCTTTTTCTTTCTTACATAATCTTAAACTGACAAATCTGAACTCATAAATTCAAAAGTGCAGAGTAATTTTAAGAGAGAAAACAAAAATTTAGAAGAAAATGTTAATGATCTGCAAAAATTTCCTGTTGTCTTGCTCCAGACTGAGGATTTCTATTCATGCTAAGGAACTCCCCTCATTTTGCAGATCTCATTTGAGATCTCCATGGAAGCATCCTCCCTAACCCCACTTTATTGTGGAGATTTTCAAGCTCATTTGTCCCCTCGAATTGTATTCATAAGTTTTCTTTTCAATACAGTGAATTATTTTGGCATATTAGGAAAAGCACTGATGTCAATACATAGGGGAGGTCTCCCAAAGGTTAATTGAAAACAAGATCATTTAAAAAGAAGATTACTCATCTCTCATTCTTATTCCTCCCTACACAGATATAGCCAGCGTAAAATGGCTCAAGTTGAGATCATCAGTTTTGCAAGCCACTTTGTTGAAATTTTTACACAGCCTGTCAGAAGATAGTAGACAGATGTTCAATGTTTTCCACACTAATCTTCAAATAAACCACATGAGTTTTATGAGTGTTTCTCAGTGGGAAAGAAAATGGTCTAGCCAAACAGCCTGACAACTTCAGAGCAATCGGATTTTGTTTTGGAAGCTAAGCATAAACTCCCTTTTTCTCCTATCAGTTGAAAAAACATGTCTGGAGAAGATCTGTTAGAGGGAGCTTTTGCTTTCCTTTTCCCCCTGCTGCTTGTCTCACATGAGATTGCCTGAAAAAGCAGTGCCTGAGGGATCTATATTCAGTTTTCTAAACCAAACATAACACAAGCACTATTTCTGGGTTACACATTTGATTCCTGTAATACAAAATGTGAGAAAACATCCCCCAACAGCATTCAAATCACATTCTTGCAAGTTTCAAGTGGCAAGTGTTTTTCATTTTATTTCCGGGAAAAGAGACGTTGTCACAAAGACTTTGTGTGTTGAACAGTTATGCACATTCTCTAACATGCCAGAATACAGTTACCCATGTCAGACATGTATATTTGCTAGAGGGCACAAGAAATTATGAGTTCTTACTTTGTGGTTAGATACTGAAGACCTTACTCAAGAAAAATCATCACTTAATTAGCACTCAGAATTTATAGAGACGGAGGCTAGAGGGACCATTAGAATTTCTTAAATTTCATCTATTAGTTTTGTATTGAGCTCATTAACTTATATTTAGTTAGAGCATAATTTATATTTGCTCTAACTGTATTTTCTGGTAAGTTTCACAATACACGCAGTAACATGTCCAAATTCACCAGTGGTCCCATGAGTTTAATAGCTTCGCCTTTAAGAATGAAAAATAAATGTAATTTATTTTAAAATGGATTCTTTGACTTCCAGATGCTGGTTGTTCCTGTTCTCTTCTGTGTTAAATGAAAAAACATTCAAATGCTCAGTTTTCTGGTCAATGGGAGTACTTAAGCTGCACCATCAAGTCATCTCTCAATCTCCTTTTGATGAACTGCACAGGTTGAGCTTGAAGCCCAAAACCTGAACCTACATTCTTACAAAGTTTTTGTTCCTTTCCGCCCCACCATCCACAATTTTAAAAGAATACTTCTAAAACATACATTCTAGAATTGGGCATGGTATTCTAAGAGCACTTTCACCAATGTTACTTGCAGACAGAAAGACATTTCTCTCAGTTGTTCCCAAGCACAGGAAGTGCTTCTGGCAATATGAAAGACACTTACGAAAAATGGTACTATTGCTTTTTATAGAAATATCCCACAGTCTTTCCTTATGCATGTGTAACTGCACAACTGGCTGTTTTTCTAGCATTTGGTCCAGTAAAATAACACACAACTTCCATGAGAGGTAATTTTCTTTCCCCATAGCTGTCAATACACTTTCAAACCACATTGACTACATGAGAGAATGTAAAATAGAATGGTGGCTACTGCAGAGGACTATTGTGATCTGACCATACTTCTGAGAGTAGTAGAAGCAATTAATGCCAATTATTTGTTAAACATAGTGCTTTGAAAATGATGGTCTATGAAGACATTTAGGGGAAATAAAGGAAACAATATGAATTCCTTCAAATGCCCTCTGGAGTATCCACAGAAACAGGTAATCATATTTGGACTTATTTGTGTTTTGCATTTTTACAATATGCAATATAATCAGTTCTTGTCATCATGTCTCATGCTTTGAAGGTGGCTCTGCAGAGTCAATTCAGCTGCCACAGACAAGCACTAAGTGTGATTCTGAGGAAGACTTCTATATCAGTGACATCAATCAGAGTTCTACAGATTAGTCCTGGGTCATATGGGAGATTTGTTCTTTTCTGGAGTGGCTGTAGCAATCACACAGTGAAGATACACATAACTTATAATGTGCTGTGGACCTTGCTTCTTCACAGACAATAATACATTTTCTTCACAGCCAGAAGATTTTCCATTGTACCTGTGTGAATTATGAAGCATAGAATCAAAGTTAATACTATGTACTTGTGGTGAAAAAGAAGATGAGGATCATAAGGATTGGCCAGCAGGTCAGAGCAAAAAGCTAAATAAATCACGAGAGCACCTAGGGTAGAAGAAACACAAAGTGGAAAAGTCCCATGCTCAGTCCCCTATGGCACAATGCTGCGATACATTAGAGGATGTGTGAGTTTGGATGTGATAATTTTGACAGCTGTCTTTGTACACACTCAGTAGCAGGACATTGCTAAGAAAAATGAAGTGTGTGAACCTTTCCTGAAACATTCACATTTTCCTAACGAGTGATGAATTTTCTTCTCTGAGATCAAGTCCTGCAGGCTACACAACCAACAGATTAGGAGTAGGAAGGATAGTGTCTTGTTCACTATATGCTGCTTTGCAATAAATCAGTACTGCAGTGCTGTGCACAGAATGGGAGCTTCCAACAAAGTTTATTAGAGAAGCCTTCCTGCTGAGTCATGAAGTGCAGAAAGGACTCCCACACTTTCTGAACTCCTCAGAGAGGAGCCTGGGTGCAGCTGGATCTAATCTCAGCCCCAGACTTTATCAACATTTTATAACTAAAGGATTATAGAAGTGTAACTGAACCTTTATACAACTTTGTCCCACATGATTAAAGATGAAAAAACAGATAAAATTATATAAATATAAATATATTTATTATGATAGTGATTAGACAAAAAGATCTTAATTAGAATTATTTGCTACACAATATAGGAGCTATAGCTACTAGTCTAGAATAGTGTACTATTTTGAGACAATACTGATGCAATTATATTAAAGCATTTGTACTAAAGCTAGAAAAAACAGTTATTAAGTAGAGTTAGATTTTACTCACCTATACCAGACTGTGGGCAAATCTGTTTCACTCAGTTTTAAGGACTAACCTTGAGGGACATCCTCATTCAAGGAAGGATGTTAATGTTTTATGTTAAAAGATCCTGCCATTAAAATTTGGGACTCAGCTTTTATAGTATAAAGTGATTGACTGTCAGTCAGATGTCTCCAGGCCAGCTGTGTCAGCTCAGCAACACATAGATAAGTCATTAGTAGTATCACTTGTTTGTTCCTTTTTCTATGTTCTTTATCAGGTATACCACCTTTTCATCTCACTATCAGGACGTTTAACTTCGGGATTTAAGTGTTGGGCTGGATTCAGCATTACTCAACACCAAAAGAAGCATGACATCCCCTTCACCATTCAGCACTGGTAGCTTTGCAAATAGGGCATTGTTCTAAGTTGTTTTACCCCATTCTAGGCAGATCATCGTGCTGCACGCAGACTCATATTTTGTACTTGAGGATTTTTTTTTCTTTTTTTTTAACACAGTGAGCTATTCCCTTCTTAGAGAGAACAGAAGGTTTGCAGAGCATTGTTGTAATAAACTGCAGAGGCCAATATGCAGTTAACAATATTTATTAGTGAGCAAAAGCAGTGCTGGGCAGCCAGGGTCTCCTGCCCCACCAAAAAGACCGCAACTAACTGAGCCCAGTCTGGGGCTTTTATACAATTCTTCTGGGTCTTGCAACTGGTCATGATGCCTCTGTGCCTGCGTCTGCCTGTTGCTAGGTAGTCGTTCTTTGCCTTCTGGTGGTCGTTGGGCTGAAGGCTCATCCTCTTCCTCAGATAAATGCCCCCTCTGCCCATGCGCTTTCCGCAAGATTAACTGAATTACACAAAGCTTAAGATAAATTACTTATAAGTTACATACTTGTTTACACACAAACTATAGAGCAAGCACACCAAAGGACTTCAAAAGAATAGAAAATTTGCCTTTGTCAAAATTCTTCTTCTCCCCCCACTTGCTACCTGGATATCTGCAGGGTTTCTTTTCTGCCAAAGCTGATGTGGCCTCATAAGGGTTTGTCTTCAGCAAAATTGTCACTAACAGCTTATTACATTGTGAAGCAATAGGCAGCAGCATTGCATCAACCCTGCAGCAAGCAGAAATCACTCTGGATCCTCTATTTATGCTTTATTTGTCTTGAAGTTCTGGCAGCAGCTCAGTTCCTTCTAAATGGGGACCACAGTCAGTAACTGAATTTCAGTCTCATACCCTCATCCTAGAAGTACCAAGCTCCTGTGGATTCAGTATGAAGGTGAGCGAACAAAAAATGTAATGGGCTTTTGGAGCATTTCAGAAATGCTAGTCTTAACTGCTAGAGAAATACCATAAAACTTCCATTTGAAAATGAGCTAAAAGAGTCTGTGGTGTACAACATGTGATCAATAACTGGGTCCCTTGATCTGCTTGATGCATCATCTCTGAGCTTTCTGTAATGAAAAACATATGAAAAGAAACTGAAAGAGACAGATGAGTTGCATTCTTAAAATCATTCCTAACTGAGGGCATAGGATACCTCACAGATATTTCACTAAAAAATAACCCTGTTTAACCACAGATATTTACAAGGAACAAATTCACAAATATTCATCAAGATGGCAGTGAAACAAAACAAAGTATGGCTCTCTATGAAATAAACTTGTATCAATCTCTGTCACAGTTTGGGAAATAATAAATATATCATCATAGTGACAAGTGACCCATTGTTTTTGAGAACAATTTAAAGAAAGGGTGGCAGGTGCTTACAAAGAGAATTAAGAATTCCACATTTTTATGTGGATCAAGTGTAAGTAATTTGCAATCCTATACTTATGTTTTCTATTTGATTATGTCAACATACTGAGGGGTAGCCAAAGTAAATCTGTTAGGCATCAACCCACAGCACATTCTATGTAGAAGAGCAATGGAATATTTGGGGGTTATTCACTGAACTTGGTTGTTAAGGCTATCTATTTCTCACAGATTTCACACAATATTTGAAGTTGGAAGGGACCAACAAGTATCATCAAGTCCGATTCCAAAGCGAATGGCCCATACGGGGATGAAACAGGGATCGAACTTGAAAATTTGGTGTTATCAGCACTGTGCTCTAAGCAACTGAGTCAGAGAATAGAGGTCCTGAACAAGATATGACAAAATGCAGAGGTACTGTAGTGCCTGCAGAGTACTGTACAATAAACATGATGCATGGAAGGGTCAACTGAACTGAATAAAACAATATTTTTAGATTGGCACAATACTACAACACATGTATGGAGGACAATTTGCTTTTTCTCATATGCCAAAAAAAACCCAGAGAAACACTTTCATCAATGTACCACATGGAAGAACATTATTCCTCTTCCTTCCTTGGTGCTAAAATGTTTATTCTGAGAAAAATCAAGGTGCATGTAGCTGACTCCACAAACATAGTCATCAGCAAGTGAAAAAGTTGAGTTGGACAGGCAATACAACTTGACTGAGTAGATGGGCCATGAGCAATTTCAGTTTATCAAGGTTAACTTCATCTCGTCCTTCTTTTCTTCATAGTACTCCTCCACCCTTATAAGTAGTGAAATCAACCCCTCATTTTCCTTCTTCCCACCTTTTCCAACTCTGCAGCTGCAACACCCCTGTCATGTTTTCCCCTCTTACCATCCACGCAATCCTGTGACCCAGCTCCTCTAGTCTGCAGTACCTCACTTTTATCTTGGCATATTAGGGCTCAAAAAGAAAACCATTTTTCAACTCAGTAGCTAAATCATGGGACCAGATAAGGCTTGGGTGCTCTGGCTGTCCAGACAACTCTGCAGCAGTGGTGAGTTGCATTTTATCTACTGGTAGGCCAAAACCCCAGCTTCCTTGTGACAAACTTCCCCCCAAGATGTGTAGCTCAGGGCTGAAGCTGGTGCAGAGTGCATAGGGTCTGCCAAGCCAAAGGAATCACTTGTGCAAAAAGCAATGGCACCTTTGGTTTTGTACTGTAGAGAAATCATACTCTGGGGCTTCAAGGTACATTTTACAGCTAGAAGAGGAAAAGAAGATAAATTACTTATCAATCCAAACATGCATAAAGTGGTCAATTTTATAGGCTAGAAGGATAGGTAATTCAGTTTCCAAAAGAGCAGCAAGTACCAGGAAGAGCTATAAAACAGTCACTGATGGTAGTTATTATTCAAACTATAATCCTGCTTTTTTACCTCCCCTCAGAGTAGTATTCACAGCACATGGATTTTAAAGCCTAAAGTATACCTATCTCACACCTCTGAGCCTGGCAGCGAATAACCCATGCTCAGTAAGAAATGAAAAAATAAAGCCAACAGCAAGCTGCCTAACTGAATTCTTGGGACAATGAAGTGTGAACAGGTGTGATGATGTGTTAAACAGCATGTGGCAAAAATGCCTGTGCTTGCTAATGAGATGACAGTTGCTTGTTATGCAAACTGTCCTACTAAAATCATCTTTGCTTGCTACCTATGCCCTTGGGCTCACATCCAATCAACCTGAGAGCTGCAAGATGTCATTCAAAATGACATTCATCCGTATAGACAACTACGTGAGATCTATATGCACAGAAATTCTCAATACTCACTACCATTAGGATAAATGCATGTCTCATCAGAGTAAGTTTGAAATGTGGAAGCTTCTCTAGCCAAAAAAGACTGGGGACTGATGAGAACTGCAAGCTCCACTAGTGGGAAATATAGACTAATTAAAAGGACATCTCCATTCAGTGTATTTCTGTAGCTTGAAATAACACGGATTTTTTCAAATTAAGTGAGTGCTAATAAATTTACATATTTAATTGTGATGAGCTAAAAGTGAAGTGGTACAATATGGGCTTGTCTGTGATTTTTCTCCCAGAACACAGACTTCTTATTTCATTTATTTTCTTCTGTATTTATTTATTTTATTTATTGCAGGGAGAAAGAAAAGGAGACAGGGAAGGAAGAGTAATTATCCTACAATTATTCCTCCTCATTTTTTCTTTTCACAAAGAGTATTATGCCTTTTGCATCTTAAAGAAATGAGAAAGAAATGAAAATCTACTGCCAATATATATATTGACATAGCAACAACTGAAAAGATTGAAATCAATAAAGGAGGATGATACATTAACCTTTAGAGAACTGGAGTTCAAGATGAAGACTGGTGGAATATACTGTGTTTGATCAGTTTATTTAAGCCAGTACTCGATGTAAGTTAACTGGATGTTTTAAGGTACTGCACAGAGATTTTCATGGTTTAGAAAGACTTAATTTTCATCATTATTACTGCAGCAAACTTAAAATTTCCTTACATTGTTTAAATGTCCTCTTTCTATGAATAACAATACACAGGGTACATTATATTGCAACATATGCTTTAAATCATAATTATCTTTTTAGGTTCATTTTACATCTTTTTGTTTTTCCTCTTGTGTGATATTTACTTCCTTTTGCAGAGGTGAAAGGAATGAGGGAAAATCGTACAGGCTAAAAAGATCATAGTGTACAACCACATAAACTCCAGCATATATGAACACTGGATAATTCAAGAAAATTAAATTTCTGTCAAAACAGTTCCTAGAAATGTATCTTCCACAGCAAGGGAGGAAGGCAATTCATATTCAGTGTTAATGACAATAATATGCAAAAATATGATGTCTGCTGAATCGAAAATAATTTCTCTTAGCTTTTAGCCAAGCAGAGGATATTCATGGCATATTTTGAAAGAAACTGAATATATTCAAATTAATTATGAGAAAGACTGAAGATGACATGCAGAAAAAGACATTTTTTCCTGAGTTTTTAAAAAATATTTCAGTTCTTTACCAAACATTTGTACCTGTTAAGTAAAGACTTACTATTACTAATGACTCATAACAGGAAATATATATAAACAGATACCAAAGTATTATGGTAAATGTATTTCCCATCCACTTTTAAGATTAAATACTGTCACAGAAACAATGTAGTTTGCTTAATATTATAGTCATTGCTTTCTGTGACAGCTCTTGTTTTCTAAATTATAGGGTGAAAGATCTCATAGATTAGGAACTATTTACAGTATATGTGCAACTACAATTATTTCTAAAAGGAGAGAAACACTTAAACACATGCGTGCGCTAGGAACAAAATATAATCCTATCTTTCTGAACTTAAGTTGACCTATATGGGTGTGCTGACACAACATAATTATGATGAACAACTTTGTTATAGAACAAGGAAAGCTTCCTGTGGCTGTGCTGTTTTAGCAAATATCTGTACAGTATCAATTGGGCAAATACCCTCCACAATGAAAAAAAAAATAACGCTATAATAATACTTCATTAGGATCAATAGCTGTTTTATTATTCATAATACGTGAAGTACTAAGATGAACCTGCTCTGCAATAAATTTAGTGCTCTGTCACTTAACACAATATGATTTTATAACATAGCTAATGTGCACAAAACATTCAAATATAGAATATTGGCACATATGAGATTAATGAGAAATTTAAGATAAGGATGAATTCAGGCTAAGTCGTTATATAGCTCAACTGAGGTCAGGAAAATCAATATTTTTCATAACGTGTTTGTGACACAGATGCTTAAATGAGAAATCTTCTGAATAAGAAGATATACTTCTCTATTTACCCTTAGGTTGTTTGTTATTTTTTTTCCTAACAGACATAGCTTATGAAATCTAAGGTATCTAAGAAAAATTACTAAGACATGTTAAATTTTTCCAATGGATATAGTATGCATGTTATTAAGATCAATAAAAATGCTGCAACTCTTTAAAAACTATTTCATTTTCAACTTACTTCAAATTCCCCATTTGACTTTCAGACTTAACTACCAAAGAACACAAGAAATACAGACATGAAACAAATACAAATTTATACCCTCAAAACACAAGTAGAAATTAAAACATGGACAGCTCTGCTTTTCTTCACTTTTCCTTCTGTGGAACAGTCCTACTTTTTCCACAGGGTTCAAACAAAAAATTAGAAATAATGTAAGTAGTGAGATCAGTTGCAAGGCTATCTAGCACTAACACAATTTCTATCCTGTATGTCAAGTTTTCAAAAAAAAATTTCTTTTGTAGATGACTTTGTAGCTCCTCTAGGACCTTAGATCTGCTGCAGTTAATACTAACAACCTGGAATTTTCCTAATAATCTGTCAGAGGACAGTGAAGTTCTGAAAAACTGGCACTTTTTATGAGAAAAATTCTTACTTAATGTCTTACCGTGGTCTACAAAAAAATGCATGAAAACAAGATACATTAGGAAAAGATCAGAAATTCTGGGTTTCATTCAGCTCCATAAACTATATACAATCTGAAAGTTAAGTAACATCAGAAGTATCTTTGGCATACAGTGAAACATCAGAAAGAATAGCCATTAGTCTCACATCTGCAAGAAATACCAGGAAAACCAGTAAGCTAACCAGTTTAAAGAGTCTGTCAATGTTCCCATAGTTTTATACGCTGCATATCCAATTCAAACCTCATATTTTCTGAGAGCCTTCACAATTTCAAGACTGCGAAACCTTTTCTTTTCAAAATGATCCTAAAAATGAAGTCCCTATGAAATCCTAA
>JAWWMO010000096.1:16469624-16480915 GCA_035047845.1 Dendrocincla fuliginosa | reverse complement strand
CAAACTATTATGGATTATTTTGCTTGAAATGAAAATAAGGATAATGCAAGAGTCATCTTTTGGGAAACTCAAAGCACTGTTGTACCATCTCTACCTTAATAAAATTAAGTGTTCTGAGCTTAAAAAAAATGTTCTGTAAGATCTAAAGTGCAAGCAGTTTTATTGGTGATACTTTAAAATTAAATATCTCCTCCAAAATATTTCAGGTTTTGTTCCTGCTCTCCACATTTTTTCAGCCAAGTGTATTCACCTGAATGTAATAGTGTTTGTGTATAGCTTTCTCTGTCCGTTTCAACTCATAGAGTCTCGTATAAAGGGTTTCTTTCAGTCTTCCCACTCACATTCATTAGTAGTAGTTACAACATAATTATTTTCTAAAGTACTGCAGGCAGGGAATGAGTTTCCCCATTTTTTAATTTTTTTTTTCTTTCTTCTTAGCCTGATTGCCTGCGTGAAAGAGCAGAAAGCTTTTCTGAAAGCCTCCCAGTGTTTGACCTGTCTTGAATCTGTCTCACTTGGCTGCAGATGGCCTATCAAATCCATCAAGTCCTGATTGGAATAGATTACTAAATTGTTGGAGCACTGGGATTAGGCCCATCTGTCGGCAGGAAACTCTGTAATCATGATGAGAGGTTACTGTTGCCTGGGAGATGAAAAGCAGCAAACCATGCTACACTAAAGGATCAACCAAGGCTTTCCATAAAGGAAAGGAGATGGAAAAGCAAGCCTGTTCTACTTAATCCAGTGTACACCAGCAAGGTGGTGCAAGTATTCTTGAAATACTGTTTCACTGAATACACATCTCTTTAGGATGTTTTTCTATGATGAAGCAAGGTTTAAATACAATCCAAATTTTTCCCTTTTGTTGCAAAAGGATGTAACCGCAGTTTAAGAGAACTGCAAACTTTTGCCCTGAATGCCTTCTTGATTGCTAGTCGTCTTGAGGTTGGATAGATGAATTAGGATGAAAGTAAAGGTTAGCCATGTCCTACTTGCCAATGTCAAGTGTAACTAGGCCATAGAGTCATTTGGTAAGTGAATTGACCATATTTAATTTCCTAATTTGAAATTTTCGTATTTCTTAACTTAGATCACTGAAAGTACCAAAAATATAACTGAAGGTAATGCTGAGAGGATCCTGACTTCATCCTGTTGCATTTTTACAGTTTTCATCGTGTTTCGGTTCTCTGAAACAAACCAAAGTTCTTTGAAATGTCTCCACTGATAAACTTGAATTGCACCAAGGTTTTCAAGCCAAGAAGTTGGGAAAATATCTTTAAAAGTTTGTCTGCATGGAACATAAGAAACTTTAGCTCAAGTTTCTGCTGTGTCTTGTGCACCACATACATCAGAAAGGAAAAGTCATGCCCTTGCACTCATCAGAAGGCAAGGGCCCATTCTAGGCTAGAGTCTTAGGAATGACACTTTTGAGAAGGGTTTGCCAGCACTTTCTTCCTCGTCTTCACTCTTCACCTCTCCACTTCAACATCCCCATCAACAAGAGAGTTCTGACAAACTCTTACTCTATGCCACTTTGACTTTCACATACAATTAATTTAGCAGTTCAAGGAAAACAAACGACAAACAAAAAACCCCAAACACACAACACCAAAAACCAAACACACATTAAAAAAAAAAAAAAAAAGGGTTTTTTGTTGTTAGTTTAGTTAAGCTTTGTTTCTTAATTTAGGGAACACTTTTCCCCAAACAGTTAATCTTATCATTCTTTTCAGTAGTACCAGGACAATATCTATGGAAGAAAGATGTCCTATTGTACTTTAAATTTATAATTTCTATACATTCAAATATAATGACATGATTTTTACGTGCGGCAGTGTATATGTGTGTTATAAAGATTGTCAGGGATTTTTACCAGAAAGGCTAATATATATGAAGAATTTCCTTTTTGTTTGGTTGGGGTTTTTTTGGGTTTTGTTTGTTTGTCTGTTTGGTCTGGGGTTTGGGGTGTTTTTTTTTGGTTTGGCTTTGGTTTGGTTGTTTTTTGTTTTTTGGTTTTTTTTTTTTTTTGCTAAGCTAAAAGGAAAAGAGCTTTATAAACTTGCTGTTAGGAGTACTTTAATAAGAAGATTCATCTTATGCCACTGCTTAGGACAGATTGCATTCACACATTCTAATGCTGAATTCTAAAATAATGCAAGAAAAAAAAAAGAAAAAGATACACTCAACATGTTTGTTGAAGTTTTAACATATTCCCTGAGACTTCCCACTCAAAATTTGAGATTAAGATCAGACCTTCTATTATTATTATTTTCTACTTTCCACCACTTAACTCTTTCTATGAATGCAGTTAGACTTTTATGTTTCTATTTTTACATATTCATCTTTGATATTTGTATGTTCAAAACAGAAAGCAAAGAAAACCTGTGTTCTGAGCTTTTAAGTCTTTCTTTAAGTTTTCACTTAGAATAACACTTCTCAGTTTTGAAGTGAGGGATATAACACAGGGAAAAGAAGTACCAACGAACCACTACTAATGCTTTAGGCAGGAGAGTGAGTGTTATAGTTTCAAAACTCAGTTGTAATTCCTTCCAAAAGTCTTGCAGCCAACGCCTTAGTGTCGGTAAAGATGGTTAACAAATGGCACAATGAACGTGCATATCCTGATGTTATCTGCCTTAGACACAGCCTTTTGTTCTGCTCTCTCCCCAGGCTGAGAGGGGGAGGGAAGACAGGCTCGGATGGGGGAAGGGGTCGGAGTTTCTGTGCTTTCTGCGCAGGTCAGGAACTCAGCTCTCAGCGGAGTGAGGAGGACGAAGGACACCCACACTGGCCCTGGCATCACTGGATAGCTGGATTGTGTTCCTTTTTTCCCTCTCTAACTCAGCCGTTTTCATCTGTGAGCGATCGTGGGCAATTGCAGAAGTTGCTGTGAGGAAAAGAGGAGAGGAAGAGCACCTGTTTTCTACCCCTGCAGAGATGGGATTTCTACTGCTTTCTTTCCGATTTTCTCATGGGAACTGACCTGGGAACTGCCAGCCATCACCCTGAGGGAGATCCCAGCCTGACGGGTGCGACATCGCCACCTGCCGTCCGTAGATATAATTGCATTCCCCCCTGCCTTTGGTTTTGTTTTGGAGGGGGCAGCCAAAAGACCCTTTAACTGCTTGTTTTGTCGTTTGGGGGTGGAGGGGTTTATTACAAACTGTTGTTGTTTGGTTCTTTTCTGGATATATATATATATGTGTGTATTGTGGTTAAGAACTGTTATCGTTTCATATATATATATATTTCTAATTATGGGTCCGGCTTTTTCTAAATTTAAAGGAGAGGGATTATTTCTTGGCCAACACAGATATCCTAGTTCAACTAAGACAATGAGCAAAGCAAATCCAAATAAGTTTTGCTCTCAAAGTAATAACAAATACACAGGGATAAAAATGTAGATTAATCCTTCTGGATTGCATTGAGCTGATAGAATAATTTTTATTTAAAAATACTAAAATTGTGTCTCTTTTTTAATATAATGTGTACAAGCTTTTTCACCTGAGGAAAGAAATTAAAATGTGAGACCCATAGAGGAAAGAAAATTGTCAAGTAACAAGGTCTGCTTCAGGAAAATATTAAACTCCAGTAAATTAAGTTTTACTCTTTCCTCTGAATGTGCCTGTTGTACTCAGATTGTCTCTACTGCTGTAGAATGCATGTAGGATTAGCAGAAGGACCCTGTAAACAAAAGCTTTGTTGGGAAATTGGGAACTTTCTAAACTAGAAAATTTAGAAATACAGAAAACTGTTCTCCTTGGCAGTGAAAATATAGACCAAGAGGAAGTCAGGGGATCATTCTTGAAATACACAAAAAGCCTGAGGCATCAGATATAAAAAGGAAGGTCTAGCAGTTAAACATTCAAACATCTAATTCTCTCAAGCCAAGTTTCCAAGCAAGCTTTACTGTCACTGGAAATTAAGATCTTCAAGTAATACTTTCTTTCACTTCCCATCTAGAAAGCAGAAGTACTATAAATTATCTTCATTGAAGAAAGTAAAATTGGGACATAAAGACAATTTTCTGGATGCTCACAGTAACCTCAGACCAGGGTCCTTAAGCCACTGTCTTCATCCTGTCCTTAGAACCTACCAGTCCAATTAACAGATGTTCTCACAGCCTGCCTCTCAGCCCTGTGGCAACAGCTGTGGACTTCTGCTCCTCAGTTACTTCTGATGCTGTGTTCCAGCAATCATGGTCTTGATAAAGAGCGATGAGCAAGAATTTCATTTTTTTCAAATCCCACATGAAAATCTCTAAGAGCACCAACAGGATAGCCAGCGAACAGACCTCCAGCAACCATATCTTCTTAACTAACCAGGGTAAAGGGTTGTCTAGTACACACTATATGACTTTAGATTCTTGTGGTCCCCACAGTAAGGACAATACAAACAATGCAGATTTACACAATTAGATAAAATCTCTATGTTTATTTCAGGGCTTAATTGATTTTGTAAATAAATGTATATAGCAGAGGGAATGGGAAAAAAAGAATAAGGGATATAAGATGGTAGCTAAGAGTCTATTCTTGGTTATCCCTGGATGAGCTAATTAAACTAATGAATTAATCAGAACCCTTCTCTCCGCTACTACACTTAACAATGCAGGACATGATCCAGAGGTCCTTCCTAGTCCTATGAAAGCTGCACAGATATAGACAGAAACCCCTTACCAGACTTACAAATTATTTTGTACAAGTACGCTCCTATTATCTTTTTTAAATGGATTTTGTCTTACTACTGTGTTCCAGCACAACTCTCTAATATATTTGAAAAGAGACAGACCACTATGCTAAGGAATTGAATTTTTATATTTTTATTTCTTGTTGCTTATATGATAATTAGCGGTGTGGTTTTGCTTCCAGACTTCAAACCAGCAGGCAAAACTGTGAGCACATAGTCCTACATCATGAAAGATTTCTGCCTTATAATAAGATGTATGTCTTGTGTAAACATAATTTTTCCTACTCCATTTAATTAAAAAATTTTAGTTTCCTAACATGATGTAGTGTATACACTATATAACTACCTTATAAATGGTATTTTACAAGTATTTGTGATAAGAACAAAAATGAAAGCAAAAAGTCACATCCTAAGTATTTTGCAGATATCATTAAATAATACTTTAATGTGTGTGAAAAATCAAATATTGGTATATCCTTTCCTTCTATATCTTCTCTCTAATAATGTGTATTGTACTCTGTCTACTACATGTACCTTTCATTTTGGTCAAAGACTTTAATCCTCCACTTTTTATAGAAAATACCATAACCATACAGTAGTAGGTTAGGATTGATTGACAAGTGCATATAATTGTGGCTTCAATAGTGGAGTATGTTTTTCAGTTGCAAAAAATGCACAACCTTGAAAATAAAGAAGTTTTGCCCTTTCTCTGAGATAAAAGGATCATATCAAATTGGTTCATTTCCTTGGCAGAATGAAATAAAAGGCTTCCTTTAACAAAGAACACTTCCCAAAAGACTGTTGGAGGAAGTCTCTTTGACTAGATAATACCTCACCAATGTGAAAATCTAACAAGGTAAAAGCAGAATATTAGGAAATCTTCCCCTTTTAACATCATTTTTATTCAGTCATGTATGAAAAAGATAAAATAGAAGAAAGAAATTACTATGTATTTTTGCCAATATTGAGAAAAATTAAGGTTTTTGTGAAAAGACCAAGTTGATAAACAGGAAAGACATGTTGAATCTCCTAATCAAATGTTTGGCACCTCAGCCTCCATTATATATAGTTCCAATACCTTTCATGGATAATACAATCTAAATTTAATATTGATTCTCTTATTCTGGATTAGTGGCAAATTCAATCTTATTCAAAAGCCAGTGAGGGGTGATAAAGAGAAGAAAGAGTTTCAAAGGCAAGATGTAAATTTAGGTTTCCACTGCAGGGAAGAAGCTCTGATTTAAACACCTAGTTCACTGCTAACACAGCTGTATGCAATAGCATGCTGTTTTCTCTTGTGTGTGCTAGGCATTGCTGGCAGACAGAGATGTTCCTGTTCAGAATATGTGCAAGGACAACTATGCACCATGCATAGACATACAACTCAGCTAATCAAAAGTAACAGGAGACATTCACACCTTCCAAGTGTTGCACTTACAGACCTTGTAAGGAAAAGCACCCCAGAATGTGGAACAAAACATATTCCCTGCCTCCAAACAGGAGGGGAAATAGTTCTTGTTACCACACCAGTACTGACACCCTCTACTGTTTCATCTCTTCAGCCTTCCTTCTCTTTGGAAACTCCTTTTACTGAGAAGAATCATGCTTCTTTATAGGGAATTGATGCACGCTTTTACATAGGAGCAAGTTTCAACTGAATAGATTAATGTCAAAACAAAGAAGTTTGTGGGAATACAGCGGTGGTTACATATAAAATAAATCAGATTTTTGATCTGGAGTGACTATCTGAGAGACCACACAATTCACTATATATAGATGTTTTCAGAAGTACAAGGTAGAGCAAACACCATGCCAGGTGGACCTGCTACCCATGTCCCTGGGCGGAACTTCTGGGCTCAACCTACTGTCAGTGCAATAGGAATTCACCACATCTAACCATCTTCCCTATCCATCTGCACTTGAGCACTTCTTTAGAGATGTCACTGCCCTCCCAGTGCACCTCTACCACAACAAAACGATGCATTGATAAAGAGGGTCCTTTGTAGTGTATGAGGCCTTGCCATTATCTCTAAAGGATTAAGTCTATATGGACAAACTGAATCAGCATCCTTATGGACATCATCATACTGAATATGGACATATGAACAAACTGAATCAGCTGCTGGGCAAGCAACTGAAATAGAATACAGTTTCCTCACAAACAAGTTCCATTACATACTTTTATTTTAATGTTAATTTTTCAGGGACTGTTATCCTTAAATAGTGTAATTTTTTATTATCACTTAAATGAAATATAATGAAAGTCATCTTGTTAGCTTTCTGAAAGTCTTAAAAAAGTATTCCACCTTTTAACATTTCTACTGAGTCATCAACATGTCAAGTAGGAGAAACAGTATCATAGACTATGTGGTGTGTTTTCACCCACAATGGTTGATAAAAAAGAAGTTTGTGACATGTCAGGAAGCATATACGGAGCACATTACCAACAAGCTTGTTCCTCCCCTACAGCTTTACCCAAGCTGAGCAACTGTGGTTTTAATAATCCACTAGTCCTTATGCAATTAACACAATAATTGTCTTAACATATTTAATTTAAATGCCAAATCAAGCCTCTTTTTAAAATGCTATCTTCCAAACAATGTAACCTGACCGTCAAAATGTTCTTATTTTGAAGATGACTTCTTCTTCCAAATGTTCTTTGGAAAAACAGATAAAAAGGAGAATAGATCAGTGCTTGAGAAGCTAGATCATTGTTTACATACCAGGAATTTTACTGTATACGAGGGATATTACAATCATGTCAGCACCTTTTTTAGACACAACAAAACAAATAAACATAATCTTAATTTAATCATGTTCAATAAAGAATCAATAATAAATATCAATAAAATCAATAAATCAATAATCAAAATATATTAATATTTATAATATAATATATAATTTAATATAATTAATTATAATTAATACATATAATTAATATATTAATATTTATATAAATAAATATATAAATAATTTCCACTCCTGTACTCACTCTTATAATTTTAACACTATGATTTAAATTTTATGCTTCAAAGGTAAAATTAAAACATACTTCTAATGATGTCTTGGAAATCAAAAAGGGGGCAGAACTCTTCATCTGTAAAGTTTGAATTTTTAAAATTCTGTCTCTTGCATCTATTCTCTGGTTTCTGCAAAAGGCCGTTCAGGCTTATGTTCTGAAGTCTGTCTACTCATTGCAATTAAAAATTGGAATAAATTATGAGCAATAAAAAGAGTAAATAATATCCAGTCTGAAAGTAGAACTAATTATAAAGCTGTTGCATGATTAAGGTGTTTATACTGAAGAGTATTAAAGGGATTAGTCTAAACTTTTACATCCTGCAGCACAGAATTAATATGCAGGATTTAGATACTCAAATTTATTCAGGTGCACCAAACAATTATATGGAAAAGAAATACTCGACCCAGCTAATGGCCACACTAGTCCACTAAGCTAATTTATATTCATGTACTTAATGACCTTTCTGCACACTCACAGGAGAACTGTTCTAATGCTAATGTATGTTTCCAAGGCTGTCTTCATCTACTGAATCTAATCACAGCAGACTTTAGTGAGAAGGCAACAATGTACCCCATGGCTAACATTCTGCATCAATGAAATATTTCCTGAAGGACAGTTGAGGCTCTCTTAGGTCTCTGTGTACACTGTGGTCTAAATTATGATCTTGGATGCAACAATGCCAGTAGGAGAAGGCAACTCAGCACATGCAACTGAGAGGAGGATCTGGTACACAGCATGCACACATAATGCAAGAAAAAACAAACAAACTAACAAAGGACCCCCCTAAAAAAACCCAAAACCAAACAAATATCCAACCAACCAAAAAACCCAACAGTAACCAAAAAACCCAGGACAGTATAGGGAACCTGTGGACAGGAGAAAAAAAAAGAGGAGAAGGAGGTGTAAGAGGTAAATCTCTAGTGAACAATTCCTATCTATGCGCATACTAAAGCAACCCAAAGCATTAAATAAATTTTTATATGGTGAAAGGATACGCTTAATAATACAGCCTTTTCCAAAACTGCATCAAAAATGGGATCAGGCTCCTTTAATAGCAGCCCTCAGTTGTATGTATGACCTTGTGGAAAGATGTTTGCTGAACTCATAAGCAAATAAAGAAAATGTTTCGAGAAGAACTTACAAAGACTCCTCACAGGGTTCAGGTCCTTAGCACTCACAAGTAAGCTTTATCAACCAAACAAAACCAAACAAAACCAATTACAATTGAGTTTATAAAGCCATCAAAAGGCAAAGGCAACACTGGAAGAGACAAAAATCCTGCATCAACTCTACAGCTAAAGCCTAAGAGAATGAAGGAAATTTTTGTGGTACAGAAGTAATAAATTGTAGGTAAAAACTATTGATCCTGTATGGAAGAGTCACTTAGAGATAGTACTAGTACTGTCTTACATACTTACATACTCTGGTGAGAAGATACCAGAAGTCATCCATTGATTCTACCAGAATCAAGCCACGTCCAGAGGAACAAGGCTAAGTGAGAATGATACCTGTAAAGATAGAAAGTAAGGAACACCAGTCTGGTGAGCGCAACTGAGCTAACAAAATAAATTGTTCATCATGATCTGTGTAGCATTGACTAAGTTCCATCTTGATCTCATGTGTGACAGTTTGCCAATGGAAAGAGAAACAAGTGTCCATAGGCCTCAAAATCCTTTGATTGATAAACAAATTTTTTTTTAATCCTGACATTGTACTTAACCATTTTATGGTTATGCAATAAAATCTTGTGGTTTTCAACAGCACAAAAATAATTAGTTTCAGGATTCTTCAGTCTGTTCTATGTTGAAAAATCCCTGGTCAGCATCTCTTTGCTTGGTAGCTTTGGGTCCAATATTTCAGATGAGACATAGGACAACTGAGCCCTTATTGCTCCAGTTATGGACTCTTCTGAAGTTTTCTTACTCCTGGAAAGCATTCTCAAACTTCCTGGATGATTCCCTCTCTGTAATTCCCCTCCTTCTTGAAAAAGAGGCATTATGATAAAATCAGGGGTTAAAACAATTATTTTAAAGTCATCAGTAAGAAGCTCACTTTTTAGCTCATATACACAGTAGTGAACTTTTTGGTTCTTTACAACTCTGTTTTCCATTGTGTTTCTGCTCTTTTGGATCCTTAGTTACCTCCAAAGACTAGCCTGAACACTTGGGGCTAAGACATTCTTTGAACAGCAAATCCAGCTTGCTTTGCTCATGGTAGTCCTCTGAGTCTATTTTTCCTGTAGCCACTAATATTTTTCTTATTTTTTTCCTTTTTCTTTTTTATTTTTAATCAGCAAATCAGTTCCTCACCCTGTGTAAGACATTTGGCTCACCTACCTCTCATTAGCAGTGCCTTGTAGTCCCTGAAACTGCATTACAGTTACATAATATTCAGTAAGCTTTCCAATTCTCCAAATTACTGTGCTGCATTCAACCTCCTCTGTTTAATTCAAAACTGCTGAATATATCACATTGTGCACAGAAAAAATAAGGCAAATGCTAAAGGTGGCAACCTTCAGATTATCTTTCATGTTACTGACTCATGTTGCTAGCAGATATAGGACAAGCACTATATGAAATTCCCTGTGGGACTATTCTTTCAATTGTCTTTTGCATTTCCAGAGAGTATGAGCTCTGACAGAGCTTTAAATTGTTCTATTCTTCTGCCTGGGGGACTTTTTAAAATTATTTTTCATTCCTGATACCACACAACCGAAAACTGTCCCTTTCCCTTGTTTAAGTATTCAAAGACAGGTATTAAAAGACAAGGTCACAGAGGACAGCTATTAAAGGAACCCAGTTATCTCTTGCCCAGACTGAAAGCTGAAGAGATTTTATTTATAGCCACAGTGCTCTTGATAGCAAACACTTTTTGTCACTTCAGCAAGCTTCATAGAAGGAGAGATAGAGGGAGTTTACCTTGGAGCAGTCTGTCTAATCACAGTCTCCAACTATCAAAAGGGAAATCTACAGAAGACAGAGCCAGACTTTTCTCAGGTATGCACAGAAAAACAATAAGAGGCAATCAACAAACAATCTGCAGCAGCAGAAGTAACTCTCAAATCAACTTTAAGAAAAAAAGGGAAAAAAAGGATGGATTTTTTTTCCCCATGACACAGGATAAGCACTAGAATAGGCCTCTTGGAGAAGGGTAGAGACATTCAAAGTCATCTGGACATGGCCCTAAGCAACCTGATCTAACTTTGAAGCAAGATTTTGGACCAGAAGATCTCTAGAGACCATTTTTAACTTAAATTATACTATAATTAAACTAATAATTATGCCTTTTCTAGGTCAAATATCAACAGTCCTGGTAGATCTTCTGTGATAGTTACGTAAGTATAGAGTGTTAGACAGAATATCAAAAGTCATCTAGTCTATTTTTCCACAACAGTCCAGGACTTGTTACACATTTTTCATTTTAGATATATGTCAGATCAATCCCTAAAAGTTAAGGGGGGAAACCCTTCTCCATATTCATGTTGTTCTCCATTCATATGTTTACACACCCACTACAGCTACAGTCCTATGCTGGTTTTATTATTAATATTTTTTCCCCTGAAATATAATCTGTATCCTTTCTC
>JAWWMO010000096.1:16430610-16441450 GCA_035047845.1 Dendrocincla fuliginosa | reverse complement strand
AAAAAAAAAAAAAGCCTAATCAGAGAAACCCATGACAACACCAAAAAGTACAATAGCTGAAGTCGTCCAGGACTTATGAATTTGGAAGTCATTCAAGATAGTGCCAGCATGGACTTCTACAATAAATGTGATTGTCATCTAGTTATAAATTACTTGTACGATATAGTGGGAACAGCTGGTGGAAGAACAGAAGCATGTGAACAAATGCATGATGCATTTTTGCAACTAAATATTTAAAATTTTATGTTACTGTTCTGTTACATTCTTCCATTGAAAACCATTCCTTTTTTTCCCCTTTTGCAGAAACAGAGAAAATTATCCTCTCTATTCTTCCGTCTTTTTCCCTTTCTTGTATCTATCATGATTTGGGGTTTTTTTCTGACATCCTGACCAGTTCATCAATTTCCAATGATGAACATAATTTTAAGTTTTCTGGAAAGGAACAGAGACTGCAAAAAATACTGCTTATCTACAAGGGATGTCAGCTCATAAAACCACATGAGAAACTGAGAATGTTGTATATGCATATAAAAGCATATTTGAAACAGAAAAACATACATCAAGCACCTCCTGAATGGCATTCCTCATAATCATAAAGAGGTATGAGATCTGGAAGGCAGCAAATTTTAAACTGATGAAAGGAAACACTCCTTTTACCAAACTCTGCCAATAGAAATCATTGGTATAACAAATCACTAGTAATTAGTACCTTAGCAGGATGCCAAGATTAGGCATTACTACAATATTAGTTATTATTACCTACATTTAAAGATCCTTAAGGTTTCAAAACCGAGTACTGTATTCCTTTTTTTTAAAAAAAAGTGTAAAAAGTTGCTTAAGCAACCTTAATTGACTCCTTTGTGCATATGCATTATGATACAATCTTCACAATTACCTACCTACATGTTTACTTGCTATTGCCTCAAATACTGATAATTCCTAGCTTTGAAGTGCTTGCCTTTTCATCCCTAATAACATTTCTAATTTCTTTCCTTTCTTCTAAATTTAAAAATATTTTTTCTATATGTAAACCCACACTGAGCTTCAAGATGCTCAAACTGTTAATATCATCAGTTACACATACAGTACCTGAATAATGACAAAACTGACTGCAGAGGTGTTTCAAAGAAACTCCAAATGTCTGTTGAAGAAAGTGAGGATGCCCTCTTCCTGGACGGGGAAGAGGGCCTCCCTCTCCAGGAGCCACCACAACCTTTGAAATTAAGAGACTTTAGGCAGAAAATGTAGAAAAGAGGCTAACAGTTCTTTATCACAAATACACAGAACAAAAAAAAAAGAAGCAACAACATCGCAACAAAAATGTTCAAACACTGAAGTCCCACTTTGCCTGTTGGTGTAGGTATAGCCACAAACAGCAAGGGGCACTGCTGGGCCCAGGAAACTGAGGGCTGCACTTCCTCCCCTTCCCTTCCTCCTTCCACCATGGTAAGGGGAAACAATTCAAGCAAGAGGTTCTTCAGCACCCATGACAAGTGGGAGATTCTTTCACTGTTAAATCAGCTATGGACAGAAGGGACTGACAATGACTTTTGAAATTGTTTCTAACACCAGACCAGGTAAACCTCTGGATCTAGAGTTAACTACATAACAGTACCGGCCACTTCTCTCAGCTGCATCAACACTTTTTCCTATGTTGCATCTCTATACCAAGCATTATTCTGTTTTTCTCCATAACTCAGGCCTTTTCTTTTGCCTGTCCTGACTGCCATGAAATTTTGTATTACTTCTTATATTGCCTTCTGACACCCTGCCCTTTATACCAGCTCCAGTGATCCCCAAAGGCCAATAAAAATGCTGCTTTCTGGTTAAGAAATTTGCAAGAAGGTTCCCAAATCTGTTCCAGATCTTTGGGAGTTTGCTTGTACTGTAAACTGGACACAGAAGAAACATTTCTCCAATCCTGGTGAAACATGGTATCTTTGCTTTCAGGAGAAAGGAGTCACTGTGCCTACACAGGAGTGACTGCTGGGATTACCTTGCAGTTCAGGTGTGCTCCCTAACAATGCTCTTGCTGCAGCTGGAATAGTCACAGTGAAGACTGATTCAATGAACCGTCTTCTACCACAATATATCTGTGCTTTCCGAGGTACCTATTTAAATATGCGGGCCAGATAAAGGCAGTAAAATGTAGATGAGGCAGTAGAATGATCTGTAGTAATACTGTGGATCCATGAATAGCCTTCTCTATTACAGTCCAGTCACTAGTCTTCATATATTTCCTGTCGTCAAGCCTGTGATTTGCAAATGGTGTTCATTTATTCATATAGATGCCTAGATTAGCCAAAAGCATCAAATTATTATGCAACTTTTTAGCAAATAGTGATCTGAAAACAAATAGGGATTCTGTGCTTTCGTCACTGAGCAGTTTTATCAAGGTTGAGACACATGAAACTAGATCCTGATCCTGTTTAAAGAGGGAATATAAGCTTAGCAATATAGCAGATTCAGCCTGGGAAAAAACATCAGAATCTGGTTCATGAAGTCAAATCACTGAACCATTGCTTAATTACATTTGTTTAAAGTAATAGGAAAACAGTGGCACCTGCCTCCACAGAAAATGGGAAGGCTAAAAGGATAGATTATTAATGTAACACTCTGCTAAAGTGCTATCTGAGTTAGACCAGCTAAATTGAATCAATTTGTTAGAGACTCTGTCCTACCCATTGATATTTCCTTTCCATCAAATGGGAGAAACAAATCCCAGATGCATTTTATTCCCCAGGGTATGAGAGTTATAATCCTAACATATCACACCCACTTAATGCTTCAGCCTGCCTTTTAAAAACAGACCAAAATAGTGATACAGACTACTTTAGTGCTTTGAGATCACACTTATTTTGGGAGTAGGTGTTAATGAGGCATAGATATTTTCTTGAGCATTTACTCATTGGCACTTATGTAACTCAGAAGCAGATTTGCTTTGTAAAGAAAGAAATTTTCTAAAAGCAGTTATTGTCTTGGTACTTTCTATACTGCCTTATTGATCACAATGACGAATTTGTTACAGTTCAGAAAAGTCTAATTAAAATTTTGAGTTTATGAATTCTGGCAGTTGCTGTCAACAGCACAGTTCAGATTCAGAAAATATTTTGCACTTGATGGAGTTTCACCCAGTAACTGAATCAACTAGCCATTTTAAAAACCTTCCAAAACACACACCAGCTGGTTTGTGTATCTTTTTTGAGAACAAGGAACATTACCTGACCATAGAATAATAGTTTGAGTTGGAAGGGATCTTAAAGATCATCTAGTTTCAATACCCCCATGATGGGCATGGATGCCACCCAATAGATCAGGTTGTTCAGGGCCCCATCCAACCTGACCTCAAACACTTCCAGGCCCCACAACTTCTCTGGGCAACCTATTCCAGTGCCTTAATACCCTTGGGTAAAGAATTTTTTCCTCACATCTTACCTATATCACTCCTCTTTCAGTTTAAAACCATACTCACTTATCACTATATACCTGTGTAAAAATCTCCCTATTTTTTAAAAGCCTCCATTATCTATGGGAGGGCTGCTGTAAGGTCTCCCTGGAGCCTTCTCTTCTCCAAGCTGAAAAACCTCATGTCTCTCAGCCTGTCATAGGAGAGGTTTTCCAGCCTCTGGTCATCTTTGTGGCTCTCCTCTAGACCCATTCTAACAGGTTCACATCCTTCTTGTGCTGGGCACCCCACAACTGAATGCAGCACTCCAGGTGGGGTCTCACCAGAGCAGAGCAAAGGGGTAGTATCCCCTCCCTCAACTTCCTGGACATGCTGCTTTTAGTGCAGCCCAGGATGTCGTCGGCATTCTTGGCTGTCAGTGCACACTGTTGGCACACTTGTCATCCACCAGAACCCCTAGATCTTTCTTAGCAGGGCTGTTCTCAGTGACTTCTTCTCTCAGTCTGTACTTACGTCTGGGATTGTACCAACCCAGGTGCAGCACCTTGCACTTGGACTTGTTGAATTTCATGAGGTTGCTACAGGTCCATTTCTCAAGTTTGTCCAGGTCCCTGTGGATGGATTCCCTTCCGTTCTGTCAGCTGCAACTGGTTATTTTGAATACTAGTCTCTGATATTTTCTTGGGTTATACTCGTAACATCTTTTATATAGTTTTGCACAAGAAACTGAAAGAGTCTTTGGAATAGTTGATGATATTGTTCAAAATCAGCAACTGGATTTAGAGGGTGTAATTGTTGCAAAAACTATGATCATCTATCCTCCTTCAAAGTGCTTAGCTCCTCAAAAGTCTTTATTTATTTGAGAGAATTTTATTGATTTAATCTCGCTCAGATTTCCTGCAAAGCTTTATCTATTTCCAAATGATTATGTCAACAATATTAACCCAGGATAATCTAAGTGCAATTATTTCCACTCAAATTTGTATGCTGAGGAGAGGTATATCCCTCCTGTGGTGTTATTGCATAGGAGTTGTGGAGTTGTCCCTTTTTTAATTTGGACAGTATAGCCATAATCACTTCTTACTAGAGATGCCAAATTAATTTCATTGTATTTATTATTGTATTCACCCTTTGCCTCTGAATTCCCCATTGTCTGCCAGACTGGAGAACAGATCTGCTGTTAGTATAACAGTTAACAGGATAAAACAACTGGTAGTGTTCAGCCCCATGACACGTAGACAACTGCCCTGTAGTAATGGTTTCCTGTTCAGTGGCTTTGCCTAGCACTTCTGCAGAAACAGATTTACCTCACTCCCTCTCCCTTGTAGTCTGGTAAGGATCTTGCCAAAAGCACTTAAATACATTTCTGCAGTCTTGATCCACTATTCCTTATTTCTAGAAAAAAAGCTGAAAAACTATTAGGTACATTAAAGCATCTCCATTAAATCTCGACCACAACTCCAAAGCACGCTTTGAACATAAGATGCCTTATTTAGGGTACTTAATGTTATTTAATTTCACCTTTAAAGAAGGGAAACAGCTTCTTTCCATCATGAACCCAGAAAAGTCAATCTATTCCAGTTGATAATGCCACAATGAGACCTGCTGTCTGGAGAAGATGCCTGACGGTGTCCCAGGCATGCAGCACTATGAACCTTATCTTTCCATCAAATTCATTTTATCTTCTGTAACTGACACCTCCTGCCTTCTGGACTGGCATGGTTATTACTCACTGAGCTGTGTCATAAGCATAGCTCATTTGTCTATAAAATCAAGACAGTATTATCAGTCACATGAAATAAATGTATTTTCTGTCTTTTCAACTTCTGTCTTGTCAGCTTCTATCTTCTCTTCTCAGCATCTTGCTTCATTGCTCTTCAAGAGAATGCTCATTCCCACTGCTAAATAACACTAAAACCAGCCACACACAACATGAATGGCTCTTCTGAAAAAGAAATTTTCTTTTTGGTCACTGATATGGCACAGTTCCTCCAAAACAGACTGCATCAGGTCAAAAGTTTTAGAATCAAATGTTTTGTTGTAGCAGACATGTCATTAAAAATTAATTTCTTTGTTTTGTACAGGTAACTTTTCTATAGCTGTTAAAAGAATAAATAAGTATTGTTAGTTCTTCAAGTAATTTCAGTTATTAATGCACCAGTAGCACTCCAGCACCTTTATAGCTACTTGATTAGATAGTTACAGTATAAGTAAGTATACTCACATAGGGAGTTATCTCCTATCTATGTGAGCACATAGGTAGAGTGTAAGTCTACCATTCAGTGTAGTGGATGAATTGCAAAATAAACCACTGCAAAAGAAATGCATTGATCTATTTCAACTGTTCAGATATTGCCCATAGGATTTAAAGGTGTTATTATTTTAAGAAATACAAATAAAAAAAAATGTGAATAGCACAATACCCCAAACTCCTCATAGCAAATATGTTTATTTTCAGAAATTTAGGACAAATTCCAGAGTCACAAGAGTGATAACTTGCTTCAAAGGAAAAAAATAGACTTGCAACAAACTCAGTAGAAATTCTTCAGGATTGTCACATAAGACCAACAGGTGAAATACAGAATGTAATGCATTTCATGGAAAAGGCAGCAACCAGCACTTGGTAATGTTATGATTTCGATAGCAGCTTATATTCTGACATGATTAAGCAGTTGGCATAAATCATACTGGGTTAGAGCCAGATGTGCAGCAGTAAACTAAAAAAAAACTAGATAAACCGACCTGTTTGATGTATTTCACAGTAAGTTAACCTGTAGAGTGGTAACATTAGATACAAGTAAATTCCATTTTTCTGGCATTTACTTCCAGGTACATGATTATGTAGAGTCAGATATTGTGAGCATATTGTTAAGGCCACTCTGTCTGGCAAAGCCAGTGTCTTGTCCAGGTGGAATTAGGCTTGCTTCCATGTTTGTACTGCACATATTGTACACACCATGACTTTATAATGCTTTTTTTCTTTTATTGAAGCATTTTATTTTATAAATATCTAAAATAATGCTTGCTACATCTTTGTAATGGAAACTTCTTCCTCAACAGAATATGAAGAAGTAATTTGTTGACAAACTATTCAATTTTTCAAATGTTCGCAAAAGCATCAAATGAATCATAGGAGCTTTGTTCAGGAAAAAAAAAAAAAGAAAAAAAAACATAAAACATACAATGCTCATATAGTACACTTCCAGCATAAATCCACACAATTTTTTCCTGTAATTTTCCCAATTTAATTAAACAGCCTAAGGTGATGGCCTTCTGTCATTTTTCTTGAAAGTTCAGTGACAAATATGAATCTCAGAAGTGGCATGATAATGCAATACTCTCCTGCTTGAATCCAATTTCAGTGCAAATAGTATGCAATTTAAGTGCAAACAGCAGGAAAACTGTGTAGATAAAGAATTTTGTATAGTTTCCAAAATTACTTAAGTTGGAAAAACATTTTCAGGATAAGAAACATTTTTCTACAATTTTTACAAAGACCTGTAATACTGAGTGATTCAATTATGGTGACACAGGGCCTAATTGCATGAAATATTGAGCTATTGCATATACTCTGGCCAATGAAGCAGTTATTTTACCACACTGAATGTCTGTTTAGAAAGAAAAAAGCATCATGCCAAAACACCAGCATTGAGATTTTAGCTCAGTAATTTTTAATTATTTCAAGTTTTGAATATAATCACACTAATTGCAAGCCTATTTTGCTTGCAAAGGTAGTTTCACAGATTATTGGAATGAAGAAACACTAGTAAGCTATTCAACAGAAATTGGTATCAGATTTTTAAATTATTAGCACAGAATTACGAGTTAACACAAAAATGAAACAAAAAGGAACATATGAGAATTTTCAAGTTTTCTGCAATTCATGTAAAAATTATTATTTCCTGATTAAAAGAAAGTAGTTGTCAGCACCTAGAGTTGTCAGAATATCTCAGTTATTCAGACTTTATTATGATGTGTTACTTTTGGTGAAAGATCTGGTGAAACATTTTCCTATTTATGAGTCACTGAGAAATTAACTAAGCGCACTGGTATGACGGTTTAAAGATGAGATGGTTGCTACTTCCACACCCACTGATCCCCTCAACTACTCCCTGCCACTTTCAGAATGGATCATTGGATCATTTCCTAGGAGAGAATACAACTCCAGATTTGTTTCTTAGCTTTGTTTTGACACAGTAACAAATCAGTTTCCACCAGATTCACCACTCTCGTGTGCATGGTTAAAACAAATACATTCTTCTTCATCAGAAGATAACAATCTGGACCATGAGTTTTAGAATAATTAGCACAAAGGAAAAATTGTCCTCAGAAATTATTTATTGAACTTATATAATTATGAAAGACAATTTGGTAATGAAGTGAACCCTACTAACACTGAGCAATGTAAACAGTTGGGTACCAAACAGCCTTAAATATGAAGTTTTCTCTTTGCAAACCATGACAAAGGCTAAGCCTGTCTTTTGGTGAGGAGTGGATGAGATAACAGAGAGCACATTTTCTTGGCAATAAGAACTTCATCACCATTGAGTCATTTCGACCTCTTTGCTACCCCTTGATTATCTGAAGACTAGCATAGCTCCTGTCACATCCAAAACTGTCAGATGCCACACCTGTAAGTATTGCTGGAACCCACCGTAACACTGCTACTAACTTGCCACAAGTCTTTGAGGCCAACATGATTCCTACGCCATTGCTTGGATTGACAGATCTAAAACTCAGATTTTGATGAGAACTGTGGAGAGTCTTTTTGCTGATATAGAGGATTTTGTTTGTTGAGACAAAAACACTGTTGATTCAAACATTTTGATACAAAAGCAGGAGGGGGGTGATCTGAAACTAGACTGACCTCATTGTCTCACAAAACATACACATGGTATGTATGCAATGAGGACTAATTCATAGGTATCATAATGCTAACATCATAGGAAATAATAGCCTCATCACCACTGACAATGTGAAAAAAGTGTGTGTAGTAATCAGTGATGTCCAGTGTCACCAAGTTTCCAGATTTGGATATTTTTTTTATTGTTGTACACAACAGCTTCTCATTAGCAAACACTTCCACTGTCCCTACCCCTTCCTTTTACTTTTATGTTCTGACCATCCAACAGCAATTCACGTTGAAACACTTTGTATAGCACACAGATCTACATTCATACTTTTGAGAATTAATTAATCAAGATTTCGTTCCAAAATTCAGATGCTGGAAATACATTTTGTTTTCCTATGAGACCAGTCTCTCTTTCAGAAGCACTAAGGACACTACAGAATGCTCACTATTTTAGCTGGGGACTGAGTACCAGAGGATCTGCAGTCATTTGATCACAAGCACATCTCTGTCCACAGCAAAATCTCAAGCCTTGTGATGTACATATGGATGAGTAGAATTGAATGTGTAGATAGAAATTTGGCTTTGATATTCACTGCTATATGACCTGTTGTCCATGGAATATGTTGACAGTGTCTCAATGAATGAATGAATGAATACATGATGAACACAATGAGTGATGTCCACACAACTGAACCAGGAAATAAACACAGGTTTCCTGCTTTTGCAAGTCAATCATCTCAATTAAAATTAAAAAAAAAAAAAAAATCAATGTATATGGAATAAGAGCTGATGTCTTCTTTATTTTATTAAATCACTGTCCTTTGCAGTACCATCTAGTTTATTGAAATATTCAGCTGTTTTAACCTATTTCTCTGAATTTTGATCTGTCTAGCAAAAGCCTTACTTTTCTAAATTCTTGCTGTGGTGGACATTTGCATAATTTGACACAAAGTGCTAAGTATCACACTAAGAGAGATTTTCACTTTTCTACAGAAAGATCTCTGAACGAAAAATAGAGAGCACTACATTTTTCTTTTTCCCTTTTTTAACTATTAAAAAATTAAATCACCACAATTATCTATTAAAAATAATTTGTGATTACAAACAATGAGATTTTCAAATTTCTTCAGTGTTTTTTCAGTTCACTTAGTCTCTTTTCTCAGAAGCAGTTTATCAAACAATTCCAGTTATGTTTATAGTTGTTATTGCTCTTTACATGTGTCAGACAGTACCTGTTATGCCACAAGAAGCACAGGAATTGCCCTCTCCACCTTTACTCTTAAAACATTCCTTGTGAAAAAGACTGGGCCAAAAAGGAGTAAGAAAAATTAGTCTGTGGCCTAATACCTATAAACCACACCTAGAATAGGAGAAAACAGTTCTGCTCCCTGAGAGTGCCTGGAACAGGATTGTGTCCTCCCCATTGTTGAGAATAAAGCTGGGCTGCCTCAGGACACTACAGAAAGGGAGAACAATTGCCTCTGGTAACCTACTTTTGACTCATTGATGATGTGATCTGCAAACTGGCACTCCAAGAAATCTTATCAGATCAAGACCCATGACAGGCTCAGCCATAATCAGGCTGCAATGAGATGACTGATCAGGCAAGTGATTAATTGCTCAGCCCTGCCAGTATGTAGGCTCTGGAGTAAAATCTAAGCATTCATCTGGTCATTTCCAATCCTTGTTAGTCTGCTCACATGAAAAGTAACTGTTATTTTGTTTCAAAAAGCACATGAAAGAAGGAGTTTATGCAATTAGGGCAGTTGGGAAGGGTATCCTTAAGATCTCTAATTACCTGGTTTCTCTATTTCTTTTAAATTACAGTTTTTTGACAGTATGTTCAATTGTAATTTGGTATTTAAACATCAAGATCTAGAAGTTGCAAGTGCTGACAACAATTAGCATGTTCTTTAGTAGAAAGCATCACAGAATCACAAAGTCACAGAATTCTTAGACCCCTGGGAAGAGACCCCTGGAGATCATACAGTCCAAGCCCCTTGCCAAGGCAGAATCTTCTAGGGCAGGTTACACAGTTATTAACAGCAACGTTTCTTTTTAGAAAATGTTTTGACAGATAATGGATATTAACATGCTTCTCAAAGTAAATTATTGCTGCTGGTGGCCACAGAAAGAGCAACCAATACTGAGGTCACACATGCACAAAGGTTATATTTAATGATGAAAGGATTTTGGGGTTCACTTCTCTGTTAGAGCAGCAGGGCAACAAAGTTGAATGTGCAAAATTAAACAGAGAAATTTTGGGTTGCTGCCTCAGGTATGAAGTTCAGTCATGTAAGTCTACAGCTGGAGTTATTTGGTATGTATCATGTGTGGTGGTTTGAGCCTGGATAAGTGCCTGGTGGCCAGCAAAACTACTTCAAGGTCTTTCTCTCCCCCAACCTTTTTGCCTTCCAGAGGAAATTTACAAAAACAGCTAGGAATTTACAGCTAGAGATAACAACCGAAAGAAGAGCTTTGATTAATACCATGGGCAAAGCAGAACTTAGAATAATGCTTAAATTTGCTACTAACAAACTAAAAACTAAAAATAAAACATAAAAACAGAATAGAAACACCTT
>JAWWMO010000096.1:16311239-16321576 GCA_035047845.1 Dendrocincla fuliginosa | reverse complement strand
AATTTTTCCCCCACTTGATTTTTCAAATTTGTATCATTAAGTCTTTCAGGAAGGGGAAAATATTTCTCTTTCTTCTTACTATCTCACTTTGTACTTTCCTTCCAGGAAAGGGAAAAAAAAAATACAAGGCTTGCAACTTCCTTATAAAAAAAGAAAAAAAGGGGGGAAGGTAGAAAAAACAGTGCAATGTGATAGTAATACTACTGAGGATTGCTGATTAAGAATTTTGTTTAAAATAGATTTTAATTTAGATATCTACAAGAGATTTTGTAGAAATCCACTTGAGATCTGATATTCATACCTTAAAAAAGAAGCAATCTGGTTAAAGCCTGAAATTGTAAAGAGTTTCATTTCCACCCATTAGGCAATAATAGTATAATTTATCCTGTCAGCTCAAATCTGCTTTAAAATGTGCCATCTTCACACGTTTCCCTTCTTGTACTGTCAAAATTGCCAGTGTGAAATTGGAAGGAGAAGTGATGTCATGGTGACAACAGTTTGACATCTTATTGTACAGTGGTCTGGATAAATGACTTGGCCTGAATGAACAACGCAATCATAATGAAACATCTTGCTTTGTTGTTTGCACACATACATTATCTATCAAGCTCCAGTAAATAAACAAACCATTTTACAATAAGTCTTGTTACTGCTGCAATGACATTATTCTTTCTAAGCAATTTCCTCACCAAGTGCATTAACAGAAGGAAAATAATATCCAGATCACAATTTTTCTACTGACTTGCAATTGCAGCCCTCTATATTTGCTTAAAACCTCATTCTGGGCACAGTTGGAAGTTGCATTCTCCCAGTCTCATTCTTGTGTCTCATCTGACTTACAGTTTCCTAGTATCTCAGTCCTCCTTCCCTATCCTGAATGATGTATATAGACATAACAGCGAAGAGATACCCTCCATGACAGAAGCACACCTTGGAAAGGATGATGTGCTTCCAGGCAAGCAAAAATATGGCTAAGCTTACTGACACCTCGTAGGGGACAATTCCACCAGCATCCATCTGAAAAGACATCCTTGAGAAGCATACGGCAAGGGAACCTTTGAAAATTGTCTTTAGCACTACTGTAGAGTGTCTGACAATTTGCTTCTTAACCTTGTCTTATGGTTTCACCCTGGATTATAAAGATGAAATTCAAAGTGCAGATAAATCCATCACTGGTGTCACCACAAGCTATCAGTGAGGGATGACGCAATATGGCTGGTAACCAGCCTCTGATGTCTTCCTGCCTTCAACAGAAAGAGAATAAAGAAAATAGGGTAGAATAGGGATACTCAAAATAATTTTAAATTGTGACTTTAGGCCCAGATTCATCCTCCCTGTTTAATGTGCTTAATGAAGCCACTAAATCATCCTAGCCTTCCTCTGGAGTCAATATGGGAAAACAATGGGCAGAATTACCTGCTATAGTAAAGAGGTACCCAAGGGCAACCTTTTGTCAGCCATCAGGCAGGAAGGAACTGATTGGTTCAAAACCATTTACTACTTTGATCAAGAACATAATAGACTCTATTCAGTTTACTAATCAGTGATCTACACAATCATAAATTTAAGTGTAATCCTCAGGCTTTCTTCAACTGCCACCAGAAATAGATAAAAAAGACATGAAAAAGTTTATGAGTATTATGAGTATTTCAACTACATGTGTGGGATGGGCACAGGCTAAGGTTACTGGGAAGACAAAGGAATATTTTTTGAATTTGTAGACACTGTTCAACCAAGTATGCCTCTGTCACATTGTTATTCTTACTATGAAAACCTTGAAATTGGCTTTTTCCCCCAGTTAGGCTTCATCTGTGTTCTACTATTTCAATAAATAAAATTTCCTTTCCAACTTTAATTAAAATTTTAGAAGTAAGCTATTTGACTATAATCTTAACAGTAGGTTCCATATAATGCACACATTAAGTGGAATACATGAGTACTCCTTTGGAATTGTGTGTGTTTATTATGTCTAATACATTTATCAAACTGATTAGAATAGCTGTGACTTCAATGGAACACTTAAGGTAAAATATGTGCTGACAGTATGATTTCTATTCAAGTAAATCTTTGGGGGAAAATTCTATGTAAGAAGAAATACATTAGAAAATTATTTCAAGAGAAAGAAACAAAATTTACTAAAACTATGACATTCCACAACAGATACAGTCAGCTGACAACTTAAAATTAGGAAAAACTGTGATTTCAGAGACTCTTAATTATTTTAATAAAAAAACCTCTCACAGTTGCTTTCTGGAAACAGTGATTGGCAGAATTCTTGTATGCAGTGAGTATAACCTTGGAAATGTCTCTGGGTGTTAATTATTATAAAGAGAAATTGAAAAAAAAAAAAAACCAAAGAAGTGTGAACATGCATTTCTTTAAGAAAGGTGTCCTTAATCTTTATACTTGAGCTGAATTGCATATGAACTTCCTTCAAGATTTTCTTTGCACTTGACAAAGAGAAAAATTATCCTTTCTGACCTCCACTGTAGGTTCTTTTAAAGGCGATAAAAGAGTTTTGCCAATATGGCTACTCATTCTCCCAAACAAATTGTACTGCTTCCCTCGCAGGTCTTGCTGCACCCCTCTGAGGAAGCGCATGGGTTAAGCTCATGCAACATTGCCATCTGGTGATGAAGTGTTTTCACTACACTACGAGCATATTGGACAATGCTGTACAAACAGAAAACTAGACAAGATGGCTACTCTGGTCACTCGTGATAGACACCTCTGAGTGCTCAGTAAGCAAGACAAGGGATTACAGGAAAATGGGCAGTGTCCCTTTAAGAAGGTATTTTCTGGTGTATATATCATTCATATCGTCCACTACAAGAAACTGTGTTCTGTGTTCACACTGAGAAGCTCTAACTGGTTCTGTTGCATTCTGCATACAAGTAAACCACATCAGAGCAGCGGAAAAAGTTCCACTGGTTTTAAACAAAAAAATGTAATTTGCATTAGTGTTTTAGTGACATAAAGAAGAATGAAGTAGAAAAAAAGAAATCTTAAGAATCAGAGATGCAGTTTAAAAAAAAAAAAGCATTTGTTGCTATTGCACTAGAACAATTGCTAGAGACATGAGAAGCAAGAAGTCCCTTGCGCTTTTTTCCCCACAGAAGAATCTGTGTTGATAAATTTCATCACTTGACATTGTTAGGTCACTGTACAGAAAAATAAAAGTTAAAATTAATTTTTTCTCCTCTATACAAGTCACTGGAAAGGAATGTCAATATTCCATATCAACAGCTTGTCAAGTCTGCAACTACACTTGATACATACACAAAACAACGTACAGGAAAGTGATAAGTGTGCAGTTGTATACATTCAGTACAAAACTTCTTTTTAAAATCAATGGCAAAAATGTGTACAGTTGTTACACATTTTGTTGTGTTACACAGTTGTTATCAGTTTTACTTTGATCAGGTAAGATTAGGCTCTAGGATTGTATCTGCCAGTGTCCCAGTAACTGCTAATTTTGATGGAAAGCCAGAATCCAGAAATAATCAAACATCTGTAAATGAAAATTAGAAGTCTTCTGAAGGAAATACATAGCTTTTCTATCATTATGTGTTTTGTTTCTTGACAAACAACCAGCTGGGATATTATGAGGGACCAGTTGTAATCACCACTCTACACACTGGAAAGAGCACTGGTGAATGTAGTGCTGGGAGAGAGGAAGAACTGTGCTCAGGATAAGCTTAGGGGAAAGAGCGTTAGGTTTATTCTGTCTGATCACAGACATTAATAAAGAAAGAAATAACAATATTTTATTAAATTCTAGGTATGGAATAAGAGTCAGGCCCAGAGAAATAGATCAGTTAGAAGTTAGAAGTTACAGAACCTTCTAATGGTGGAAATGGAGAACTTTTCTTATGGGCTGGTACAAAAAAAATGTTTCCACCAGCTGGCATTAAAAAACCTTCCCTGGTGCACTTGCAAATAGTATCTTTATTCATTGTATATATTTAAAAGCACATGGAAATGCATATCCTGAAAAGCAAGTGGAGAGCCTGCCATGTGCCCTGTTTGCATTGTCATTTTATTGCTTTTAGAATTATAACAGCATATTGCAATGGTAACTCAGAGGAGTTAAGTTAGAGCCAGCAGGCCATGGAGCTGACACTCATAACAAGTGCATTGATGCTACACACCAGATTTGCCTTGCCCACAGAGTGCTACAGGCAGCCAAGGCAGCAGAACTTGGGAAAAAATATTTTCAAAAGGAAGTTCCTCAGAAGACGTCTAGTCTCTATTCTGTAGGATGAAATATGAGCCACATAAGGATAACACAGCAGCTTTCTTGTGAACTGTAGAGCAACTTTGGATATCACCAAACCTGGAGGGAAAGCATCTGTCTGCTGCTGCTTTGCCTTTGAAAATTATGGCAACATTAGGATGCTTTTTTCCTCACCTCAGGGTACATGAAAAAAGCGAGTGGATTCATATTTGCTCTTTTTACTGCAGCTGAAGATCTTTGCTGATCTGGACATATTTTTACCCTCTATCTACAGTAGCTTTTGTATATGCCCAGGCACTGCTGTTTCTGCTGGAACCAGAGTCACTACCAGAAGCTAAAGGCCAGTAATGTTAGTGAATTAACTTCAGATGAAGAAATTTCTGCTTTTAGATGAGCAGAAGCTAATGGAGGGGGGGGAGGGGGGGATGGAGGAGAACCGCCATGGGTGTAATTCTCGGTTCATTTCTATATACAATTATTCCATTTGTTCAGGCACGTTCTGAACCAACAATTTGTGGACTAAATCAAAAAGTGATTTAGGGAAGACTAAATTTTTTTCTTTGTAATGCTTGGAAGAATGTTACAAGACTGACATGGGCACATGCCAGCCACAATGCTTCTGCCTTTGTCTTCTCAGCTTTGTTCTCCAAGCTTAAAACCAAGAAAAGAAGGGGCCTGACAATGGAAAAAGTCCCAAACAGTGTGCTGTATGGAAAAGTGAAAAAGGGAGTGGTTTTTGTTGTTTTTGTTAGTTTGGTTTTTTTGTGTGTGTGGTTTTGTTTTTTTTTTTTTAATGGTGACAGTAAGACTGCCAGGGAATCCTCTTGAACTAAGATTTCTTTTAAAAGTCAACACACCTCATGTACAGACTTCAGAGGAAGAGACATTTCATTTCATGTTCAAGGTCCCTAAAATCCTCTGAAAATAAAGTATGAATGTGAGACAGACTGATGATGTCAAACAGCAAAGTGTAGAGCAACACTAAACAAAAGTCTTAGTTGCCTGAATGTGTATACTTTTTATTCTTTTGATGTACAAAGGCATTGCACCATATATGTAACTGAATACATGGTCTCTATACATGCTCATGCTCCTTGTGCTAATAGAGGCCTTTCTGGAAGGAATGAAGACATGTCTATTATGTCAATGTTACCCTTTGATTCTTAATCACAGGTTTAATTTCCACAACTTATAGATCGGTGACACGTAATGGAAGGTGCTGTGCACTGTCCTGCCACTGTCAGACAGGGTAAGGTCAGAAAAGCAGCAACAGAGTAATTTAAACGATTCTGCAACAAGCTCTCTGTTCCTTAATTCTTCTCATGATTTTACAGGCTGCTGATACTCAGTTTAAGCATTTTGACATTACTTTAGAAAAAGAGACAAATGCTCAAATACACAATAATGCAAAAATGAACCTTTAAAAATGGCAGCTCCACTTTTCTGGATGCAAGATCCAGCTTCAAATGACACTGCAAGGATTGCAAGCAAGCATTTAAAAGGGAACTTAATTAAGAAAACTGACTGGCACTTGGTCTCGTTGTTGGTCTTTTGGTGCAGGGAGAAATCAATCTGGCACAGAAGACTTGACAGCTGTATAACATAAAGGGCACACTGCAAACTGGTGACTAGGTGCAGACTAAATTCTGCATTGTGCATTCAGAGAGGGCTCTGCCAGCATTAAATCAGAGAAACAGTCAAATATAGAGAGCCTTTAAGCCCATGGAGTAGTTGACTTTAGGAGACCCTACGCACAGCAATTTGCCCTGTGTTTCACCTGCAAAAAGAGAAGCAAGGTGTTGTTTTTTGTGTAGTGCAAAAATAAGTACATCCTTCTCCAGGATGTATTTTACATGGGAAAACTGTGAGGGAATAGTGAATATCATTACTCTACGATTCATTTTCAACCAGCAGAGATATTCAGTACAGTAATATGGAGATATTTTAATTGCTTTCCATTCCCTATTTATCTGCGTGCTTTTCAAACTCCAAGAGATTATTTAAAGAAAAGGAAGTGAAAAGGCATATGCACATAGGTACATTCAGAATAAAAGCAAAAGCAATCTAAAAATCGAGATTACTTAGGTTCAAATCAAATAATCTGCAAGACAGTCACACTGTAGGAAGATGTTATGATAAGTCCAACACCCTAAAGAAACAAACATACAGGGTGATGCAAAAGCAGGCAGTTCTTTTAGGAAAACATTTTAAATTACTTTAAAATTTTAACTTATCACAAAAAAAAATCAGAGAAAGACACCTACAATAAACTTCTTCTATAAAGTCAATACAGCTTTAGAAAGCTTTGCAACCTCTGGACAGGAATGTCATCTTCCCATAGGTACAGAACATCTAAAAAACCTTGACTTATTGCCACCTACATGCACAAAAAAGTTATTATTTCTAACCTAACAATTTACCTATACTAAATTGCTAAAATCTGATACTAGCATCATGAAAATGTGTGGAAAACACACATGATGGGGCTCATTAGAGATATAGAAGAACAGCTCATGAAGCAACTTAGCTAAAACTGAGGGGAAAAAAGGCTCAGCACTATTTCATTACAGTGCTTTTTGCCCTAAAAGACATAAAATTCCATCATTCTGTCTTTCCATTGCTACAAGCAAATGATGTGAAGCACTGTTGAAAAGTCAGCAACTCTTTTTGTCCCATAGACTAAAGTTGCAGTTGTTAGGCCTCTGTGGTAAAGAGGCCAGACATGAAAGCATGCATCTGAAGCTTTTACTATAGATCATTTCTGTATCAACCTCATTCCTAAAGAAGAGTCACATTTTAAATAATAGTTTTACTGATGCTGTTATGTATAATGTGCTTATCACTAACACCTAAAAGTTCAAGTGAGATTTTTGTTATACCAGCATTGTAAAATGGCAGCAAACAGATACTTTTCTAAAAGCTTCCATTAGCAATTAACAGAAAAAAAAAGAAAAAAAAATCAAGACAAGTCTTCTTTATAGTCAATAATTGAACGTTTTTTTAGCTATTGAGACATCAAAAAAACCCAAGCCATTAAATTTCATCCTGCATTACCATGCCCAAGCATTTTGGGTCATCTCTAAACAAAGATGACCCTCATTGTCTGAATTGTGGGCGGAAGAATTTAACATAGCCTCAGTGAAAGCTTTTCACATTTTTATTTGCTTTAGCTATCTAAATAGTACTAATTTTGCCTCTCAAGCACTGGTTTGTCCACTCAAGTCCTCTAGTAGTCTGAAGTCCATCCCACATAGTGTCCTGTGCAACAAACACAGGAAACATTTGGCAGCACTTGCACTAGTCAATGGCACAGTATGATTTGGCAAGTATATACTAGCTCAGGTACAAAAGAAATTTATAGCTAAATGTAGTTACAGCTACACACTATGTTAAGCTGACCATAGAGGTATATCAACACTACACCTACTTCTGGTGGCAGCTCAGACACTGCCAGCTTCAGCACGGGTGCACATGTGGAAAGGGGATCTGCACTACATCACGCTGTCTGAGAAAGGCATACCATTTAAGAAACTCCATCTGAGAGACTCCATTCCTTTAACAAGGTGACAGGGGCTGTTCATCATACTGCTAGACAACCAAAATCTCTGATCCAAAAAATTTAATTCAGCACGATTTCATGTTGATTTCAGAACTCACCCACACACAAACACTAAGCAAGGTCATATCTGCATTTTAATTATGTACCATAGCAGGGGGAAATGGGAAAAGCCATTTAGAAGCTTTTTTATTCTCTTGAATCTCAAGCACACTACTGCTTTGTTATTAGTTACAGTAAAAATTACTTGCCATTTGACCTCAAATGGAAAAGGCTATCCCTGCAAACAGACATCTTATCATCCAATCTCCCATTTAGGGATGTATTCCTGAAACATTAACCAGCACCTAGTCCAAAAGATCAGAAGCCTTGATGAATGTGTTTTAATCAAATAGGTTTCCTCAATGGGCAGGCAGGAAACAGACAATATGAAAAGGGTTTTAAGCATGTTCTGAAAGAAAAATTTGCAGAAAAGTGCCAGTGGACAGAAGCTGAATTTAAAAAGACTTTTGATCACATCACCTACAGTTTCCATTAGAAATGAACTAAATATATTAAATTTAAATTTAGATAGCCTGAAGAACAGAAGCATATATATTTGAGGGTTTGGTTTCGCTCTTAGGATGGTAAGAGCTCATTTGCAAAATTAAAATATAGACATGCATTTTATGTTCTAGGGTGGTCAAAACCACAGCTTACACATTTTAGGTGTGATCAAGCCGAATTTGAGAGATCCAAAGGAGGCAAAGTAGTTCAAAGATGAGGAGAGCTCTATGCTAACATCTTACTGTTCATCAAATTCTGATAGCTCAGGAGGCCAAAGCTTCGAGTCTTAATAACCTCCACCAGTCTCAATAACCGTAACCAGCTTTTGCAACTCACTTGCTAGGACCAGTGCTGTCACACAAGATCAGACATGACTCCAAAAAGCCCAAGTATCAAAAGAGAAAGAACAGCATATAATCATTAAAACCATTCAAGGCTAAACTGGAGTGCAGTTTTAACTAGATCAAACTGGCATAATGTCTCCCAAGTTTCAAAAGCTATGGAATAGTTTTTCAAACTATTATATAAAAATATCTGATAAATATATGGACTGTATAATGCCGTGCATATAAAATGTGCACTGTTTATTTGCACTGGAAGGGACTTTTGAGACTAAGTATAAGATGGAAGACAAGGAGACTCTTGTCTCCAGAATATGGACAGCCATGGAGTATAATTTGGAATAGAGGTGAAGTTGCAAAGTGAAAAGAGAAGGCAACAGAGAAAGACATTTTTTTCTTGTAAATGTTGTTTTGACTTTTGAGTCACAAAAACTGAAGGAAAGCAGTGAAATTATCCTCCCAGAATCCAAGAAGGAAAAAAATTCCTTAACTGTGAATCATGAATTTCTGCCTAGTTACTTCAATATCTCTGTATGGTAAGGCTACAGAAATCTGCAGAATGTGTTTGGAATGAAAATATAAACACTGGTATTTGCATGGGACACAGAAACTTCACTCTCTCTACTTGTCATGAGCAAATGAATTTCCTAAGAGACAGTTTGCTGGGGGAATTTTGACAGTTCCCATGTGAGTTTTCTTTAAACCTTTCAGAGAACCATCAGTTAAAAAAAGCATATTGCAATAAAAGAACTTATTCACTGCTTCTCCTTGCAGCCTATTTTCATAGCTTTTCCTTTGCAATATCTATATGCCTAACTTGTGCTAGGCTGGACTTGAAAAGAAAAAAAAAATAGTTAATAGAGATGAAAAGCAGAAGAACATTTAGGAGCAGCTTCCTCTGGGATGTTGCCAGGAATGGGAGAAAAGAAACTGTAGTGCTAGTATATTAGAGAGCTTAGTCACATTCTTTAAGTATGAAAGTGTTAAAAGCAACAAAAGATTCAATACAGTTGAGATACCAGATGGTGCTTTATGTAGGACTCATCTCATTCTTTTTATAATTCACAAATTCTTGAGTCAATCCTACACCAGAATAAAAACAATTGCGTTACCTGCCCCATTACATAGAGACTTTCCAGAGCTATTAAAATACCATAATGAATGGGAATTTTTGGACTATGACAAAAAAAGCTGGCCATCATTGATTTGTTTTCCTTAGGGCAAAGCTCCTTGGGAAACTAATTGAAATATCATCCCCTTTTTCTTTTTTTTTGCAGCTTCTCTTAAAACTTCAGTAATCTCAAGCCTATGTGCTTGCACATAGCAACAAACTCATGAGCGTGCAATCCTAAAGAGAAACAATTTCCTGACATACTTGAATCTAATGTATGTCAGATGTAACTCCAAAAGGAGAATTATTAAAATCATCACCATTTTTTCTTGGAAAACGCTCAAGGAGAGAGAGGAAATCACTTTGCTGTTTCCACATGTAATTAATCAACCTGAGTCATTATTTTTTAGCCTCTACTATCTAGCGTGGACCTGTTTGGGACTCCCTCACCTGCTCCATAAGCACTTCTCATACCTGTTCTTTTAAATTACTTGTAACATGGGGTTTAATTAATGCCTGGGGCCCAACATATATAATCATCTTGAT
>JAWWMO010000096.1:16281269-16298821 GCA_035047845.1 Dendrocincla fuliginosa | reverse complement strand
TGGTTATGGACAGAAAAAAGGATGGTGACACTGATTGAAACTACACGTCTTCCTGATCTTTATGTAATTCCTCATTAGAGAGCTTTCAAATAAACTATTTTTTAAATACAAACACATGCAAATAAATTCACAGGAAAATACATAGTCTTACTGGAATAGTCTTCTTGTTTCAGAAATTTAATACAGGATTTGAACCCTGTACCAGTATCTTTCTTCATAGCAATTGTTTTTGTACCTAAAAATAGTCTCCAAGAGCATCATTAAACTGTATTGTTTCTTTGCTAGAAATGCAAGTAAATCAGAAATGTCTCCAATTTGGAGGAAGTCCATGACATCTGAGGTCTCTAGCTTAACACACAAAAACAATCCTAAGAACAATTTTAGTGCCTGTGATAGGAAAGGAAGAAAAATCAGTATTTCCATTTGCTGGCAGCAGAAGATCCATAGTGATATAATAAAGAGTTTCCCAATAGGGAGCATTAAGTAAAGATTTTAGGGGAAAAAAAGGAATAAAGTCTCAATTGTTACAGTATCTTTGCTGTTCTTTCTTCAAAGTTTGAAGGCTGAACATGATTTTACAAATTAGTAATGATTGTCCATATTCGTAAAACTAGGACAGCACTTAGACAAGAAGCAGGAGGAGAAAATAGCTGGGATGCAGATTCTTTTCACCAAGAAAACAGATTTAAAGCGGCTGTGGATTAAAAAGTTTGAAATACTGCAGATTAAAACAGTGCAAAAATTCCAGTGAACTGAGGAAAAAAAAAAGTGAAAGCAAAATAAAAAATACTCGTAACTACGACATCTGACTCAGACATGGGAGAAATACACAGACTGTTAGATTACCAAGAACACTCTTCACTCAAAAAAAAAAAAAAAAAAAAGACATTTCTTTACAGCATAAAACATGTACACAGAGGATACGCATTAATCATAGAGAAAAAGAAAATAATAAAGTAGAAGCTATGCAAAAGGAAATCCATAAATGCAAAACTGGAGAGATGAACAAAATGGATGGCTTGAGCTGGTGTAACGAAAATGAAAAACACCCTGCCTAGTGAGCCACGTGGTAGTTGTGTTGCTGTGCTAAAGCTTGCAGTAAGGAAAAAATTCACACACTCTGAAAGCAAAATAGCTTCCAAGGGGAAAGTTTCTGCACTTTGTTACATCGATGCAATGCAAAATAGCACAAAGAAATGGTTTCTAGATCTCAGACTAGTACCAGATGCAAAGACAAGGCATCAGCAGGCAAATTGTAAACTGAATGCCAAGTAAAGAGTGCAGCACCAGAAAATCCATGAAGCTACAAAAAATACGGAAGAGGGGAGAAAAGATAGAATTTTCCAGTCTCATATATGCAGCATTAGGACAATGCAAATTATAGGCAAATTTCTGAGGGGGTAGGAGAGGGGAAAACCAAGACATGCTAAAATTTTAGGCAGGAAAAGAAAGGATGTGAACCATACAATACATAAATATACATGCAGGCAAAGCCACCAGCGCTAACAACATTCTGTCAGGGCCCATAGTACCCACTGGCATTTCTACAAACGTATTACAGACTATTATGGCATATTTACAGGACCTGGGCATCCTCTGTATAAACATACTAAACCAGATAAAAACACCTTAAGCAATACAGCATTCAGTTCACTGATTACTTTTGTGATATTAGAGTAATGAGAAGAACAAACAGGAAAAAAGGTGCTATGGGTAACTTCTGCAAGTCATTTGTTCCAAAGAAATATTTTTAAAAAGGGAAATGACAGTCACAAACAGATTAGTGGGAGTTTGAAAGGTTAAGAACACCGATGTTTAAGAAAGATTCTAGTCACAAAAGAATGCCCCAAAGAAACCTTTTAGTAATGGTCTGAAAACATAGCACTCTCACTTCTCAGGTTTGCAAAGTGCCAGAGACCAACAATGTGCTTTTTACCTAAAATTACCACTTTGTGTCTAAAACAATTATGCAGCAGGCCAAGAGAATACAGACCACCTCGGAAAACAGAAAACAGAGGCAGAGCAGATGAACTTAACTAGTTCCATGGCTTCAGAGAGAACAAAACCAAAACAAAACAAAAAAAAAGAGAAGACTTTATAAGATTATTTGCATCTGATATTCTAATAAGCATCAGCTTCTGAATGCTCTGCACTATGTAAGATCATCAAGTGAGAAATCTGTCACTGTACAATAAAGCATTGAAGTATTTGAGATATGGAATTCTTCTTGAAAATCTTTTCAACTGATTGGGAATAAACAACCAGCTCTGACAAAATTTGACTTTGAAATCAAGCCTACGACAGACAGTTGCCAAACATGACCAAAGATATTCAACATACAGTGAGCAGTTGCTGACACATTCCAGGAAGCACAATACAAGCAGCAAAAGCCAAAAGTTTCTTGGAAAATTTTGTGCATTCCTAGTTTTGGGGAGACGAAAGGGGAATACTTCATAGACTGATGGACTTGCTAAGGCTCTGTGAGCCAGAACAGCATGGCAAATGAATAAAAGAAAAATATAAATCTGCTTCTCAGCCACCAAACACGTTTTAACTTGCAACCTATTAAATCAAAATATGAAGTCAGTAATGAACTACTCAGCGTGCTAAGATAAAATATTGATTCAAATTGATTTCAATTTGATTTGAATGACTGTAAGCACGCACAGCATTCAGGAACCGATTCATGTTCATTCAGTCTTGAGGTAGGAGCAGGGCATCCCCAGGTGAAATAGTCCCAGTCCTCACCACAAGTAAATTATATTAACCATGTGCCACTACCTTATAGGAAAAGACATAACTCAAAGGAACATATATATAACTGAGATTAGCTCAGTTGGTTAGAGCATAGTGCTAATAATCATGGGCATCTTGATCCCTATACAGGCCATTCACTTAAGAGTTCAATGATCCTTGTGTGTCCCTTCCATGTCTGGGACTTTCTTGGACAAATTCCCTGTATTGTTTCTATCGTGAGGGTAACAGCCTCTGCCTAAGAAGATTATGTAAGGTTGATCATGACCACCTTTTTCATTACCACAGCAAAAGCATGACAGACACCACACCATAGGTTTCACTGACTTTGAGGTAGGTTTCATTCAGACTTTCAGCAACGTGGTGTCCTGCAGATGTTCTTTGCACTAACTCAAGACAAGTGTCTGCAACACTTCAGAAACTGTGTGGTTTGATAGCAGATGGCTGTTTTCTAGCAACATGTTCACACTCTTTAGACAGGAATTCAGTCATGTCACTCTATCACAGCATCACACACAGATAAAAGCCAAAGCTTTTGGGTCAGCAGCTAAAATTTTAACCTTTTAGCAGCTTCATGAAGCAAATAACTGTCAAGCCAGCCTTGAAAGAAATAACTGCACATGAAATCTCATTTACAAAGTCTCAATAAGACATTCAGTGCCAAGATGCAGGCCTGGATATCTGCAGCAGGACACAAAAGCAGAGTAAGACATAGTGCACAGAGGGGTTGTGGAGACTCCCTTGTTAGAGAAATACAAGAACTGTTCGGATGCAATTCTGTGCAATGCACTCTAGGATGATCATGCTTGAGCAGGGAGGTGTGGCCAGATAACTAAATGTAGTCCCTTCCAATCTGATCCATTCTGTGATTTTCTGATGTAGTGATACAGAGTGTGCTGTTATGGTGACAGAAAACCTCCCAGAGACTCTGTGAGAAGAAACCTGTTTTCTAAAGACAAATTATGTTCTGGAAGAGAGCTGCATATGTGAAACAGAAAATTCCATGGGTTTTGGTTTGTTTAGCTTTTGGTTTGAATGAATGGGCACATACTTTTCAAAAACCACAAATATGAAGATGCATTATGAAAACATGCATCCATGAAATACATGGAATCAGCAACCTGTGAAAAGCATCTGCGCTTGTAAGTAGCCAGCATCACTGACAACACTCTCAAAACCACTGCATATCCACAAAAAAGAGCAAGACAAGATACTGAAAAAAAGTCCAACTTCATGCACAAAACCCAATGTTTCATTCAATGTTATGACATAAAAGGAAAAGCTCTCAGGTTCAGAGGAGCAAAGGTTAGTTGCTACATAGAAGGGTGGGATTGAATGCTGAGTTTAAAAGAATGAGGGTAGTGATGACAACACACTTTTACTATATGGGAAAAATACAACTAATGTAAGCAAAGTACACTAGCTGCATTTGTCTTCTGTTGTGTAAACAGAGCAAAAGAGATATTACAATAATCAGCTACCTGACAACAAAGGTGTGATGTATGCATTTACAAAGGACCTTAAAATATTAGCACTTGAGGGTATATAAGAAAACCAGACCTGTTCAGCTATCTTTGTGCACTCATTTTGCACTTCAACAGTGAGAACATTTTCCTTTGGAGCCCTGCTCCTGAATCACAGAATCACAAAATGTACTGACTTGGAAGGACCCATAGGGATTTTTGAGTCCAACTCCTGTTTGAAGACAAACATGTTTTGGCTTTCAACATAGCTACTACAGAGAACCACATTGCACCTTTCAAGCCAGTCTACTTTAAACATCCAAAGCAAGGAGGAACTTTAAAAAAGAACTTTAAAAAAAGGAAAAGAAAAAAAAAGTGAAACTTTAAAAATGGCAAAAATGAGTTAGACCAAGGATGCAAGGCTTTCAGCAGAATTTCAAAGCACTGAGTAAGCACAGAGGCTTGTCTCATTCTGTGCACAGATGGCAACATGTGAAGACTTTGTTTTCTAGAGAAGTTGGTCCAGTCACAGTTTCAGTTCCTTTTTTAGTGCTTAAGACCACTTACTTTGTCTTATCTGATGTATATTAATCCTATAAAAATTACCACACTGACTCCTGAAACACCAAATTAATTTTAGAGGATTTGCTGATAGAGTTTTTTATTTCACAAGTTAAAATTAATTAAAGCTTGGGTTCTTTAGAAAAACAAAATCTGTTGACCTTATTTTGTGTCATTGTAAAAATGTGTTCCTTATGTACAGCCTGAATTTACCCTCTTTTACTTTAAAACCATTACCCCTCGTCCTACTGCTGCAGGCCCTATTAAAAAGTCTGTCCCCATCTTCATTGTAAACCCCTTTATTGAAAGGCCAGGTGGATGCCTTTGATCAAAGAAGCACTTGCTTCTTTCAAGAAATAATTTCTTTCATGTTTTCAAGGTTTTCTCTAAATATTGACAGCTAGAAATATTTTTAAGATGACAGCTAAAATTTACATGTAACCATGAACCCAGGAACATAAGCTGTAAGTCAAAGTAGTATTATGAAACTGACATATTTGAGATGTGAGAAGCACATATAGATGTGCTAGATTATTTGATTGTAATCTACATCCATGCCACATTACTGGCATCACAGGGAGGATCTCATCAGCCTGAGAGCTGTTCAGTTTTTGTTGTCCATTTAAAACACCAGGTTTAAACACCAAGCTCCTCATTTTTCATCATCATCTTGCAATTTCTTCAACGTCTTATGTATTCAAACCTATTAAAGAAATTCATTTTTACATATGTTTGTTCAGACTTCTTATTCACGGAGCAGATATGAGGGAAAATAACTTCTATTATAGACAGCTTTGGGTAATTTAGGTATTTTTTAAAAATGGTATTTTTTAAAAATAACAAAAAGCCCCCACATTTTCTACCAGCTTACTTCTTTGCCTAGGAAGGGCACATAAATACAAAAGTAACCAAGTCCTCCAATTACACAAGAAAACACAGAATCAATATAATCAAATATAACTGAATGGAAAATATTAAAGAAACTATAAAATATTTCCTAAGATCGATTACCCAGAACAGAGAAAGTTTTGACAGTTCTGGTGTATGAGCCCAGGCACACAGGATACAGCACTGGCATCCAAACAATTGATTTGAGCTTAATAAGAAATGAGACTAATTTGTTACACACAGAATTAGTAGAAGCATTTCAGAAAACAAATAATGAGAATCCACAGTTCCATGTAATTTATTCCTCACTTTCACTTCTAAGATTTTTAGTGTTCCTAGTAATAAAAATTTGAAGTGGATAAGAGAGTAATGAGGCTTTGTACGGATTTTTTCTATCTGACAGTAACAGGAAGCTGCACTGCCAGTGCATGGAATACTACAGATTATGTCTAAGGTCCACAACAGGAGAAAAATGAACAGTGTATGCCTGATTGAAGAAAAGAACCTTCACGTAGTTTTCTAGAACACAATAAGCTGCAGTACAGCATGGCAGACTTCAGTCTGGCAGAAGGAAGCAACAAATGCATCCAAGTTTTTTGTGTTAATAATTATTGGTTTTCAACAACAGATTCACTTAGATACCTCACTGCCAGTAATAATAAACTTTGTATTTAGTCCTTGTTTGTGTTTATGACAGAATTTTATTTTTAAGGTAATGTAAAGGAAAACATATGCCTCATCACATTAGTCTGTCTTGCTGTTTAACATCATCTATAATGATCTTTGGAGAATCTGACTGAAAGCCTGGAGTTTCTCTACATGATGTCCCTTGGAAAACATCACAGAATTCCTGCCGTGTAAAATTAGGCCTCATCTTAATTATCTTACTGTCTGTTTCCTGAGCTTAATTAACTTTTATGAGTGTTTTTCTACACTGCAATGAGGACTAAACCTATTTCATCTTATCCAGCATTTCATAATTTCTTTTGCAGCAGTTCCTAGGACAACAAAAAGCTCTTCACAGTCCTAATTGTTATGGCAAAAGCTAAGGTATGAAATTGAAAGAAATCTATAACAAAATATTTGAGAACGTTCAGTCATGCATACAAATAGAAGGGCAGAAATCTGCAAATGTCGAAAGATAATCCATTCTACTCTCTAAATGAACTGACTTTAAATATTTAATTATCTTGTTAAGTAAATACAGACTATAATACTCAAATCTTTGTCATTATAGGTCATGAGGCTGTTTCAGGTGAAGTACAAATTGTCTACAGTCCACAGTGCTCAAATAAGTTTAGAATAATGCAACAGCTAATTTACATGGCCAAGCCTTCTTTCTTACTGCTTATTCAAATTTTCCAGTGATCTGGCCACTTTTGTCACAAAAGGGAACAACAAAATGAAAATTGGGGATGTATTGAATCTCAATTTCCTACTGCTTGAATGTCACTTTGTTTTTTTCAGATTATAAAAACCATCTCTATTCTTTGAGGGAAAAAAACCCTACAAAGACTGCTTATCCCATTTTTTGTCTATTCATGAAAAAAATGGGCAGTTTTATTTAGAATTACTCTCTTAAAATTCAGTATGTTTCTTTTAGTTAAAAGAATACTTTTCTTTCATGGTCAGAACAACCTCCATCAGTTCTTACAGTGCATTTACTACATATGGCTCTCTCCACCTCTACCATCCCAGCAAGAAGGAAAGCGGTCTCTAGGCAGGATGAAAGGAGGACTCTGTGAATGATTAGCTAATATGCATATGTTCAGCTAAACTGCTTTTTAATAATACCAAAGGCAGAACAGACAAATGAAAACACAGTAAGCTGACAGCAGTCACCCTCTAGATAACAGTTTAAGGTCTACTAGATTTTACAGAATATTTGTTTGACTTCTCAGGATTTGATCCTGTCACCTTTTGGCTATCAGCATCAGAAGACAGATCAGATTCAGACATTAAAATAGCCAATACCAAAGAAAAAATAATCAACTCACGCATCTATCCAGAAAACAGCGAAATCTAAGCAACGCTTTCTGTTGCCACTTTTTCTGTAAGATGCACAAACTAAAAAGCCTAGCACTAACTTCATCAAAGTGAATAAGAAAGATCAATGTTCATAAATAAGTAACATAAAGTTAGCTATACCCACTCATGATGAAGCAGTAACTCCATCCACTTGCCTGTTCTCTGTTAACCTGGACACCAAAAAAGTACCTTTTATACCAGAAAAAAATGCACTGCACGAGGAATCACGAGTGCCAAAGTGCAGGTAATTTCACTTCATGAATTTGTTTGCCCGTGTATTTCAGTCTTCTTGATTGACTAAAGCCTCCTGCTTGTCAGCTGAGAAGTCACACAGGGTCACTTTCAGAAGCTATGGACTACAACCTTACAAGTACTGCTGTACCAAGCTCTCCATGTTTTAGAGGTAACTTTCAGAATGAAGATGCAATAAGGGTGTCTGGATGTACTGAATGACTAGTATTCTCCCCTTCAATAGCAGGAAGAGAAATCAAACATAAACATCATAAATCCAGGCTGTTATACAGTAGATATATGTTATACAGTAGATCATTAATACAGTGCACATGTGTGCAATTGCACATCACACCTGTTACATCTAACCTACTCTTTGACTTTCATGCTAACGTTTCCCTGACACAGGCTATGGTATGGCGTCATTAGGACTTGATAAGAAAGTAATAAACTGAGTTATGGACAAGAATGCTTGCAAAAGCAGGTTAAAAAAAAAAAAAGAGTATATTATAGTAAAGAACAAAATAGAGAGAAAAAATCAATTCGACCTCAACTAGACCTAGCTTCTACTTAATTTTTCCACATTAGCTTCCACAAACATCAACACTTAAACAACAGGTAACTTCAGTCTATATATTCACTAATTTCCCCACTTTACTCTCCCTCCTTCAGATCACCAGAAAAGATGTGAAAAAAAGGCAAGAGCTGCTTAATAGAACCAAAGACCAATCCCAGCTGGGCAAGCAGCCTCAGAAGGAAGCAAACCAGGCCCCCTGACTGGCACAATCAACACACCTAACCCTGACAGCTTGGCAGTATATGGAAAAGTCCCCCTGAAAAAGGAGCAAACAATTGCTGTCTCCCACTTGTGAAGTGGCCCCAGGCTTGAACAGCTTTGAGCAACCTTGTTATGCCTGTGTCACTTGTCCATGGGGCAGTTTGGAAACATGACCTATAAACTTAGAAAGGTTGGCCATTTTATTTTTGAAATTTCAAGCTCCTTGTAAACTGGAACAAAATTTCATCTGAATGCTTTGGAAAAGGAAGTGCCTTTGCCTTCCAGACAAATCGCTTTCAGGAATCAGAGCCCACAGCAACTTAGTGGTGATCAGTTCTGAAAAGTTCTCTTAAGCCAGGGATGCTCACTCTGAACTCTGATCTGTCAATATACAAACACCAAAATTTTAGGGCAGCTGAAAATGTTTATTTCTATTTAAGTGACAAGCTGAAGGTTAGAGCTTTAACATGTGAAACTTAAAAAAAAAAAGAGAGAAACTACCTTCTCCTTAAATGGTTTAAGATTTGACTCATGGTTTCAACATTTTGTGGACTTGTAAATTGTTTTCAGCTCATGAAGCAATTGTATTAATTTCCATTAAACTGAATGGAACTTTGATTAAAAGATCAAGCAAAACATTTCTCAGTTCCTAGTCTTCTAGTGGTAGGGTAACGGTGTAAGAAACCATCGTCTAGACAAAGGAAAAGTGCCATGGTCCAAAAACGTATCACCTTACGGTATTTATTGTCTTTTGAAGTCAGTGACCTCTGGAATTCAATTGTCACTGACAGATGCAGCCAAATATACACACATGCATAAACCCTCTTGCTGTATATTTGAAAAATACAGGGGAATGGAAATATGCATATCTGTAGCTATCTTGTAATGAAGAGTCTGAACAACCAGAAAGACTCAATACATGTACTCATATTCTCATATTTAATCACAGAGAGCAACAAGCAAATAAACGAAGTGGAAGAAAGAATCACAGAAGTTCTGCAAGTTGCTTTTGCACAAAGAAAAAAGTGGCTGCATATTAAAAGTGAGAGTTTCACATCCATACATGCTCATTACAAAGCAGTATGTATTCTTCTGCTGTTTCTTTCATGCAAGACAGGTGATTAGAAGTGAACAGATTGAGAGACAACTGTCATGTAGACTGAGTGTTAAAAGAAAGCAAGCTCCTGTCATCCCAACTGTGCCACCATAACACTTTCAACTATTACTTGCTCGTCACAATGAAGCAAAATGAACAACTAGGGAAACAAACAAGAACTAAAATAAACCCTAGTAGGTAACCCTTAGTAATAGCACCTCAAAGTTTTTTAACTAAAACAAAATTTCTAGAAACAGCTAGAAAAATTTCCTCAAGTCTGTATATGCTGTGAGTTTCCAGATATGCTTCATGATCGTTAGAAAATATATTAGTTTGATTTGATCTAGATGAATAGCAAAAAAAAAATTCCTGCATCTGCTGAAGCTACTAACAGCTTATTGATACGTTCAACTGAGTCAGTTCCAGGTTTTCTCTACTTTCATTAATATTTATCTTGGCAGTAAGTAGAAACAACAGAATACGGTATTTCAGAATGTAGGGGAAAATCCAACGCATAGCTAAAATAAAAACATATATCAACACTTAAGGCAACCTTTTTTCCTGTGCTTTTGCTTTTTCCTCTCAGTGTGTGTCCTGATTGTTTTCTACAGCTATGTCTTTACAAAGGCTATCATTCAAACTAATATGAATTTCATATATTAACATATGCACACACTTCTCTGCTCTTGCAAGGCATAGATTTCTTCATGTATTTTATGGGGGTTTGAGGTTACAGATCCCAGAAGACACAGAAGCACCGCTTGACACAAACACAAACATATCCATGCATAATACACATGGAAACCTCCAATCTCCATTTATTGATTCGTCCCTTCCCACCTGGCTTCCATTGCTACACAAGTGAATATACAGTCCTTCACTTTACAAATTCCAGTACATTTTAACTTACAACACTTCCACATATAGATATTCCTAAAGCTTTTCCAGAAAGTAAAATATTTTCAAAACACAAAAGAGTTATTAGAAGGACATACTTCTATAAAAAGAGCATTATTTCTGAATTCTAACACCTCTGGGGTTGTTTTAGATAGCATTGTATTAAGATCTTTTTATACAGGGCAAACTGGCTGATATAAAACAAAGGCAAGACAACTGTTTAATGTAGTCAGGGTAGATATGTACATATTTATATACACCTAAAGATATCTATATCTGTATATGTCCTGATTATATTTAAAGGCAGTGCTGTCTTTGATATATATCAAGTGGTTTGCTATATAGTAGATAGTAGGATCAGAAAGTCTCCTCTGGCTGTCATGTTTTAATACTTTTTTTCAACTCTCTATCTTCCCTGTGATATTTGCAGTCTTAAGGACAGACTTACTACATTTTGGTCTAGCAATACACTGGGATTTTCAGACTCTGCAAATCTTACTCTTGTCCTTGATACCATTAGCTGAATTCAAAATCAAGAAGCTGTGAGAGACCTGAATATTCCATTATTTCTCTTTTGTTTAAGTGGAATTTGCAAGAAACACGAATACCTATTTTTCTGCCCTTCTTACCTGCTTAATAATAACAAGATAGACATAATTTTAAATATTATTTAGCAACACACGGAAAGAATTTAGTCATATATTTCCCCTTTTCCAGTGCAATATTTTTTTATACTCTGTTACAAACAAATCTGCCATTGGGCCCTGAAAGAATGAAAGGACAATTCTACTCATAATATTATGAGGGGAATAAATAAAAGGTATAGAACACTATTATTTAGATTATTATTTGATACCTTCTGGAGGACAATTCATATGAATTTTATGTGGAATCTAGAATAATACATCTTTTTTTCAGAAAAACAACCAATATAAAGTGCAGCTTTATAATATCATAAATGTGCATCCTTCTGTTACATTCAGATTCTGGAAAGGACCAAGTAACTGAAAACACAAGCCAAAAACTTGTGACACAGCACAGATTTAATATCAGTTTGGCAGGCAAGGTCATAGTTTATGTTGCTTTCTGTGAGTACTCGCAGTGTAAGTCAGGTACCAAGAATTGATGAGAATACGCAATTTCCATGTTTAACAGTGGAATAGAGCAGGATATAGGCTAGTTCTTCCCAAACACAGAGGCATCCTTTCAATACAAATATGAGACAGAAGTTCAGTTTAGAAGTGACAGAAAATAAAAGTGGAAAGCAACTTAGATGAGGATAAGGATATGGATAAAAATAACATTTCTTGTTCTTAGGAAAGAAAGCATGGGGAAAAAATCAATACCCTTCAGGAATGCAGACTTCTATAACCCTACAGCTGTGGTCACTGAGGTCTACTGGGATGGATGTCTAGAAAAGAGAAGGGAATGAGGAGAGTGTGTGACCTTTAAAGGGCACAAGTGCAAGCTATTGCAGCTCAATGAAAAGATAAGGAAGGCTTGGACTGCACCAACTTGGTTAATTCACTTTTTCAGTGCTCTCAAAAAGAAAGTTCAAAGTAGAAATTAGGTTAGATTATTCTTTAATACCACTAGTAATTTAGGGGGGGAGGGAAACCAAACCAAACCAAACAAAAAAAAAAAAAAAACAAAAACAAACCAAAAGAAGAAAAAAAAAAAGAAAAATCTATAAAGACTGAATATAAAGAATCTATAAAGAATATATATAAAGAATCTATAAAATCTTTGAAGAATTAAGGAGAAATTAAACTTATTTGGTAAGTAATTTCATAAGAAGACAACCACAAAAGAGCTCGCTTGATACAGAGTGGAGAGGAAGCTCTGACTTACAGTTCTCAGTGACTGATGTATTCAATACCAGTTTGCATCCTTCTTCACTCAGGATGTGGACAATGAGCAGTCCAAGTGACAGAAAGGTAAGAACTCCAGCAGGTTTAAGAGTACGTTGGATATTTTGAAGCTGGCAATGCTGTTGAAATTCACTATTGAGTAGCCTGAGACCAGTCTCCCCATGAGTGGTGGAGCCCATCTACCACATCTGAGCAGACAGCAGAGGACAGGAACCTGTCTCTTTGTCAGCAACAGGCAGTTTGGCCCATTTTATGTTGTCTTTAAAACCAAATGGCCAAAAGAACCAGCTCAAGAACAGCCAGCAGTTACTCTTCAGATTTCATAAAGACATAGACAAGCTCTGAAAGCTGAGAGGACAGAAAAAGCACCTGGTCACCACCTTTAAAAAAGGGGATAAGAAAGGGAAAAATGTAGAACTCTCAAATCCTGTCAGATTACCTATGATTTCTAGAAAAAAAGGAGAACAATGTTTAAGCACCGCAGAGGTCCACAAGCATTTCTTCCCTTCCTCACAAGAGAATAGATCCTAAATGGGGAGTAAGTGTTAATAACTCGACTTTGAGATTTGATTACAATGTTTCAGATTATTTTCTTGTAAGAAATAAGAAAGCAAGTTAAGAGAAAGGAGAGTGCAGGACAAACTAAATAGCCAAAGTATTACCAGCAGGTTAGTGACAAGCTAACAAGGGAATGGAGTGAGATTTTACAATAGTCTACCCCAAGCCCAGAACTATTAAATACTTCTTTACCAACTTGGATGAAAAAAATAACAGGAACTGTTGACAAATTTACAGATAATATTGATCTGGAAGGACCAGAGCTAGAATTCAATATCTTACTAACTGAATTCTTACTGACTACAGCAGAAGTTAGGCAGTGCTCAATAACAGAAAGTACAAAGCTCTACATTTAGAGTAATCAGCTCACAGTCATAGAAAAACAGATGATGCCATGCATAGCTGCACTGCAGAAAGAGACCTAGGAGTTAACTGTTGTATTTTGTGATCCAAGAGCAAATGCATAATGGAACAGGTTTTATCAGCCATGAAAATTTCTTCACTCATTTAAGTGACTGAGTTTTCCTCAGCTGGAGAGTCATGCCCAGTTCTGGGCACTCATTCAAGGAAGACATGAACCAGCTGGAAAAGGTAGTAAGAATAACTAGATTACTCAATCTAGAAGGATGAAGAAGAATGTGGCAAAAAAACCCACATGTATATTACAATAAACTCTTTAGATCCATTGTCAACAGGAAACACTGTTCTTAAACGCTTTCCTTTACATACTACCAAAAAAAGTCTTAACATCCAAGATTTTTAGAAATAGAAGACAGTGCCTGGAACCATTCCTGTTTGACAGTAGACTAGACGTGCCTCTATGACATAACACTAATTCTCTAATTGAATCCAAAATAAATTAAAATAATCAAGTAAAAAGAATTGGAGTTGGGGACAGAGGTGAGTGGCTGTCCTATGTAAAGTATATCTGAATTATTTGAATTATGTTTGTATTTGGGTTGCATGGTAAGGTTTTGGTAGCAGGGGTCTACAGGAGTGGCTTCTGTGAGAAGCTGATATAAGCTTCCCACATGTTCAACAGAACCAATGCTAGCTTGCTACAATATGAAGCCAAGGCCAAGTCCAGCAGCTGTGATGGCAGTGCCTCTGAGATAGTATAGTGAGAAAGGGGTAAAAACTGCTCCACAACAGCAGCTGGGAGAGAGGAATGAGAGTATGTGAGAGAAACAACCTTGCAGTCACCAAGATCAGTGTAGGAGTGGAAGCAGATGCTCCTCCAGGTACCAGAGGAGAGATTCTCCTGCAGGGTGTGGTGCAGCCCATGGTGAGTCACACTGTTCCTCTGCAGCCCATGAGGGTCCATGGTGAAGCAGAGAGCCACCTGCAGCCCATGGAGGACTCCATGTCAGAGCAGATAGGTGCCTGAAGAGGCTGTGACCCCATGAGAAGCCTGCACTGCAGCAGGCTCCTGGTGGGACCTGTAGCCCTGCAAAGAGAGATGCCCACACTGGAGCAGGTTTGCTGGCACAACTTGTGACCCCATTGGGGAGCCACACTGGACAAGTTCATAAAGAACTGCAGTCCATGGGAAAGACCCCAGTGGAAAAGTTCCTGAAGGTCTGTCTCCAGGGGAGGGACCCCATGCCGGAGCAAGGGAGTCCTTCCCCTCAGGAGGAAGAAGCAGCAGAGCAAAGTATGATGAACTGACTGCAGTACACATTTTCTGTTCCCCTGCATCACTGGAGGGGAAAAGAAAGAGAAAATTGTGATTAAAGTTAGGCCCAGGAAGAATGGAGAATTGTGGGGGAGATGTTTTAATATTTAGTTTTTTCTCATTACTCTACTGATTTGAGTGGCAGGGATTTAAATTTATTTCCCCCAAGTCGAGACTCTTTTGCCCGTGACTGTAATTGCTGGATGATATCTTCCTGTTCTTATCTCGACCCATGAGACTTTTATTACTTTTTCTCTGTCCTGTCCAATTGGGGATTAGAGTGCTGGAGCTGCTTCATAAACACTTGATATACAGTCAAGGTCAAACCCACCACAAGAGTAAAGATGTCACATATCTCAGGCATACCTCTTTCATCTTCTGATTCTCAGAGACTTCTGCATTCAAACTTCTTAGTACCGTTTAAATCTTATTAGATTTGACAATTTATTGTGCATAGTCTTTGCAAATCTGACATTATCTCTGCTTTCTGGAACTAAATCATGAAAAGAAGAAAGTAGTAATCTAGTTATATGTTAGTAGTTTTGAGCTTTCCAGTGGAAGATGGAATTAAAGAAACAGAAGATACCTGATCAGCGTTCAGTGTCTCACTTAAAGCTGCGCATCACTTACAGCATAACAATGCTTTCTCATGGCAAATCATTACGTCTGCTAAAATTACCTCTATGTATTGCCCACAGTGGTATTTGTTACTTAGGCAGACAATTCAAATGTGATACCAGAAATGCAGCAGTAGATGGCATAATTACACTGTGACCTGGTAGAAATTTCAGCTTTACTCTTCTCTTTTGTCTAAGTCATGCAGATCAAATACTGAAGAAAAAAAAAAAGCTCTATACCCAGCACATTTTGGTCTCAAACTGAAGAGGTAGGAAGCAGGCTGTTCATCTATAAGAGCAGAAACAATATAGTGGAAAATGGAGCTCCTATTTTCTTGTAAGAGAAAGTTGTGCTCTAGGATGAAATTCTTATGAAATTCTTGCAAGAGTGGTCAGAAGCTGGAATTCAGTGCTTATATTCCCTTCTTGTAATTGCAAGCAATAAAAGTTTCAGAAAATACATCCATCAAGTTCTTATGTAGGTATGTAGATAACGTGATTAGCATTACTAACTCTTGCTTTAATACTATTTTCTTTGATATAGATTTTAAGGCAAGGTTGGTGGGACATTATAGCTTTGCCTTTTTTTAAGGAATCATAATTACATTTAGAATGAATGGTATATCAGAATGTTTCCCTTGGTCATTGTAGCTATCATAGGTTTTCAGAAATTTCATGTGAGGTTATTTTAAGTTACAGTAAAATCTCTCACTGTATTTCAGGCTATGATTTCAAAGTGAAGAGTAGATATTAAAGCACATAAAGAAATCACACCATAAATAATGTAATGTAACAGCTTTAGAGTCATAGGCGGCAGTAAAACTAAGCTTTCACTACCAGGAGGGGTTAGCAGCACCTTAAAGAAAAATTACTTGCATGGTGCTTGTTTCCTTTGTACTTAAGAACGTTTCAAGATGCTTGCAGTCTTGCAGTCTTGCAAAATACTTTGATCTTTCTGCAGAATAAACTGCGCAGTAGACTTCAGCATTATCTTGCTCATATGGCTCTTATTCACTGAATTGCACTCTCAGAAGGAATCAAAACAAGTAAAGAAAGATTCTCAAAAAGCTGTACCATCAGAGTAGCTAATATCCCTAATATGTGACATAGTACCTGGGGTGCTTCACAGGCAACACCAACCAGTCAATGCCTCTTAGAATCCCAGATTCCATCCTCAGGATCACCATGTGTCCTGTTACTTCAGCTATGTTTATTGCTGCCTTTTCTCATTTAGAGAAACAGTGCAGAAATACATATTGTCTAGAAACTTTTCTATTTTCCATTAACAAGGTTTGAAGACTGTGGGCCAATTATGACCTTTTATGGGCAGTTTAGGTAGAGACAAACATCACCATCCTTCTCCACTTTATTACCTGTTCTTTTCTAAACCTTGCAGGCAAGCATAATCTGTTTCTAATTTGTACTCAGAACTCTGCTTATTCTCCTGGTGACACATTGGTTACACACACACTTTTCCTGTCTCGGAAGAGACTGCTGCAGTCTTCAACAGGCTTCCCCACCTTTCAGAAGAGCCTTTTATAGCCTCTTCGGACAAAAATACCTATACAGAGGAAAGTGCTGGATCCCATTATGCAATATTTTATCAGGATTTGAGATTTGAGGATTTGAGACTTGGAAAAAGGAACCATTCTTCCAGTTCCACATACTTGTTCAGGTTTTTGTTTATTTCAGTTGTTTTATTAGCAAAGAGGCTCAAGTGGACAAGTTTTGTCTGCCCTGTGGATTGTAGTAGCCTTAATTACATGATCAAATTTCTTTCTATAAGACAATGATCTGAGTGATTCAGTGACCATGATGCTTGTGCCCACTGAATAGATAGAGAGTACTCAGCATTCTCATGTTGTTACTACTCAGCTCAGCCACACTATTTAGTATATTCTTCACAATTTATTCTGAATACTGACCTACTAATTTCTGTGAGAAAGTCAAGTGTTTGTCACCTATCATATTGTCTTAGCATTCCCTTCCAAATACGCCACAACAGAAAGGAGCATTATGATTCCTTTGCTTTACCAATTGTTGCTTTAAGGAAAGGGGAAAAAAACTTTCCAAGACAACTCTATGTGGGTAAAGCAGAGAAGAGTTCTTTTACTTATAGGGTTTTGGGGTACAGA
>JAWWMO010000096.1:16259565-16276567 GCA_035047845.1 Dendrocincla fuliginosa | reverse complement strand
TACAGGCAGTCAGCAATTCTAGCCATCCAGACCCCTGACTATGGACTTCATAGCTATATGTACGCAGGAAGCAGAGCTACCCACTGCTTAAAAAAAAAGGAAAAAAGTTAAAAAAAATCAGTCTCCAGATCAGGAGATGAAGTTAAACACTGCAGAAGCCTTCAAAAGTCATGAGTTCAAAAACAGATAGATGTGGATGAAATTAAGGTAAACTAGAACACTTCAGCATATTTTACGGCAAAACTGATATTTCTGATCCCTCTCCCATCCATCTCCTTTGAGAAGGTGCAATTTATAAAATGTTGTTCAGATTATTTTGGTCCTAAAGATGCTAAATGGAAGTTCGGAGTCCTTTCAAGCCAGGGTGTGAGGGGCTCTTTTAAGCACACAACAGCCAAACAAGAAAATCACACAAACTTCCCACCCACCCCTGCCCCACCCCCAAATAATTCAACTGAAGAGTTTGCATTGAATTTTCAGAATTTCCGACAGATAGTCACTTCCATATATATTTTCAAGTACATTAGGTATATCACTACAGGGCAAAACCAAAAGTCAGATCCCAGAGATCTCTCAGTTACACAAAGTAGCCTCTCTGTTCTCATTATGTTTCTGTGCACCACCCTGGCAAAGGAAGCACTATTATCAATGTGGCCTTTTCAACTGCAAACTTGGCAACATTCTTAAAACCAAGTTTCATCCACTGACAGATTATTGCACTATTTGTGTCTGCAAGATTGTATCATACATTAGGCACTTTGGATTAGCTTTCATTATGTTAACAAGTGTATTTCAGAAAGCAGACAAACTATGGGTTATACAGTTCTCATGAATGCTTTTCTAAGCATAAAATTTGCTAGCATATACAAAAATAGTTCTTTCTAAATCCACATTCCAGAGTTAAACCTCCTTTGATGACACCTTTTTCCCAGTCATATTCAGATATATTCAATTCTTGTGTTTTGCATTCAGATCAGTTTAGGATCTATTACATGTCACACTCCATAACTAATTCAAGACATGTAAATTAATATACCAAAAACATAATATTTTAAAGGTCAATCACATGAATTGGATAATGAGAAATACCCTGAGACCTAGAAAAGCTTGAGAACTGGGCCAACGGGAAGCTCATGAGATTTGACAATGTCAAGTGCAAGGTGCTAAACCTGAGTTGGTGCACCACCGGGTATCAAGACCAGGAGGTGAATGGATCAAGATCCTGACAAGAAGTACTTGAGGGTGCTGGTGGACAAGAGGCTGTGCATGAGCCAGCAATGTGCCCAGAAAACCAATCCTGCCCTGGGCTGCACCAAAAGCAGCGTGGGCAGAAGGTTGAGGGAGCGGATTCTGCCCCTCTGCTCTGCTCTGGTGAGACCCCACCAGGAATACTATGTCCAGCTCTGGGGTCCCCAGTGCAGGAAGGATATGGACCTGTTGGAACCAGTTCAGAGGGCCAGGAAGGTGATGAGGGACTGAGCACCTCTCCTATGAGGAAAGGCTGAGGGAGCTGGGCTTGGTCAGGCTGGAAAAGCGAAGGCTTCAAGGTGACCTAATTGCAGACTTCCAGTACCTGAAGGGAGCCTATGAGAAAGATGGGCAGCGACTTTTTGCATGAGAGTGTAGTGACAGTACAAGGGAGAATGGCTTTAAACTGAAAGAGGGTGTGTTTAGATTAGAAATTTTTCGGTCTGAGGGTGGTGAGGCACTAGAATAGGTTGCCCAGGGAAGTTGTAGATGCCCTATCCCTGGAAGTGTTCAAGTAGGCCCTGAGCCATCTGGTCCAGTGGAAGGTATCCCTGTCCATGGTGTGGGCGTTGGAACTAGGTGATCTTTAAGGTCCCTTCCAATTATTCTACAATTCTGAGTCTGTGAATTGTTCACTGTAACTTGTATAGCCTCCCTCATACTCAGCAAACCACAAATATTTACATCACAAAATGAGATACAGCTTATGTAGCAGGATCTCACAAGTACTCATTCATACCTGGGGACACATGTTCTACTGTATTATCCAGTAATCTCAAGTGTAGAGAATGCAATATTGACATGTAACAGACAACTTTGAGTAAAAAGCCACATAATAAACCTTTTTTTCCTATAAAATAAAAATTTACGAAACTTCCTCCAGTTCATAAATTTTTTGCTTTATGCCATTTTGCATTCAAACTAGCAAATAACTCACAACAAGTAAATTAAGAAGCACCTGTTTTGATACCTGTTCTAGATCTCTATTTTCTCACTTGTTCCATCATTCTTGGCTCAATCTCTTCAAGTAGCTTTAACTTCTATTCTTGTAAAAATAACATTTAGACAACATTTTATGAGTCAGAGGGGCAAATGGTTCACAGTAGAAAGAGTTTCCTTTGAAAGAAAGACCATTACTGAAGAGCTGTCTTAACTTTTAATAAATCCACTGCAGAGATAATCAAGACCATTCTCAAATGGGGAACATTTGTCAAAGCTGCTTTTAATTGAAATGTTATCAGAACAAATAAATAAATCAGTGGATTACTAAAGATCTAGAACTCACTCTAAACTGTAGAAAAGTCATACACTGAATTCTTGCGTACTGTTTTCCAAATTGACTGGAGGACTTGTAGTTCATCATTTATCATGTATTAGACGCCACCCCAAGGAAATAGGAACTAGTAGCTGCAGTACCAGCAAAAGAGGTGCCGATGTGGGGTCCCTGACTGCGGCTCCCAGGGGAGAAGGCAGCAGACGCCCCCCAGCACCGGCTACTAGGGTGGCAGGACCCACTAGATGGTGCTATTCGCCCATTTATTCAGTACCTTTGGCTTTCAAAGACAAAAGAATCAGACTAGGAAAATAACCCACAGAGGGGAGCGTCTTTTTTTGGGGGGGGGACGGGGGCGGGGGGGGAGGGTAGGATAAAGCTTCAGAAGAATATTTTATCAGCTTTCTCCTCATCACCTGTGTAAGCGGTGCTGTGTCCATCACATCTTTTTCTTGAGGCAATTTTAGATTAGAAAATTAAACTCTGCCTTAGTGTTACAAGCTTGGAGAGGTGTTCTCCCCATTTTAACTGTTGTCCTATAAAATAATAAAATGTTTAGGCTGCTCTAGTGATAATGTATATTATTCAACCAAATACTAATTTTATACCTTGGGAGAGTTTTTTGATTTTATTAATTCAAAGAAATAGTCAATAGGTTTGAAAATCATTTACACAGAAAATATAACTTACATTGCAGATTAAAAAAAAAAAAAAGCTTTAAGGGAACACAACCTGACCTTTTGTTTTCTGAACCTTTTCCACTTTACTCCCTGATTAATGTCATAAATTTATTGCATATAAAAAAGAAGAGTATTTTTTCCAAATGGCTTATGCCTTTTTTTTTTCATCATTTCAAAGTAACAGCCTATGTACTTTCATAACCCTTGGGGGCATACCAGGAAGCAGGGGGAGGATGTATAATATTTTCTGGAAATCCTGGTGTAAAAATAGCAGCTGACCCACAAAGGTCGTAATTTTATCCTGAAAGAAGAAAGCTACACACATACACCAAAAAAAAGTTACATGGGTAGGATTGGAGGGGAGGAATAATGGGTTGAGTCACAGGGAAATTTTCCTGGATGGGGGAGGGAGAAAGAGTGTCAACTACTAAGCCATTAACCCACAGCAAACTGCATCAGAAAAATAAAGAGTCATGATGAAAATCAGTGACAGTATAATCATAAGCAGGTTAAATAGAATTTAGAAAATAGGTGTCTTATTGCTGCAGACTTAATTAAAGTTTGAGAAGAAGAATTCAAGATATCAATTGCAGATTGTCAGTGAAGAATCATATTACAATCTATGTTTCCTAGCTTCTCTGGGAAAGTCAGAAACAAGGCTGAACCCAAAAGCTAGCTCCTACATGTTCAGCTAAGAACAAATCCAGTGCTTGCATGAATAATGATACACAGAAAGGGATCTGCTGATGGAAACTGCCATTACACATGCAAAGTTATCATCACACCTCAAGAACCAGGTGCAAAACAATGAGTTTTAACAGCATTTTTAAGGACTCTTTTTTAGAGACAGGACATAACCTCAAGCTGTGCCAGGGAAGGTTCAGGTTGAATATCAGGAAGAATTTTTTCACTGACATGGTGGTTAGGCTTTGGAATGGACTGCCTAGGGAGGTGGTGTGGTTGCCATCCATGGAGGTGTTCAAAAACAACTGGACACAGCACTTAGTTCTAAGGTTTAGTTGTCATGGTGGTGTTCAGTCAAAGATTGGACCTGATGAACTTGAAGGTCTTTTCCAACCTCAGTGATTCTGTGAATCTATGATGCCAGATTAATACATATTAGAATGGTGGACATAAAATCAAACTTCTTAAACTGTGCAACCGTTTTGATTATAAACCAAAATGGATTCAAAGGATGACTGCAGAGGTTTAATTTAATCTTTTAGATATAAAACTGACAAAACTGTTAAAAGTTACCAGCAAAACTAGGCAGTGAGATATTTTCTGCCTTTCCTTAACACAAATAATTTACTATCAGATTAAAAATTTCAGCAAATTAATAAGAAATATTATAATTTTAAATTGCTAGTAATTAAAAATAGTATTAGGAATTTAAAGCTACATGTTAAGAAGCCTTAAAGAATTGTTTTCAGTTTTACTGAAACACTGGGTTATGACTTCTGTTTAAGCACAAACAGACTTTGTTCACTTAGGGTACTTATGTATTATCATTAACAAATTAATATCTTGGCATAGCAAACTGACCTATAGATCTATATTAATTTTCAACATAAAAGATTATTTTGCACACATCAACAGCTTATTTGAGTTTCTTATGCTATTATCTTACCAGGTAGCTTATTACATTTTTTTGTTCACTGCAGGAAGTATTTTCAATACAGCATAATACAGACTAATTCCAATCCCTCTAATTTTTAATAATAAATTATGTAACCTCTGAAAACTAAAAAAGGTTTGATACATCTAGTATAGAATTTAAAAGTGCTTCCTTATATTTTCAAATGTTTCTTTATATACTAATGACTAATACAAATGTTTTTCTAGAAAGCTGACAACTTTGCTGCATTAATCTGTTTTAAATTTGTTCACCTTCATTCAAGGGATAGAAAAAATTCCCATAAGAGAATTAAAATAGACATGTAAAGAAGGTTGCTAAGAACCTAACCTCAGTTACTGTCATCTGAGGAGTGCATGCAGAGATGAACAGAATAAAATTGCCATGGTTCAGTTCTTTTAAGCAGTACTACCTACTGCAAATTAAGCCAAACGATAGCTTTATGTAACTCCTCTGAAGTATTAGGTACTTCAAGAACACAGTTCTGTATTGCTGGTCAAACTGAAGGCTCTCCCTGCATCACTTGAGTGACATGGGCTGCTTGAAAAGGCTTTTCAAACACTCAGCATTAATTGGTAACAGAGACTAGATCAAAATCAATCGAGCTCTTTTAACCTTCCCCAAATACCTTCACATCTTCAAGTTTCACTTAATGTAATTGTAAAAACAGGTCTACTGTTATTCAACTCTCAAGGGTGGCATTAACTTCATTAGGTGCTGTTTGTACAATGTGTTAACCTCCTCATTAGAACATGCACAGAGGTATTTTAGACTAATGAGGCTCTATTGTTATAACCTGTCCCTGCAAAATTGCAATTTCTTTATAAGTATCTGATGTGGTACAAACTCTTAAATGGCACATACTGCTTAACAATCAGTTTGAATTGATGTGTACTTGAAAATAAATGTTCCCACTGGGGACATGCAGGCTGCATGCCTACGAGCCTCAGAGAAAAAAAAAATTAAAGAAATAAAAGAATAAATATTTTTTAAAGAAAAAAGAAAAAGAAAAAGAAAAATATAGTGCAACACCTCACCCATTTGCAGAAGAGTGCTGCAGACTCCTTCCTTCTTTGCAGCCTTGCTACACAATCAGGCACGCAGCAGATAAGCTCTACAGCTACCACTGAGATAGAAGCATGGAATCATTTAGGCTGGAAAAGACCCCTAAGATCACCAAGTCTGACTGCTAACCCAGCACTGCCAGGTCCACCAGTAAACCATGTCCTGAAGTCCCACATCTAGGGGTCTTTTAAATACCTCCAGGGATATCAGAGTCCAGCTCAGCCAGCCTGTGTTTTTCAGTAGCAGCTTTTATTGACACCTTCAGTTCACATAATTCACTGCCTTCTCTCACTCTAGAAGAGAAGCAGCCCCAGGGGTTCAGATACAGTCTTCTCTCTCCCAGGTGCATGGCACAGGAGCTAAACTGTGATATTGCAACTGTGCTCACAGTGGCATGAAGGACAGATGGAATCACTCAACTTGGCAAATGCCTCAAATAATGCTCCACGCAGGACCAGTATACACAGCAACTCACTTGTGGTGAAAGAAATTAAGCAAAACAAGGGAAAACCAAGAGTGAAATCAAACAAAGAAATATCCAGGTTGTAAACAGGAATTTTGTCTCTGAACAATGTAGTTACTGTGCTCATCTTTACCAATTCATGCAGAAAAGGCATGAGGCCTATGTAAATAGAAATCGTGCTAAGTATAATAGCTTCAAGGGAAAAGAAATCCACATAAACCTTAGTTCCCCTTTTGCACTGACAAGGCTCTTTCTAATGGTCATGTCCAGGCAAAAAGTGTTTTGCTTTTAACACAATTGCACTGAGAAAGACAGCAGATAAAAACAGATGTCTGCATATGCAGGGGTAGAAATTTATCCTGAAAAGGCTTTCAAAAGGAAAAGGTTTCTTTCCAACAAAATATGTGTTTTTATTTTACTTTCAGGAAGCACTCTACTGTGAAATCATGCAAGATTAATCTTGTCTCTCCAACCCTTCCTCCTATTGTTTGTGTTAAAAAAAAATATGGTAAGAGGTAGAAGGGAACACTTGAAGAGCTGGGCTCATATTCTCATCAGGACTATATCAGAGCAGTAAGCTGCCACTTTTTTTGTAAAGAACAGAAAAACGGGTTTGAAGAGTTTATGTTTCCTGGATCTGTTTGCTCTCCTCATGGGTTAGTCTAATCACTCCCTGAGAAAGTCAAAGCAACTAAATCCATGGGTTGTTCAGGTCATCTTTATTGATTACTGTAGGCAAGTTTCTATCAAATGAGGTTTTCCTGTGCTTCCTATCTGCAAATTAAGTTCACTGTTGCAGCAAAGGGCTGTCTGACAGCGATTGGATCAGAAGTCTGATGAAGATTCCATTCACCTAGGCTGGGGTTTGTGTAATGCCTCAAATGCCACCCCTTCTTTAACAATTTCTTACACTGACACACTAAAGCTGGCCTTGGAGTTTTATTCCTATGAACACCTCATTGTTTTTTTACTGACAACTGTATTACCAGCTGCTATGTCACTGATGTTATTACTGTCTCATGCAACTTCTTGGTACTACTACATGAGGTAAACACTGCTGGAATTTCTTTTTTATTAATGCCTTTGGCCATGCAGTGCTCAAGAAGGGATGCCACTATACAGTCAGCAATGGTATTTTGCACTGTACATACCTTATCTATCAAGTAAAGTATTTAATAAAGCAGAGGTCTAGCCAGAAGGCAGCTAGAACAAGCTCACCTCAGAGATGACACTACTATGGATAAGGAGAAATCTCCAACATTTCACAGTGCTGTTTACTGAATTTATCTCTTCCTTTCATGTCAGCAGCCACCAGCTTGGTAAAATATTGTCACTTCTGATTCATAACAATATTTTACTCCACACTTGACTGTAATCTTTATCATTACTACAGAAATTTTGAAAGCATGACCTGGACAAACTCTTCAGATTGAGCTGTGTAAATAAAGATATTAGTAGTAGTATTAGTATTCCAGTACTGAAGAGAATAGATGAATTCACACTTTTTAGTTTGGACTGATCTTACTGCAAGCCTCTGGACATCACTTCAAGAACGGGAAATGAAGTCATTTAGAAAGCTCAATTTATTTAACTTTTTTAAGCATATCCTGCAAACATCCAGGCTTTATAAAGAGCAGTAATCTTTCACTCAACCAGACAATGTGTTTTTTGCTTGCTAATAACAAACCCATGTCTCTCACTCACATAGGGCAACAAATTCAGAGACTTTTTGCCTTATATTTCCCTACGGCCTCAAGTTCTTAAGCACTAAAGATTGAATTTTTATGCTTTGGCATTTCCCTCTCTTAAAAGAAGATTTTACAAATCCTGATCTAAGTTAAAGTTGCCCTTCTTAACCCCACTACATAAGACCTAATTCACCACCTTGATGGCTTTCTTCCAAGTTCATTAGGTGAGGGTTCGTTTCTTAAAAAAGGTTTTCCTGCTTGGAAGTAGAAGCATCCAAATACAGATATGCCCAAATATTTCAAGTGGGTTAGTCTCAGCTATGTGCCTCCAGAAGGTGAGCATAGGGGAGTTCTAGGGGAAAGAAGCAGATGATCCATACACTGGAATAAGCAAAACAGCATCTCCTGAGGTGACCAACATGCCAGGGAGCAGAAAAGACATAGTGCATGTTTCTACAGTAAGATTACTAAAGATAAAAACAGTCACTGGTTTCCAAAAACATGGATACCACAGCATTTAGTTTGTTCCTATGTCCCTCTAGGTCATTCTTCTGTGTCACATATTCATCTACCTCTCTCACTGCACCTGACCAGTTAAATAAGTTTTCTGTCTCCTTGCTCTGTAAATGTGTTTGTGATTCTATCAGTTCTGGTCTTCTGCAGCATTCAGAGCAAGATAGAAGGAGGCACAGCAATCCTCAATATCGTCCTATAGCATCCCACATACTAAATCTTAATTTGTTTAATCTTAAGCAGAAACAGGCACAACTCAAAACTCACTACATACAACCTGAGTGTATCTCACTGTTGCAAATTAAGCATAAGGTAGAACAGATCAAACCCCAGCTCAAGAGGAAAACCAAGAAATCTAAGATTAGAAAAAGGAATATCAGAAACTAGATATAAAACTTATATAAAAATGTCTAAACCAATTCTAGAGTGAAGTACATCTGATCCATATTTCCTTCTGGAATTATCTGTGGAAAGGTACACTTTTCAAATGTACAGTTCAGAGAAAAATTATTAATTTTTGCACAGACTTAGTCCAGGCAGGAAAAAGGAAAACAAAAACTGGAGGCAATCCTAACTATGAAAGACCATGCCGGTTCTGAATCAGAGAAGCTGCTTCTGTATGTGCCACAGAAAACAATAATTATGTGCGCTAAGCCCATAAAGCAAGAACTCAGTTCTTCAGGCCATTAGTAAAATGTTGTTTCCCCGATACCCCTCCTTGTTATTCTAGGAGTCATAACAGACTAATTATGCATGGTCTCACTTCAATTCACAGGCTTGTAAATTCTGAGACTAAGAACAAACTGAAAAAATGCCCACTCATTTATTCCCCTGTCTTTATCAAAAAATATATAAGGTTTTGTAGCTGCACTCCAGCCAAGATGCAAATTCTTGTAAGATTCTATATAATAGCATTCACTATCATCCCAAATCAGTAGTATGACATTCTGCCACAAGTACAACAGCTGGTTTATTGTTGATTTGATTCATTCTTTGATGGTAGTTGAATGTTTCGTTCAGAGTATATTTCCCAACATCTCTTTATATATTTTGTCTAACATCATCTCCCTTTATTATCACTTCCACTTGCAATCTTTATGTAGTTTCTTAGCAGTTACCTATCACATGGCTTTCCTAGTATAAATGAAAACTCTTGCTCTGAATACTCAGATTTCATCACTTTTTTCTTCCTATCTGATAACATGAGAACATTTTAGTAAAGACATAAGGACTTTAAATGGGTGCAACACAATAAACATTGTTAATGTATTTCCTAGTATCTCTGTGCTCAGAAGAAATACTCCAGGATCAAGAAAGCAATAAAAATGTAAAATTTATTTTCCTGGAGTAGTTAACTTTATGGTAAATTAAAAAAAAAATTCATTCACAGTCATGAGAATGAAAAAAAGAAAATAATTTTTTACATTTTTTAGGACAAATTCTAAGCTTTCAGTGATGAGTGTTGCAGACTGAGAATAAAATTGTATGAGGTTCAAGGAGATCAACCACATTTTTTCCGCCTCTGCCTGCCTATCAGAAACAATTGCAACAGTGCTAGACTCCACAAGATCTAGCCTAGCAGGTAAGCGATAACAGAGTGTCAGTGACAAAGGTCAGAATTAAAGGGCATAGTTTGAAAATTGAGAAAAATAAGGACACACTGTGCCGAATATGCATATGGAGTTGAAGAAAAGTAGACTAAAGGAAGAGGAACATAAAAAAAGGGGAAAAGCTGTTTTCATTGTATGAGACAGCAAGAGACAGAGTGAAAAATGTATTCAAGCTTACAAGCCACTGAGCTACCATTTTCTTCAGACCATGAAGAACAATTCTCTGGGGAGAACGTCTGTGTACAGCAGATAGCCACACCATCAGGAGTATCACCTTCTCCCCACACCTGATCCATCGCATCAGAAAGAAAAAAGATATTGGTGTCTGTTAACTACTGCTAAGAGGTTTGAAGCAAGCAGATAAGTAAACTAAGTACTGTATCTGTCCCACACTTCTATACATTAAATTTATGTAGGTATCTAAACGTCCTCTGAAAAAAATTATAGATATCAGGAATCAGAAAGACAGGGAGGGATTGACTGCATTTAAAATTTGCCTAGTGATTATAAACTACTAGGTTTGCTTACCCTTTCATCAAAATAGGGCAATCCCAAAGTTGATCATACAGTTTAGATCCCCTCGGAATACAAATGGCATGAATTCAGGTCTTATCTTCTATACAGGCACTATGAGGTCAGCCCTTTTGGGCTCCTAACTGCAAACAACCATCTATTCTTTTCCACCCCTAAAACAATCTCCAAAACATCTTAGGATTACAGTTGTGCAGAGGCAGAGAGAAATCAATAGTAAACTCGGTTTGTGTGAGCCTGATAACAGGAAGAGGAAATCTCCATCACTTGGACATATAATGACAGCTCTACCACCACAACATCTCTCTGCTCCCACCAAAAATACATCTTGTAGGCCTGCTCCTCTTCTTTCCATCAATCCAGGCAGTTACTGCTGCAATATTCAAGAAAGGTAAGACCTCTTAAAAAGCAGCAGCAATAAGAGTCTCAGGGCACTGTCACACAAGCCTGTTTTGCTTTACGTGACCATACATAACACCAAGTAGCACTGCAACAAAGTTCGTAAGTGGACTTGACAGCGGTAGGTTTACAGTTGGACTTGATTTTAAATGTCTTTTTGAGCATAAACAATACTATGATTCTATGTAGTCAGGCCTGAGCTAGACCTAATCTAGCTCAATAACACCAGCTGTATAGACACAAGAGCATTTAGCTTCCTGGCCTAATACCTGACCTGGTTAGTATGGCAATAGCAAGGGCAAACCTAGAAACCTTTCAGTACAGACATATGCAAGTAGTCATATAATTGCAGGCTGGAAAGTATAGACTTACCCTGTAAGCATGGAAAACAGTTGAGGCAGGCACAGTACTTTGTGAGAGAACATAACTGTTTTGTAGACAACAGCAAAGAATAAAATTGAAGGAAGGAACCATGTCACAGTTGTTCCTTGCTAAAAATGTCCCTGCAATTACCCATTTTGGGAAAAATTAAATTGCCTTCTCTCTGTACTTGGTCTTTAACCTACAGAAGGAACACAGTTGACATTCTGATTTTTGATGAAGGGTTTTCATTACATTTTACTGTACAAATAGATTGTTTTCAAAGATAAATGCTTCACATTAATGATTTACAAACTCACTATGTCATTTAAGTTCTCTAATCAGTTTTAAGAATGCTTCTTTCTTTGAAAAGTATAATAAAGACTTCCTATCCTAAGTGAATAGATGTGATCAACAAAGCAGAGTCAAGGCAAATTCTCCCTGTGACTAGAGAAGGAAAAAGCTTTTCTTCACTGTGTTTATTGAAGGTTATATCTCTTGTTTTATGGGAGAGGAATAAAGTACAGAGACTTTGCCTAGTTGGCCAGCCCTGTGTTTGTAGCCAGTGATCACGCAGTTCCAAGTGCAGAGTAACAAAGAGCCTAGATAGCAGGAAACCAAAGATGTACAGCGTATTTGTTCAAGGAGGCATTAATTCAGATTCCAAGTAGCTTAAATACCGTTCTTAAGTACAAGTTTCACAGGGAATAACTAAGATGATGAAAAGCATGTATTTCATTCCTTTTCTGCCTTTTTTCTTTGAAGATTTCTCATATTTATTTGGACTTTTCACTTCCAAACAAACAGTCATTTCATCTTTACCTTTGTTTCTTGGCTATTATGCTAATCTTGTATTTCAATAGTTAGTTTCACACATTTACAGAATTCATTACAGTTTGTATAATACTGATCACAAAACAAATTTTCTATTTAAAAAAGACCAAATATTTAGTTATGCAAAGAAACCAGAGACAAAAACAGTGTTAAAAAATAAAAATAAAGACATCATAGTTTGAAAAAATGTCTGAGTTTACGAAAAACAATTTGTATTGTTTCACAATTTGTTTATAGATTATGAGACTAGAAAGAGAGTACTAAATTCAGCATCTGCGTTTAGTCTCATGGAGAAAACCTCTTTACCATGCAGGCCCTAAATGAAGTTTAAGAGAACTTCTGGGCACCTTGAGTGTTAAATTGGTAATGTAAGAGGATTTCCAATCTAAAGAAACATCACTGATCATTTCCTTGACTAACCTAATCATTATAGTAATCTTCAACAAACACAAAACTGTGTTAGTTTGTAGTTAATGTTTGCCAATTCCTATGGAAAAACTGGTTAGGCAAACTAGTTTTGTCCAGTTGGCTTTTGGTACACCAAGAATTAAAATGCCATCTATTTTTAAACTGAACTGCAATGATTTTACTTTATAGCAGCTACATGCATATGTGTGCACAAATTTGTCACTGGAGAAGAGCAATGTAATAATTTGACAGGTCAGGAGGGTGGACGTAGTCACTTCTGAAAATACACATATGTTATTCAAACTTGAGTACTTAGAGACAGGTAGATAATTCACAAAATAGAATTTATGGCAGATTATGTTACAGTTTTTGGTACAAACCTGTCAACAAGACATCATTTGAAACAGAGTTCTTGTTTTACATTTCTTCTTAATTCGTGAAAACAAGTTATTGCTCTTAATAGTGACATTTCAAAGACACAGTACACCTAGACTTGTTTTCATGCGAACTGATGAAGTGCTGCAGATAAAACAGAAAACTCCCTTATGACATCACATCATTATGTTACTCATTAACAGATTTTTAAATCTGGCTTGAGCTGAAGTCACACCAAGACAGCCCTTCCTACAGCAGTGAAAGGCTGTGCATTTCAAGGATCACTCTAGAACTGAACTTTCCTAAGTCTGCAGTTAAGTCCATTAAAATGCTGAGAAAAGGAAACTCCTTGGAGGACTCCGTTTTTCATTCTGAAAGTTGGAACAGCTTCCGAAATTCAAGTAATGACACCCCAGTCAGTCCTACAGAGAGTACTGGATCAGTATTCATAAGGTAAATCCCAACATGTTTGAGCGTTCTGTATGTACTTGATGACAGGTGGGACAGGGCAGCAAAAGGGGAGGGCATTGGGAAAAAAACAGCAATGACAATACCCAGATGAGGAAGCTTAATATAAGAAGGCAATGCATAAAGAGATGATAAATCTTATGTTACAGATTGTACTGAGAAAGAGAGCACTACTGTAAAGGAGAAATTTTTAATGGGGAACAGAAGGGTGTTGTTCTTCATTGTTTGTGACACTGAAATAGGGGTTTGAATGTGTGTAACACTATACACAACTCAAGACTTAAAGCGACTCCTACAAGGTCATCCAGATATCAGTGATATCTGAGTGGATCTCTGTACAAAGCAAATGTAAGCTTTGTGAGATCAGGGAGCTTAACAAAATATTTTCATATGTGTTTTGGCCTATATGAACTCTGCAACGCTTATTAAATTGTTTCAAAAGAAAAAGCTACCTTAATCACAAGGAGTATCCATGGAAGTTGAACACTTGCATGAGTGACTGCTGCTAACGTGTTTGCTGATAGAACAATATTAAAAAAAAAGGTTTAAGGGGAAATCTGTTTTCTTACTTTGGAAGGGTGGACTTTTTTTATTGCAGAGCCCCACTGTGGTGGCATTTCAATGCAATGAAGAGTTCTGGATAAATCATGAACATTTTAGACAGCACAGAATATAAGAGAAGGAGATGCCAGAGGGCTTTGGGCACTTAAAACTTGTCCTTCTCCATCTACTACAGGAGCAAGACAAGAAAACACCCACTTTAGACATTTATTGGTTCTTTTCCCACTTGAAAATTTTTTACCAAGCACTTGTCCTTAATATCTGCTCAGTGCCAAACAAGTGATCACTGAAGAGTGATTTGGAAGGATAACCTCTACACAGTCTTTGTGTGGCTGAATTATACTTCTCTGTGGCTGTGCACAAATATTTTATATGGGGTAACAACTCATACCAGGAATTGGGTCACTACTATAAATGAGTCTGTTGGCCTCATTTTTGCTCTTTTGCAATGTAAGTAGGGCTTTCTAATATTATATCTGTATATCATTCTTTCTTCCAACTCAAATGTCAGAGAGACAACATTCAACAGTTTGAACAGACAATACAGAAACAGAAATTTTAAGTTTTAATTAGAACTTTCATAGACTCTTATCTAGACCTAATAATTTAGAGCTTATTAAAAAAAAAATCCACATGTGTTCTCGTATGCCTCTCAGTCTCATTTTCCAATCAGGTATGGGATGTAAGTACATACAGTGACATATGGATGCAGCAACAGATGTATATGACAATTAATCACTTCTTAAATTGGGCAATATAAAGTTTGTCCTCTTTTCTTTGTCCTGTCCAGAACACTGGGCAGACAGATTTACCCGCTTTTTTATTTACTTCTAGGTAACAGTACAGAAAAAGCTGCCATATATGCTCTGTTAGAAACATGAGCAGCCCTTTACCTCAGAACAGAGTCCTTTACCTCAGATTTCTCAATATTCAACCTGCCTGCCAAGTATTGAGTGATAGGGGCAGGCCTTCTAGAAATCCAGTTTACTCAGTTTCTGTTCAGTAAGGATAATATGGCCATAAGGGCCTGCTGTGAAACTATGCCTCTATCAATAGCAAAGATGGAATAGCAGGCTGCAAATACTAGACAATCTAATAAGAAGAACACATGATAGCACACAATGAGTAGCTGAACTGAGCTCTCACCACACTTGCTTTTCATGTGTTTGTCACAGTCATGATATATCTATCAAAAATGGGCCACATGAAAAATCAGGTAAAATACTTTTGGGAAAAATAAATGCAGGCTCTGCATTTTTAGGTAGTATTTTCAATACAGTCCCATTTTTCCTATGTATGAAGATGCACCCACAGTGAAAATTTACTGTATTTAATGACTGTTCTTGTTCATCCTAATTATTCATGCCTAAGGACAAAAACTGACTATATGCCTAAGTTTTCATATACCTCCGTTTTCACCTCACTGTAATTGGCACCATGTGGATGAGCATGAATTTTCCAGAATCCAGGGTGTTATTAACATTTCATAAAGGGGAGCTCACAGTTTATTACCATGGCAGCACGTTATTCCTGACATAGAGCAGAACTGATTTCAGAAGCAAATTAAGTCTCTGGAGCTATAGCTGAAGTGTCAGCCATGCATTATAGATCAGAAATTTGTATTGATAAAAGTATTGGCCACATGTGTATGCAGCCTTTTATCAGCATGAATGCATAGAGTTGTTCAGACATTAGAACGAAACCTTTTCTACTAGTCCAGATCAAAATATGGGCTAAAACAATAGGGACCTCAACCCCCCATTTGGAGCCCATCCCTATAACATGAGTCAATAACTTGTATCCAGATCTCCTAAACTTCAGAAAAATCTCAAGTCTTTTGGGTTTTACCAATCTTCAGAGTGACAGAAAGACAAACAAGCACACAGACACACAAACAAACAAAAAGGGTGTTTTTTCAGCAATTAAGATCAGGACTACTGGCCACTAGGTGTATGAATGTCATACTGCTATGTATGTTTACATCAATCCTAGCAATAATCACATTGCGGGTTGGATATTAAATGCTTGTGGGGGGGAGGAGGGGGGAAGGAAGATTCAGCATTTGTCAGTAATTAACACTGATATTCTGAAATTAATTGTAGTAATTGATATTAGGTGAAGATTATAAAAAACCCTTTTAAAAATACAGAAAAGCACGCACAGCTCGGAGGGCTCTGCTTTCTAAATGTAAAGTAACGGAAACGGGAGTCGAAAGGATCCTCAACTCTAATTCTGGCTTGCCAGTTCATTTGTTGCATTACAATACATAAATAAATTAAAGACAATATTAATGTTTTGTATTAATGTCTGTAATCTGACATTAATATTTACCTATCTTTTGCTTACAGTAAAATAAGAGTAACACTAGTAACAAACTTTAAAGATCGTTTTCTTACAGAAGGGTTTTTGGTTGGACACAAGAAAGTATCCCTATGATCAAGTTTTCTCGCTGAAGGTTTTTTGATAGAAAAGTGAACTTTTTTTAAGTAAATTCTGCATTGAAGTCATACCCCTTAGAATCTTCCAATGTACTGCTATAAGGCTGAGGCTTAGTTCAGACTAATTCAAGCAGTTATGTTAAAAAGATAGGCACTTACCATCTTCTAAAAGGTGTGTTGTCTTTATGGCTCAACTATGAGCACTTGGAACACTGCAAACCACTTTATTTTGCAATGGCTTGCACCTGGGAAAAAATTAATTGTATTCAACATCTGTGGCCTGACTATGAAGACATATTTACATTTGTGGGGTTTTTTTCCCCCAGAGTAATACACCTCTAATAGAGCCTCTCAGAGACAGAGCAGTAACTCAATCAGCTCAGTCAAACAGCATATTATTCACAATCCCATGTGATGTAACAACTATGAGAAAACTGATAGAAGGACTCGTT
>JAWWMO010000096.1:16230373-16244004 GCA_035047845.1 Dendrocincla fuliginosa | reverse complement strand
TTGGTTTTTTTTTTTGTTCTATGGAACTTGATACCGGTCTGGTTTTGATTAGACAGGGAATACAGACAGTTAATAATAGATGGTATTTAGAGCAGAGAATTTACATACTTGCTAATGACGTCTGCAGTGTCACAGTGATCTTACTGATGTCCGAGTGGTAAGGCAGTGTGAAACTTGATCTAGTTATTATGTGAAATGTCTATTCACTTGAGGAGAAAAACCTGACTTCCTCTGTCTTTAGCAGTGTTGGCGGAGTTTCTGTTCAGTATTAACTCAAAAATTTCATTCGTATTTTTTAAAAAAGATATAGCAATGCAAATATATGAAACTACTCACAGGTGAGTAATTGTCTTCCAAGAGATAGGTGTGGAAAAGAGCCTAGCAAGTACTTCTGAAATTAATTACCTTGTATAAAATTAGATTCAGATTTTAAGACAGTCCTTAACAATTGGGTTCATTCCTCATATAGTGGCATCTGGCATCGAGATTGCAGCTGTGCCTGCAGATGTGTTTTATACTAAAATTGCATAGGGAAACACATGGTGTGTATGCATGTGTGCCCATCCATATGCATGTTGTATACAGGTAGTGTGCTGCTGTGTAACTCTGCCTCCACTATGCTGTGTTTGACTGTGATCTCATGAGAAGAGACTTAACCTGCTCCTTAAACGACGTGAGGTAGTTAAATCTCAGTCTGGTTCATACCTATTGGTATTAACACACCAGTCATGCAGGGTATCACGTGTCCGAACACATTAATGCTTTTTTGCTCTTGGTATTTCATATAAATACATCTGCTGACTGTATATTTGGTATACAAAATACTGTGCTTCAGAATCAACTGCTTTACTTCCTTCAGATTTCAGCCTTAAGTGCAAACGGTGTACAAAGTATATGTAATTATAGAAATACCACATGGATAGGTTACGGTGATCTTTAACATCCATTTCATCAGCTGTTAAGCAGATCTCTGCTCCTGTATGATTAGAGTAACTGTAGCTCATTTTCTGCCTTTTATGATAGTTTGTGAGTCTCAGTGATAGTCAATGTTGGCTTCCCATTTGCATGGGGAAGATGGTGCTTGGTCTTAGAAGTCAATTAAATCATGACATTGTTTTGAGACATTGTTTTCAGGAGATGTGTTTTCTGCCATAAACAATGTTGTTTGTCACATAACACTGGAGCATGGCTATAGAGCTACTGGAGGCATTTCACTTCTGAGCAATCAGATTATACAAACAGGAAACACCTAAGTCTTCACTTGAGCACTATTGTTAGTTTTTCAGGTACAGAGACCAGTCTAATCTGTTCAGAGAGGACAGCAGGAGAGATTTCTTTGGAAAGGTTTTTTTTTCAGTCCAGGTGTGAATTAATTGAATTGTGCACAGTATGAAAGCAAGCTCATCAGACAAACCTCTGCAGAATCTAATTACACATGCAGAAAATGTTTGTTCAAACTGGTGTGGCATAGACAAGATGTTTAATGTAATAATGGGACACATCTTCTGAAAGAAGACTTAAGGCCTTAGTCCTAGCAAAAAGGTAGTTTGAGATGATTGCTTCTCTACAATGTGGATAGGTGAGGTAAAGTCAGTGTCTGGGAGGAGACCTCTGACCTGCCACATGCTTAGCAGAGTGTCCTTTCAAGCACTGGTACATTTCATCTTACCCTCTTGCCGACATCTCTGGTGAAAGCATGTTTTTTGTATGTCTCCTGTATACTGCCTAGATAGATCTCATCATCCTGCTTCATCTTCTCTGCTTTTAAAGCCTGCCAAAGTCTGTCATCTTGATTGCAGTCTACAACTTCCTCGTGAGTGGGAGAGAAGGGGCAGGCACTTTTCTCTTCTCTGTGGTGGTGGGTGACAAAACCCAAGTTGTGTCAGGAAAGATTTAGGTTGGATATTTGGAAAAGGTTCTTCATCCAGAGGGTGGTTGGGTGCTGGAACAGGCTTCCCAGGGAAGAAGACACCGCACCAAGACTGAGAATTCAAGAAGTATTTGAACAGCACTCTTGGTTGCATGGTATGATTCTTGGGGGTGGTCCTGTGAAGGACTAAGGGTGGGACTCATTGATCCTTGTGGATCCCTTCCAATTTGGCATATCCTGTGACTTTGTGATTTGGGATCCTTAAATGTTTGGAGTATCTCCCTTTGACTTTTAGTTTCTCTGGAAATAACTGGTTCCCGTATCTGAATAGACTCATGTCAGGGAATAAGAATGGCTTCCATAACATTCTCCCTTAGCATTTGGACCTTTCGCACATTAATTTCTTTGTCAAATCCTTTCGGTCTGCTAACAACAACCCAGTAAATTCAACAGAACTAAAGGATAGAGAATATCTTTTTATTTGTGATGGATATTTTCACATGTGTTATACCAAGCATAGTTTTTGATGGTAGGGGTGAAATTATTCCACACTATCAGTTTATTGTTTGCAGTAATATAGCAGTCGAACTGCTGTTTCAAAATTAATCCTTTTTGTGTAAAGGAAACAAAGCAGCAGAGCAGGGCTTCTAAGGTAACATGATTTGATATGTATGCTACCTACATAGAAGGAACGTTGCACCACCTCTGAGTCTGCTTAAACTCTAGGGAAATACTGTTCTGGCTCCAGTTTTACAAACAATTGAAGTTGTAGCTAACTTCTCTGGTTATTCAATGGGCCTTTTTCCTCCTATCTGCAATTTGTGGACCAGAGGATTGGTTTCTCACAACTTATTGTGGCTTCTGAGCTCTTAGACCTTTTACTAGGGGAATCAAGTGGTGTCCTGAGGAAACTTTATAGAAGGATTTTTGTGGCTGTGGGGAATTAAAGACAGTAACCACTGTATAGTTCTGGAAATTTTGGTGTCTTCTGTGTGCCAGAGAAGTGTTTCTTGGTTTCTGCACTGGGGCTGTCAAAGACAACTGTTGTCCCTTATGGCTCACTTTCCAAACTGCAGCCTATTGCTTTTGTTCGATGCTTCTTACTCAAACCAGTTTAAAAGGGAACAAAGGAAAAGTTTGTATTTTAGATTAATGTGGTTTATTTTTTTTCTCTTGAAAAATTCCCATTAATATGATTCATTATTACTTTCAAAAGAAGTTTGAATTTTTCGGATCCTGGAAAAGATTAATATCAAACAAGAAAACCTTTTGAAATTCAGAAAATTTTTTGCAGTACAAAGAACTTGACACACATCTGCCAGAAAGTTTTTGTTTCACAGAAACCATTCAGATCAGAAGGGATGTAGTTCCTCTGACTTTTAAAATATATTGATGAATAATGTATTTCTGAACTTCGTTAGAATGAAACTTAGTTCACTGCCTTAGTTTATGTATTTCATAGCACTTTTCCTTAAATACAACCAATGCTTATTTTGACTTGCTTAGATACAACGTATGATCCCATAGTAAGTACAGGGCTTGGCTTTGAAAATACTCCCTTAAGACAACTGTTCTTTATTTGGAAACTAGAGACAACTTTTCTCTTTTTTTTCTTTTAGATGTTATTTTAAGTAGGTTTGGTGGTAGTACCAAGTATACAATATAGGTTCACTTTGAGAAATGTTTATTTTTATATCAACAGTCCTGATGTCACAAAGCTTTTTTTGCTTTGCCATGATACTTACAAATGCAGTTCTTTTATGTGCGACTACTGCAAACTGTTGTAGCAAGACCCACTTATTTCTTAACTGCTCTTGTTCTAATTTTTTTTATGGATTCCTGACTTGTGATCTTTCTACAAAGCACGTATGAATACTGACTCACATGTGAAAATCTAAGTGCTTTAATTGTGACTTGATAAACAATGTTTGACTAGTTTTAGAATAGGAAAGGAAGGTTTAGGAAGGAAAGGCCTTGAGATGGTCAGCTAAAATTCTTCTGATACTTAAAAAACACCTATTAAGTGCTGTGTGGAGCTATAGTGATCAGAAGTGTGGGGACAAATCCTTATGTAACTTTTCACTATGTGAAGGAGCCCTATAGGTGGTGGGGTGAAGGATAGACATAGTGAAACCGTGTCAGCTAGTAGGAATACACCCAACTGCTACTGCCAGTGGCATGCGTTAATGGGTGAGTCTTCTCACACCTGTGTTTGGGAACATTGTCACTGTTCTCAGCTGCAGAAGACCATCCTAGAGAGGTGACCAGGCTGACATGAGTTAGCTCAGCATTTCCATACACAGCGGTCAGTAGGATTAGCATGTTGAGATGCCCAAGCTCTCTGCCATCTGAAAGCAGCTAGATGGAATGAGTTCAGACAGTAGAGGTTCAGAAGTAGTAGAAGTTAGTAGGGAAGGCAGATAGGATAGTATGGGTTTAACTATGAAGTAGAAATTAACTTAGTGGTGAGAAAAAGAGAATAAGAGTAGTAAGGAAAAAAAGCATTTAAGAGCAGCAAAGCATCTAACTATACTGACAGGTGTAAGTAAACACTAAAACCTGTGTTATAGGTTTTTCTGAAAGTTATTTGTAATACAAAGGTGTGAGACAGGCCTTCTTGATCAGTTGATTTCATTGCCATGTAAGAATAGCAGGCTGCTCAAGGCAATGATGGGCTCCAGTCAGGCCCCAGGCTCAAGCAGCTACATCTTAAAAATACGGCTGTATTATGTAGTCCTATTTGTTTGAGAGTTTCCATGCTAAGCTGCTCTTTTGAAATGCAGGTGTGATTGAAGCAGGCAGTTTTGCCACACCCTGTTCCTTATCCCACTCATGTCTGGTATTCTGTGGCTGTCCTCGGAGCCCAAGGATTTAGGGAATAGAAGTATAACAGATAGCAAGACTGTAAATAAGACATTTTCAGGATATGCAGAGTTTTGGAATACAGACTCCCCTATGTTTGCTGTGAGCACCTCGAGTTGGTAGTTCTGTCTTTAAAATCTCAAACAGCATAAAACTGCGTACTTGGGTTTTTCAGGCAGATTAAGTTCCACTTGAATCTCATGAGTTGCCTATTTAATTCTAATTTATGTTGGCTGAAAATAAAAGCTAATGATTTGTGATCAGGCAGAGCTGATCCAAGAGTGAGGGTATGAGGTTTTTTCCCATATTAATCCTTTATTACTGCTGTAATCCTTTCAATTATACAAAAAGTGTGATTTAGGAACTATCAATTCAGTGCTCCTGTGGGGAGCGCTCAGGGTTGAGGAAGGGTTAGATGAGGAAATATCTGCTGTATATAAACATAAGATGCCTTGAGAATCATGCTATTTGTCCTGTGATGATATCAACTCTAGTTTAACTGTGAAGCAGGATAACACCTCATTAGATCTCAATTAAGGTGTTCTGGTCTTATTCACCAGAGCGTAATAGAAGCAAAGGATCCTTTTGTGTCCTTCCTTAAAGAAGAGAGATTAAATCAGTCTGAGAAGCTTTGTTTTAGAGAGAGAAACTGTTCATACTAGAGATACTGTCATATGATGACTGTGGTGTTGCTGTAAAATTGCAGAAATGAAACATTTTAATGGAAAGCTTCTGTAAATGGGGTCATTCTGGCCAAGCATTAAATTAGTGGACAACATAGTTTGGCTTTGTTCTTTAATGCTAGGAGCGTGCTGGAGTCTTTCTGAGGTGTCAGGTTTCCACAGGCAGATGTGTGTATATATTTGTAATGTCACTTTAAAGTATAGTCATTCTTCGGACCCTGTTATTAAAGCAGATTTTTTAGTCTAAATTTTCTGAGTTAACAGTTTATTAGAAAATTATGAAAGGTGAGGAGAGGCTCTGATGGCACTTCTCTTAGCCTTCAGACTCTAGTTCCTTAACATATATCTGAGGCAGTGACATGTGCTGTGAAAAGACAATATTTTTGGTGGCAGTGCTGCTTTTGCAAAAGAAAACCAATGATTTTTGTATTTGGGGAGGAACCTTTATTGTAAAAATTCTACATGTGGACTCTCACAGAAGAGGTAAGTGAGAGGCAAAGTAGAACCCATCTTCCTCTTGCAACACTGAACCGCAAATAATCTACTAAACACTAGGTACTGTCCTGCAGGATGTTTTTCTCCCAACTTGCCAATCAAGTTAATTTCCATTAGTCATCTGAGTCTAAGTACTGAACATGGAATGCATTTTTCCTAAACGAGGCATTGTCTTTGAAACGGAAACTAGAGCTACAAATTTTATGAGCGCTGAAATATCCATGGCTGTATTTCAATTTTCCTCTTTTCATTGCTGAAATTCCAGTACTGGAGCTGAGTACTGTTCAGATGTATCATACCGTCAAGTCAGTAGATAAAGACTTTTCAGAACCTTAATATAAAAGATAATAATTTTGTTCTGTAATATAGTCTGTATTGTCACCATGTTGCAGTGGCATTTGACATCACTATGAGTCCTGCAATACACATTGCTATCTGTTTTTTTAATTACTTATTTTTCCCTCTGCAGTTCAGATGGAGAAAATGGAACTGATGAAAAGAGAAAGGCAGGAAAATCGCCTACTCTGTCCCTGCAGACTCCCACTGGTGAAATGGAGTTTTTCGATGACCGGAAAAAAGTTGATGTTGTGAGGTAATGTCAGAAATACTGTCAATTTTCTTCTAGTCAGATTATTAGAATTGTTACAACACATTAAAAAAGCTACACCGAGTAGCAGTATTTATCAGACATCCTAGTTGTGTGTTAGCTTGGACACTATGCAAGTAAACAGGACTCAGACCCACCTTTCAGGGTTGCTTTGTTACCCAACACAAGCAGTCAGCATAGTGGGAATTTAACCTTTGAGCTGGCTTAGTTTCCATGTTCTAGAAAAAAAAATATATTGCACTGTTTGGTGCCACTGCTAGTTACATCTCTTTCACAATCAATTTGACAGGCAGTCAAACTGACCTGCAGTTTGAGTCCTGGCCTGTTTCTCAAACACTTTCATGCTGGAATATTGATTGTCCATGGCAAAAATGTGACATAAGTTTTAATTTTGGTCTCTCTGCTGTATATTGCATTAGCTTATTGTAATGTCTCCACAAAACCAGTAATTCTTCCTTTGTTGAAGAACTTCAGTGCATTTTAAATTCTTCTAAAAGAAAATTAAACAATGCTAAAATCCTACTTGCTTTGCTTGCACACAACTTTAGCATCCTTTTCACTGTGTCAGCTGAGCAGTCAGTTCAAAAGTCAGTGGTCAACTACTGACATTGTAGTTTTGATCACAAGGCAAATATTTAAAAACCATCTAATTTCATAAAGCATCTTTGAGGAAGAGGTATCTGAAGGAATATGTCTTTTTTTCTCCTGAATCTTTCTAGTTATACCTCTCAATATAATTGATTATGTTTGGTGAGGGGTAGGCAGGAGTTTTTTGTAAGGCCTACTGCTTGTTTTAGTTTGACCTGTACTTTATGTAAGCACACAAATACATGTACACATGTAATTTAGAGTTTTCCTCTCTGAGGAACCACCTGAGATAATGGAGCTGCTTCTCCTATCTAAATCAGTCCTGCTATACTATCTTTTTTCAAATGTGTCTACACTGGGTTTTCAGTTCCTCTCACCCCCAAAGTATTTACTGTAAATACTGAACTTCTCCAGTTTATGCAAGTAAAGAAGACTTGTTTTGCAGGATATGAAAACTTCTCACAGAATCACAGAATATGCCGAGTTGGAAGGGACCCACAAGGATCATCGAGTACAACTCCTGGCCCTGCACAGGACCATTCCCAGGAGTCACATCATGTGCCCAAGAGTGTTGTCCAAACACTTCTTGAAGTCAGTCTTGGTGCTGTGTCTTCTTCCCGGGGGAGACTGTTCCAGAACCCAACCACCCCCTTTGGGTGAAGAACCTTTTCCTAACACCTAACCGAAACCTTCCCTGACACAACTTCAGGCCATTCCCTCAGGTTCTATCACTGGTCACTACAGGGAAGAGATCAGTGCCTTCTCCTCCTCTTCCCCTCACAAGGAAGTTGTATCTGCAGTGAGGTGTCCCCTCAGTCTCCTCTTCTCCAGGCTGAAGAGACCAAGTACCCTCAGTCACTCCTCATATGGCTTCCCCTCTAGGTCCTTCACCGTCTTCATTGCCCTCTTTGGACACTCTCTAATAGCTTAGTCTCTCTCCCATATTGAGGTCCCCAAAACTGCACACAATATTCAAGGTGAGGCCACCCCAGTGCAGAGCAGAGCAGAACAATCCCCTCCCTCAACCAGCTGACGATGCTTTGCCTGATGCCCCCCAGGACAGGATTGGCCCTCCTGGCTGCCAGGGCACTGCTGACTCACATTCAACTTGCCATCAACCAGGACCCTCCCCAGGTCTCTTACTGTGGCACTGCTCTTTAGCATCTCATTCTCCAGTCTGTACAAACATCCAAGTGCAGAATCTGGCACTTCCCTTTGTTGAACCTCATGTGGTTGGTGATTGCCCAGTCCTCTAATTTGCTGAGGTCTCTCTGCAGGTCCTCCCTGCCTTCTAGGGAAACAACAGCTCCTTCCAGTTTTGTGTCATCTTCAGATTTGCTCAGTATCCCTTCAAGTCTTGTCATCCAAGTAATTTATGAAGATGTTGAAGAGCACAGGGCCCAAGATGGAGCCCTGTGGAACCCCACTAGTGACAGGTCACCAGTCTGATGTCACCCCATTCGCTATTACCCTCTGCACTTGACCCATGAGCCAGTTGCTCACCCACCACATGATGTGTTTATCCACCTGTATGTGTTGTCCAGAAGGATCCTGGGAGACACAGTATCAAAAGCTTTACTGAAATCCAAAAAGATCACATCAACTGGCTTCCCCTGGTCAGCTGGGTGGGTTACCTTGTCATAAAAGGAAATCAGGTTTGATAAGAAAGACTTTCATGAAGCCGTGCTGGCTGTGATCAAGGACTGCCTTGTCTTTCAGGTGTTTTTCAATACCTCCAAGAATAATCTTCTCCGTAACTTTACGAGCACATTTCTTTCCCCATTGTACCTTTAGCACAACAAGTTCTTCAGGTTCTTCAGTGTAAGAGTCCTGTGATGTGTTTTTATTTCTGCTCTTCAGTCTGCAACTGAAGGCATCTGAAAAAGAACTCTGATTTTTATGGTGTGTTGATATGCATTTGTTCTGTGCTAAATAGCTCTCAGAGATAATGTTCTTCTCTTCTGGATTTATGAAACAATTATTACACCTCTCTGATTTTCTGAACAGTCCATGCTATTAATTGCTCCCATATAAAACGGACAAAACTTATTTTCTCAGCCATCCACAGAAACTTTCCTCTGTACAGCTTCTCTTGAGTTGTATGAGGGTTTTTTTGGTTTTCCAGTATAAATGCCTACAACTGTACAGGTACAGCTCTCCATACAAGTGGCACTCAGAATTTTGTTTCATCTCCTCTGGGGTTGCTGACTGTTTTAATGATTTCATTACACTACACAACACAGTTCATAGCCATCCTCTGACTTGTGTACCTATGTTTCTTCTATTACACCTTCCAAATGAGCTCACATCTTGCAATACACATTTATGGGTTTCACCTCATACCTTCCACTCTCAACTACTAAGTTTTATCTTACTTTATCTTGCATTGGTAAACAATGTGCTCAATATTAGTATTTCACATGTTAACAGGAAACGAATGTGGAGCTAAGCACTGTGATAATTAATTAAGCTGTAAATTGTCTTGAACTTTTCTAACTTCCATACAACTAGTGGGGAATTTAGACTATCCCTTCTAAATTAAAAGACCACCTTCAGCGAGGAGTGATGTAGTTTAAGAATAAAATATTCTTCTCCTTTATTTCTGCATAATTCCTGATAAGATGGATAATAGTTATTTAAAGGATTAATATGTTTCGAGGAAAACCACATTCTGTTGGCAACTTATCAAGACTAATGAACTGAGGCCAGACTTATATCAGATGATTTTTTTAATCTTCAGGACAAAGAGCAGCACAGATAGTCCAGTCCTGACAATGGATATCAAGAGTGACTCCAAGATTGAAAGGAAAAAACGTGCCTCAAATCAGGTAGGGCAGAGAATTTGTTTCTTTGCATATAGTAAGACTAAACACCTAACTGTCATGAGAAGCCTTTTGCTTAGCAATATCATATAGTTCATGATTGTGTAAGGTCACAGGTTCCTTTTTCATCAGTGTGTTAGAGTCTGGATAAAACAGATTATAGAATTAATAGCCACACAGGAAAAAAAAATAATTAAAAAAAATATTTTAAAACAAGGGCAAATGAGAAAGTATGGGAAGGACAGGAAGTGGAGCAGGTCACCTGATTGTCAGACTGTCTAATAAAGTATGTGTCTTTTGGGTGTGGGGCTTTTTGTTTTTTAGCTGAAGGCAAATGCACACTTTCATAAGCTGTTTCTAGATGTTCCCATTGATGAGCCACTGAAACAAAGTAAGTATTAATCCCTGTGTCATTGTTGGCTGTGGATCCTAGATAAATATAGTTACCCAACAACTGCGATGTACAGAGAAACTACCTAAATTCTAAAAACCTTTAACCCCCGCTTCCTAGAGCTATAGGGCCTTCATTCACATGCAATGGACATTTTGTTGTAATCTTGCATAACTTAAATCTTTGCATGTTGGACTTGAGAATAGTAGGCCATTTTGCAATTTAGCAGAGTAACCGAGTGCAGTATTTTTTTGGTACTGAATCTTCCTTACTAAAGGCACTACTTGAGACAGTGCTGGTCAAATGATTAGCTACAGTTTTTGCTGTTGATACTTTAATTTTTAAAAATACTAATAGGAAAAGGATGTAAAATGTTTAAATATTTTACTGTTGTCTGTGGTACTTTCAACAAGGGAATTCTACGTAGACGTATAACAAATGTTTCTTGGAAGGAATACAAGGAAGGCAGTTCATGAGTGACTAATGGTTTGCTTAATGTCTGTGAAGTAAAAGCAGTATTTTGTATGTTCTGCTTCTGTTGGTCATCTAGTTTAGACAACTGCTATAGAACTGGAAGTTTAAAGCTGAAACTTTTATTAAACTCTTTACATTTTAGTAATATAATTACCTAAAAGCTAATCAAAAAGTTTACAGAAAGCTAGGTGGTACTCTCTCAGAAAGGATTTTTGACTTCTGGAGGCTAGTTTCATGTTACTATTCATTTCAGTCATCATTCTTCAAGTATTTTGAGTCTAAACTTAGACCTCTGACATCTTCTGAGCTTGTCAGTATTAGTTAAACATTGAAAATTTCCAGGTGTGACAATGTTTATCAGAAGGTATAAACCTAAACATACTGTTGAAAAAAGGACAAAACAAAAGCCAAATTGGCTTGGCTTGTGTTGTGATTACCTTAAAGATCATGAAGTATCTATTTGTTTCAGGCTTTACCTGTGCTCTGCAGAAAGAAATTCTGTACCAAGGAAAGTTATTCCTTTCTGAAAACTGGATTTGCTTCCATTCCAAAGTTTTTGGTAAAGACACTAAGGTTAGTGAACTCTTTATGTACAGAACAGTAATGCTATTCTTAATATGTTTATCACCAGAAGTTCAAATTATTATGCGAGACTTACCTCTTAAGTTTTATTGAATACAATCACTCTTTAGAAGTGATTCCACAAATTCTTGAACTGGAGCACTGTTATCCTAATTAGAGATCAAGTCTCTTGCTTAAGAACTTCCTGTCTGAAAAGAAAAAAACAACAAACCAAAAAACAAATGAAAAGAGAGGATCTGACAAACAGCAATGAGGGCATTGCCAAACCCATGTAGCATAAACTGCAAAAATTTCTCTCTTGGGGTAAGTATGTAAGAGAGAGGAGAAGGAGGAATTATGAAGGCTGAAATGGGTTAAGGACCCCCATACTATAGATGGCAAACTGAAGAGAAGGATCAAGCATATGGAGGCAGTTAAAAAAGAAGAACTAAAACTGGCTTCTTGACTTGAGTGGCAAAGCTCTTTGAAGGATTCTTCTAGCAGTCCAATTTTGCATAAATAGAGAATAGGGGAAAAAAAACGAGTTTGCAAGGTTGTTACTTCTGAGCCTAGTAGAAATGAGATGTGAACAGTTGGGAAGATCATAATTTAGTCTTTCTTTGTGACCCACCTAAGGCTTGGTCCCACTGCGGTATATTATCATACGCATATGGATAAAAACAAAGACTTTGCAAAAAGGTTTGTGTTCTGGCTCTGTTGATTTGGAGCTTTTGGAGTGATTTTGTTTACATAAACTGCTTTTTTTGAGGTTTTACTGGGAAACAGTTCACTTCAAGGATTTCTTTGGCTTCTTTTTTTTCAATTACATCCCTGAACAAAGTTCTTGGTTAGATACAGTGAATTGGATGCTGAAATCAGTTTAGGGGTTGAGATTATCTTGTTCTCTGCTGTCAGTCATTTTGGTGGAATATATCTGTCTTTGAAAGGGCTTTTAAGAAGGTGGAATAGGTTAAGAATGCTTAAAATTATTAAGAGCACATTGTCCATTAAAATTGAAGTTGCTGTACTAGGAATCTTCTATTACCATGCACAAATGTGACTACCTCAAACTGTGCAACAGCTTTCTAACTTCTAAATTCTAAGCTAAATGTTTACAAAACATAGTAGAACTGTCCCGAATAGAGAAGTCTGGAAAAAATATGCAGAATGGTAGTGATGTAGTACTAGGAAATTATCTTTGTCAACAGGGTTTTAAATGAAGAAATATATAAATATGTATATGATGAAAAGTGAAAACATTGTACAAGATGTGGTAGAATAGACAGTATTTGTAAATGTGACTATAGTGAGATTCCAAATTATTTAATACTGGGTTTTGTTTTCAGAAAATATCATGGGCAAAATTAAGAGTAAAGGGGATAGTCCTTATTACAGCTTTTTTTTAGTTTTTAGGAATACAATCAACAAAAAAGCAGAAAAATCATGGATACAATGAAAAATAATGTAGTGGGAGGGAGAGGAGGAAATCAAGCTGGACAGGAAGAGGAACGTTCTTAGCAGTCAGATACAATGACAAATTCTCGAAGACAAAAAAACCCTACTATTTAAGCTTGGTGATAAATTGCTTTATTGTGAGAAATGGCAGATCTACACATTCTAATATTTTTTTTTACATGAATTCTACCTGCAGAATGTTTTTATTGAAAGCTTTGGTGCAGGTAACAGCTGTGCAAATCAGAAATTTTAAATATGCAGTAAAGACACTGTGCATATTAAAAAGTAAAAGATTGCTTCTGCAGGATTGAATAGGCTCTGAAAGACATCACTTTCTTCCTAAGTAGATCTAATTTGGCTATATGTTGGCTTGATTCTTTCTTGGATGTGCACATTATCTTACACTTTCAAATTGCTTTCCAAGTTACTTGCAGGTTAGCCTTGTATTCTCAAATAATGATTACTAGAAATAGAAATAAAGTAGTGATAAAGCAGTGTTTTTACCATTTCATTATAATGCTGGGGGAACAGTACAATAAGCAATAAACAAGTGCTTAATCCCACTGAACTACACTTTAGCCTTGATTACGGTAATGTTACCCATCAAAATAGCATACAGTAGAATGCCATTAACATCTCTGATTTAAAGTTCCTTGAGGTGAACTGTGAACTGAAATAGAAAATTGGGAAGCTGCTTTTTTTGTGGCTTGTAGCAGGATTTCTGTTCAAACAATGTTTGGCAGTCTTGTAACCAGCCTATTAAACACTAATATATTTTTCTTACCTGAAACAACTTCTCATTTTATGATTTTCTGTTACTGCT
>JAWWMO010000096.1:16186320-16201647 GCA_035047845.1 Dendrocincla fuliginosa | reverse complement strand
CTGGGATTGTCAGGTGTGGGACATTTCAGTTGTCACAAAGTCTGTATCACACCTCTATCTGCTCCATTGTTCCAAACATGTCCACAAAGGATACCTTGGATAGACTTGAAAGAAAAAAAGTTCTTTATGAAGACCCTTCAAATCATCTTCTACTAGGAATGTGGAAAGGCAATTACACTCATATAGAGTTATCTCACATTCAGCAAAGATAATCTCCTTGTAGTCAAACTTTTCAAAGTTTATCTGTAATTTACATTTATTTGGAATTTAAAAACTCTGTCTTACCAAGTAGACCGTCTCATATAAAGTTTCCATGAATCACTTCCAGATTCTCTTCCCCCGCCAGTGTGCTTTTCACCACCTGTAGAAAAAAGGTTATAAATGAAAACTTCATTTTTTTTTTTGAGCATGGGAACACGGACTAACTCCAAGAAGTGAGACATTTAATAAAAACACATGGGAAAAACTATTCCTTTGCCCTTGTCCTCTCTCTGGCCTAAATTATTAGAATACCACCCCACACAATACATACAGCTAGTTCCCTCCCTCATGTCTGACATGAAAATACCTGCCTGGAGTTGAAATCTCATCATGGTGACACCAGATGACTTTGTTTTAAAGATACTTTAACATAAGACAACAGTAGAAGAATGTCTGGTTCTTATACTGTTTAAACAGTAAGCTGAATATTTCTTCTACTTCCTCAAGTATAAACAAAAAAGAGAAATAAAGACCAAAATATCTAAAGATTTTTTTAATGAAAATACTATGTGTTGTAAGTCTTATATAAACATGCAAACATTGACAACAAAAACGCTCAAGACTGTTCTAATTAAAACTGTTTTAAACAGTTTTCCACTGGCCATATCTCTAAACACCTTAAGAACATACCTCTGAGTTACATTCCTTTGAAGGGGAGAGGAGGCAATAACACATGGAACTCTTAAAACTCAAATACATACATTTTAAAAATATCTGTATTTGGTAGTTTAAATCCAACTCTAGTCAATATCTGTTTTCTGCTAAAGCAGTATAATTCCAAATTAACTTCACTGATTTTTTCACATTTAGTCATTTAAGTGGACTGATTAAAACCTTGAAAAATAAAATGGGATCAAAATTATAACAGTTTTACAGTGGCAATGTTTTATTCTGTTGCAGAGTTGATAGAAAATTAAAAAAAAAAAATTCCTCAATTTAAAAAAGAATGAAGTCTGAGGAACAGTACCAAGCTTCTAGAGCAAATGTTAGAGGATTTTACCATTTCACGGATAAAGAAAAACAAAAGCATAAGTGACATACCAAAAGCACCTCCAATCTCAGCTCCACTGGTTGGGATATTAACATTCACAATGCCACAGTCAGAGCCCTTTGGCCTAGAAAGATAAAACACAATTCCTCCTTAGGATTAGGAAAGGCTCCTTCCCTAAAATGAGAGCTATAAAATCCTCAACTAGCACTGCACATAGGTTTACAGAAGACATGAAAGACTGTGATTTTATGTCTCAGAAAAGTGGAAAAATAATTTAAGTTATACCCAAGCCAGCGGAAAATCCTTCCCAAATCCTTGGTAAAGATACTGCTGGAAAGACCTTGTTTTACTTCATTATTCCAGGCAAAAACCTCCTCTTCCTCCTAGAAGGAGCGTGTGTAAATGGTTAAGCCATGACTATTCAATGCAAAGCTGTTACAAAGAAGCACCGTGAGAAAAAACCCACCATACCAGAGCCACAACATAAACCTACTGAACGCCCCTGGGCAAACACACATGTACCATGGCAGCAATACCTCCACCGCTGCACAGAACACACTCTCTGCTTTTTCAACAGATATGCACAGTATCAACAATAGAACACCAACAACAGAAATCTATTCCCATACAGACTCTCATCTTAACTCCAGTGCTCTTCATGTAAATGCAGCTACACAGTGAGATGAGCTGTTACAGTGAATATTTCACAGTGCAGAACAAGAGTTACAACTACCTGAAGTGTTAGGATAATTGCATGGACATGACATACATATGAGATATCTCTCGTGACTCTTCTCTTAGCATCCTTGACACCTGACAGGTCTCCACTGTTATTTTACCTTAAATTTCAGCACATACAGTATGGGGGCAAACGTCTCAGTGTGGACAATGGGTGCATTATGAGGAAGGCCAGTCACAATGGTTGGTTCAACATAGTTTCCAGGACGATCTATCACCTTCAAAACACATAAAAACCAACTAAGCAAGTTTAAATCACCATCTGGCTTAGTTCTAGAATAGGAAAGGAATCCTTCATGGTCTGACTACCACAGTTGTGCCTAGCGATCAGAAACAGAAAGTCAGGTAATCTGAGTAGGTAACTGAAATTGTAGTTGTTTAAGTATACATTGTTTAAAATACAGAAACATAACTTATGTCCACTAAAGAGGTAACCAAATTGCAAAGTCTATCAGCTGAGACAAAAAACACTTCCTTTTCCAACTTGTAAGCTGATTAAAATTTTACAGCTATCAGGAATAAAGAAAGAGACATTGGAAGACAAGAATTCACAGAATGTTACATCAATGAGAATTATACATCCCGTATGATAAAATCATGCAAGTGGCTGTTTTAAAACTTTAGTATTTCCTGAAGTCCTACAAGAACTACAATTTTCCTTGTTACATATTACATGTTTGACATTCACCATTTACAGTGCTGTTTTAATTTTTACTATCACCTGCAGCTGGGGAGTGGTATAAGAAAGAGCCAAAAGCTCTTAAACACTTCTTGGAGGAGAAGGTAGCTTCCTAATATCACCATTTTTACCGTGAAGACAGCATTCCAGTTCAAACAAACAAACTGACTAAACTAACATCCTGTAGTGGCTGAAAGGACAAACTAAGATACAATCTTGGTCTAAGCCACCACATTACTGTATTTTTTTCTAGAGCACAAAATGTAGCAGGGAAAATAAAGGTTAAAGTCACCTTTCCACCATACACCACAGAACCACCCTGTTGCTTCGCTTGTTCTACTGCATTCAGGAACATTTTCACTGCTTCTTTGGTATGAAGAGGCCCATAGAGAGTGTCAGCTAAAAAGATTCAGAGGCACACTTTCAGCAAAACTGCATACAATTACAAACACTTATCATGACAATTTTGGGACTGTTTGATATGTCCAAAATGAGCAATATTAGACAGATTCATCATCTTCCTTTAGAGTTGTATTCTAAATGAAACCAGTTATTTCCACTTGTAGGTAAGTTACTAAAATTAGACGCTTTTGATCTATAATCCCTTTGGAATTTAAACAGAAAGAAACAAACAGAAACTTGTCTCCTAAACTCATGAGTTGGAAATAGCTACTTACAATCCCATGGATCACCGATGCGGACCTGGGCATAGGCCTTAGCAAGCTTTGCCACCACCTCATCATGGATGCTCTCATGGAGAAACTAAAATGTAGTAAGAAAGTTATAATACAGTGGAGTTTACACAACTATTCCTGAAGTATTGTGCTCTGAAAAGGGATGAATGAAGTATGGAGACAGTGCTGCTCATATTCAGCAAAACCTATCCCAAAGCTAAAAATAAACACAGGGCAAGGACTCCAAACAGCACCAACACTAGAACCATGTAGATGTAAAATCATTACCGTGAAGATTTAGCAAAGAAATAAAAATCTGTTTTAGTTTTAGTCCATATCATATCAATGGCATTAATGTGTTCTGTATACACTTCAGTTGAGAGTTCTAGGATAAAAACTCAAGTAATTTTATTGCTACAATTTGGGCAATCACTGCCCTTCCAATACACCCAAATCAATTAACCCACATCACTTTTGACTATTATTGTCCCAATCAACCCAATGCTGAAAAGTCTGTACAAACACTGGCTTACATTATAATACCTTTAAACTTGTTGAAAATGATTGGTTAAAAATAAATAACAAAGTAAGCAACACACACACCCTTGCTTTGCTGAAATCTAAACCCTCCACCAAAATGTGAAGCAGTCACAAGCAAAGAAGCTCTGGCAATGAAAACACAGAGAAACACAGAAGCATGCCAAGTCTTATTTTCCTGGCTTTTAGCACCCGTTACCTTTTGAAATACATACAAAGAAACTGTTTAGAGCTAGAATTACGGTAGAATGAAACTACATTCTTGGTTTTCCATCACACTCACTTTTTGAAAAGTAAAAATATGTTTCAAATATTATTTGTTGCTCTTCATAATACTAGGAATTACCAGGCATTTTCTGAGATAATTTGGAATTAAGTTAAAATTCAGAGCTACCCAAACTAGACAATACACATTCACTCACCAGCCTTCTAGCAGTTGTGCACCTCTGACCTGCTGTTCCCACTGCAGCAAATAGAGCAGATGGGATGACTAGGTTCAGATCTGCATCTTCAAACACTTTAAAAAAATTAAAACATGGGCACATTACTGAAGTAAACAGGAAGTTCACAAGACTTAAGATGCTACACAACATTATAAACTGACAGGCTGATCAGGAAGTATTAGGAACAGCTGCACTAGCATAGCACAGTTCAGATACACAGAAACGACTCAATACTCTTATTATCTCTTTACAACTGGAATTAGACACATGCAATTGGACATAAATGTAGGTCTGAACTACTGAAGAAAACCTCTTGAAATAAACCTTGCAAAGAATTTCAGCTTCATTTTAATTCAAGAACCTACAAGCAACTTCTTGCAATTTCTCCACCTTGTTCTTCTATCACTGAGAAGGGTATCAGCATAAAGCAACAATGGTAAAGTGCATGCAGATGGCCTTCCAAAAACAGAGCTAAAACACACAACTGTAAAATAATATAAAATAGACAGTGAGTTGAACCAACTCCTCTGGCTAGAAGATACTGAGCTCGAATGATTTCCAAAATATCGCTTAACTTAACCAGTTACACAAAATTCTCTTAAGTCTCCAAAACTATTATAAAATCTGAGACAAAGTCCAACCAAACGATGATTAGGCCATCACTCAAAGCCAATTCCAGAAAAAGCAAGACTTAGATAAGAAAAATGAAACATTTTTCAAAGTACAAAAGAAGTTTATGCTACGGGTTGCAAAGCAGCACAGGGAAAAAGAAAGACCTACTCAAATATGACATTCAAAAGAGTAGATGAGATATAGATAAGCACATCTGTTCAGAGTATGAGAAAGCTGAAACAAAAGGCTACAACACAACAGGACAGCGAATTAGGTATTTAGTTTATATTTTCTTTCTGACACATGGCTCAGGTTTATAGTATTCATGCTGTTTATGTGAGAAATAGACCCCCTTCACAATACCACAGATGGAAAAAAACTCCAACATTCTATTACGTACTTTTAAAAGCCCACTCCCACAACTAAAAAACCCACTAAAAATTACAAAAAACAAAACACAAAACAAAAACAAACGCAAAAAAGGGACAACTTGATATAAAATATCATCTATAGGACTAAATTTCTACAGTACACATTACCAATAATGGCATTGTTTCCTCCTAATTCCAGCAGACTTCGACCTAATAAAAACACAGAAAATAAGTTATGTCATGCACACACATATTCACTGCACCTCAGTCAGTGAGGTCACCTCTACCTAGAGCTAAGGTTCATTAAACATATTTTTCTGAATAAACAAAAGTTTTTAGGCATCACAGTCAACTAATCATTCAGCCAAAGCAGAAAATTACCCTGAACACTACATCTATCATGTGTTGTGAAGAAAGATACCTGGACAGCAGTTATGGCACAAAGAAGCTTAACAAAATAGGCAAAAATAGCGCTGGAAATTAAAAACACAAAAACAGGAAAAAGTCACAATATAAATAGTATGACACAGACAGAGAATAAGAAGAACACAGAGATCAAAATGCACACATGAATTTTAACTAGGCTTACGTATTTCTCTGGCAACTGTTTTATCTAAAATCTGAAAAAAGAATCCCAATCTACCTCTGAGTTTATATTCACAACCTGTTCTAGTTTGGTTTGGTTTTTTAACAGTTCTATGAACTTCAAATGTATAAAACGAGAAAATCATGTTCACAAAGCTTTCTGTTTAAGACTAAAAAATTAAAATCCAGCAGCTGACATGGATTCATGCCTGTACATTTTTAAATATTTGCAATGAAAACAGCACCCCTAAAATCATCACTTTCCTCCTATGTTTAAAAGGAGTAAAAGGTGAGGGCATATATTCATGAACACATTGCCAAAAGACCATAGAGCCTGGTTGCCCACCTTGACAATCTACATATGACTACATTCATGGCACGACCACACCCTTCTCTGACTGAGTAGTAGGACCACAGATTTGTGGGAAAAATGCTGAGTTGTAACAGAACTTATGGAAAAACGCAGTATCTATCTTTGAACGGGTTCAAACTCCTACTTTCCCAAGTCAGGGAAAAAAAAAAAAAGTGTTACAGCTGAAACAAGCAGTTTGTTTAAAATCCTGTGGGTCTCCACTGCCTTTACCATGTAAAGAAATGGGGAATGCACACACTCACCAAATCTCTCCTGAACCATGAGCGCTACTTCCTTGCCCACTTTTGTGCTGCCAGTGAAGGACAACAGGTCCATTCTCTCATCTTTAGCCATGGCTGTCCTGCATAACAGGAGACATACCACTGTGTCCAATGGAAGAGCACACAGAGGGAAAAGCAGTTTGCACCTTCCGCTTACACCAGCTTCAACACCAGGGCTTTAAAGTCAGAACCACCTCCTTGAAATGTCAGGTAAGTGACTGAGCTAGCAGCAAGAAACCTTCTTAGTCTGAAAAGAAGATCAAGGCTGTTTCTCTCAACCTTTTCAGGCCATATGATCCCTAAGAAAATATGCATATCTATGACTATTTTAATGCTTGCCATACATTTTGTCTTCTCTTAAAATGCTCAAAAGACACATCTGAATATGTATTTGTACTGTGAATTTCCACACTGTTAAAAATCAAACAACACAGCTTCCAAGCACAGGGATACATCTGTAAGCAAGTGCAGAGTCCTGTGTGAGCAAGGAAAATGGGGATGTATTCTCCTCCACAGGTAACCCAAAAGGCCAGTGGGCTAAACATTTAAAACTCCTAAGAACATGATGAGTGGAATTTAATATGGCCTGTATTCTTTGTGTACAAGCATTTGCAGAAGTAGAATATAAACTTAGTCATGTCTCTTAATTTTATACCTGTTATCTGCTAGCAGCTGATCTCACAACAGCAAGTAGACATATTTATTGTATTTGGAGCAGGGCCAGAGTTTCAGACCAGCTGACAAAAATCATGGCAACATGTGCATCTACTGGGAACCCTGGAGCCTGGAATAACCTTACTAAAAGTACCTCAAAGAATATTCCTTATTCTCTGTACAGGTTCACATAACATAAGAAATGTTACCCACCCAATGTCTGCTCCACCACAAACCAAAGAACAGATTGCTCCAGGCAGCTTGTTATCCTCCAAGACCTTGGCAACTATTCTAGAATCAAAGATGACAAATTTTAGAGATTTCTGACAGGTGCAAATAGGAAATGAACCATTAAAACTGTCTTGGAGTTTTGGGGTAGTAGTGGTTGGGAGTCATTTCTCTCAGGAGTTAATATTAAAGCTACAAGACGTAATTAGCTATTTTAAGCAGCCTACTTATATTTAGCATTTTAAAATAAATGTTATTTGTAATACACAAGTAAGTATTTTAAATGCTAACATATTATACAAAGCAACAATGAACCTGAAATAAGTATTACTATGTCATTTATTCTTTGGAGAAATTATTTTTATGGAGACTGAGTTTTCCTTTTCATCCAGAATGAGTTTTGAACCCTGGAAACACATGCTAATGTGTTCCTACCTTTTGAATAATAAAGACTGTGTAACAACATCTTTAGGATATGTGTCTACAGAGCCAGCCAGAAGAATTTGCCAAGAAACTGAGTGCTAGGGTTGGGCTGAGACTCAAAAAATAAGGGCTGATTCTGAAACACTAGTGTGCGGCTGAAATAAACTGACTCTCATGAGCAGTTCATCTTCCACAAGGAAGCAAATCACACAGCCAGGCCACCTTCAGCAGAAACACAGCCCCAGTTCCAGAAAAAAGTAGCCAACAGTATAGGTAATATATACAGTTACTGAGAGGAACGCATTTCTTCTGACTACTATACACTACCTCGAACAGAAAAGTTGTTTAAAAAGCAAAACAGAGAGCAAAGAAACCAGAACTTACTTTGTAACAGCAACACTAACAAGAGATGTTGAAGGAGCACCCTTCCTAAAAAGGGAAAAAAATAAAAATGGAATTATAATTTTTTTTTAATTCTAAAATTCTACCCACTTTGGGTAGGCTGGTTTTCAGGCACATATTAAGAGACAAACTCCAGTGTTTGTTTTCACAGCTGAGCATTCAGAGCTTCTACTGAAATCCATGTGAACAAGGGCTAGGCCAGATATCAGGGTGAAGTACGCAGACAAAGCAAAGGAGGATGCAAGAGGAAGCAAAGCTACTTTTTTAGATTTTTAATCTTAGCTACACCAATTCTGAATATATTAACTGTTCACTATCACTATTGCAAGCCCTCAACCTGGTTTCTTTATTAACAGGCCATTTGGCTAGGTCCTGGATGCATCTAAATCTTAATATCTCAAAAAAGAGGTTACCACAAAATAAAACAAAGCTCTTTGACTACCAATGGACCTAAAAATAAAAAGAAATCAAGCCTACATTAGATAGAATCAAATATACAGAAACACCAGACATTCAATAGCAGTTTCATGCCTGAGACAATAGCTCTCTAACTGAAAATCCTGACAGCAGGTTGGAGAGCTAGATCTTACCAGAGGCAAGCGTTTCCACAAATCATTGCAATTGCACTGTTCCAACCATAAACTGCAACAGGGAAGTTAAAGGCTGTGATGATTCCTACTAATCCAACGGGATTCCACTGCTCTATAAGGGCATGGCCAGGTCCTGAAAGCAAAGACACAACATAATACAATTTTTATCACTTTAGTGTTTTTTTTTTAAAAAAAGGAAAATATCTAAGCAAGGAACCTAGCATCATTCCTCAGTCCACCACAGCATTAGCTTGTGAACAGCTGCACTGCATGTGCTCTGCAGCTTACTGGATCAAGGTTAGCTAGAATGTACAAAAAGCTAATGACATGATAACATAATTAGCTATGCAGTTAACATCATGATTACTGTGTCCTAATGAACAGTTGACAAAGAGATCTCTCCTTTCTAACTGCACTGCTGAACTTTTTGCCTACTTTCCTCTGTCATCCTTCATTAACAAAGAAATTAAAAAGAACCTAAGGCTTCAAAGAGCAGAGAAAAAGCGACTCACTTGCTTACCTACCACTTCATTAGGCACCTCATTAGGTGATGCTACTGCCCACCAGCGTAACTATTCCTAAGTCTCCATAAATAACACTTAAAGAACAGAGAGCCTGCTGCACTACGATATCACATATTTACAATACCTCTCTATCTCTTTACTTTTAAAAAAAAAACACAAACAAAACCAAAAAAAACAACACACATACTTACTTTCTGAAGGCAAAATAGGTCCACCAATCATGCGGGACAGACCAACAGCATAGTCACAGACATCAACATACTCCTGCACTTCCCCAACACCCTCAACAAAAATCTTTCCCATTTCCAAAGAGACCTGAGAAAATTAAGAGTGAGACAATTTTTTTAAGTGCCCTTGAATCCGAAATACATTTTGTTTCCCACCAATGTTAGGCATACCTATACACCAGGTAAGATTTTAGTACATATTTTTTATTAGAAGAGAATCACCTCTTCCTGAGTTATTCATAGTTTAAAGAAACAACACAATATAGACAACTAGACAGGAGTCACATCCCCATACAAAAGGAGGAAATCAATAGAGGGACTTTAAAAAAAAAAACCCAAACAAATCTACAGAAAGGAATATCCAACACTAATGAGGTTCTCAAGTTTAGATTAATAGAACACTAGGTTTCCATCAAAATATTTGCACACATTGTGGACCAGGCATGGAACACACTGGGAAAGTGGCATTACTCTGCTACAGCCAAAGAAAGTGGTTACTTACATTTTTCATATGGAAACCACTCATTTTATAACATATCAAAGTGAATTTGAGAGATTTAATTTGCAGATACTGCTGAAAATGTCTACGTATCCTTAGCATTTTAGTAACCTGGGATGTTTAGGATCGATTTAGTTTTATTTTTCTTTTTTTTAGCTGAAGTCAACCCTAAACTATATCCTGTTAAAAGCATGTTAGATTTACTCAGCTGATATATAAATTATCAATGAGAATAAGCTGGTGTTTGAAGACATTCCCCTCCAAAAAAGAGAAAATTTGCAAACTTAGGAACTGAGAAGTCATCCATCTACCTCCACTAAATTTCACTGTCATGCTCTAATATACAGGTGTGACTTTCATGCAGATGTTTCTGATGCCTAAAGATTTGTTGTGTATTTTGTAGATTTTGAGAGTTTTAGAAGAATAGGTTTTGTTGCTCACATACTGAGTAGTGTTAGAAGTTACTAAAGTGATTTTCTCACGTATTCTTTGGCTTTCTGAAGGTCATGATGTTTTTCAGAGACACCTGCAAGATTACTTGTAGACAAAACAATACAGGAGCCCAGAAACCCTTGGAGGTGGTCCAAGGGGCATAGCCTGGGACCCTGGTGGGTGGACCTCCAGGAAAATTGGAAGTTATGATTGGTTACAGATATCTAATATGTTAATTGTTAGGAAGAGTGTAAAAACAGTAACATTATGCAGGGCGGGGTTCTTGGATGCAGATTGAGATCCTTGTGGGATCAACACATGTTTTGTAGGCCCAGCGGAGGCCTAGAAGCTCCAAACTCCCAGTAAAGGTATTATCTATCTTTCTCCATTAATGTTTTCTCTGAGTGCCTATCTTCCAGGATTTTAAGCATGATTACCTACCACTCTAGACTGATTATTGTCTTTTGAAAAGGCTGTTCAACAACAAACCAGGTTCAAAGGATTGCAATAGGACTTTTCTCCCTAAGCAAAGGTTAAAATAAAGGTGACTAAACGTATTTCTATGATGACTGTGGTCATCTCAAGCTAGAAGGAATAGCCCCAATCTGTGACCAAAAATGGAGGGACATCAGACATATTTACTAAGAAATGCAGCAGTGAGACTGTAAGTGCATCAGAAATACCTGGATACTTCACAAGGACATTGTGAAGCAAGGCTGGAAATTTCCAGTGGCATATGAGAAAGATGAGTTTCTATATCATTCCCTTCTCCATATCCTAAATCCAGGGAAAGCCCTAAAACCTGAATACCTACTGTACCTCTTTCACCCTGAAGCTCATCCTCAATCATAAAAGAGCTGAACAGACATATTATCTGTTTGGGAAAACGTGGCAATAGAAGTTTTGTTGAAGGACCACAGAGTGAATTTCTGTCTGTCCACATTCACAGCAGTACTGTTTTTGAATACAAAAGTATGTTGGCACTCTAATTCCACCAAAGAAACTCTGCTGAGGAGACAACATCAAGGGAAAGAGCAGAACAAAGTTTTGAAGGTTAACAATATGGGCTTGACTACACATGGAGTTATTCACTGACAGCTGTTTCTGAACAGCAGCACATATAGGCAAGCCCTGTAAAAGGAAAGTGGCAAGTTCCCCACTTGTCTCCTTTTCTTCCCTAGCAACTAGGAAGTGTTTTAAAGGAGAAGTCCTTCAACCTTTATGTCCTGCACAGCACTGCAAGATCTCATTAAGACCATCTCAGCTTCTGAAGCCTTATACCCCTAGATGTCAGTTGGAAGAACCCTGCAGATCACCCCAAAGAGCTCAAGGTTAAAAGCTCCGTATTAGAGGAAAGTCTTTTTCAGGATACTTTTAGTATTTAGACAGTTCCCTATCTGATAGGAAAGTGGGAAAACAGCTGAGCAACAGTTGTAACTCTCCTCCCAAACAGAGTACAGGTTCAGAATGAATTAGATTTTCATTTCCTAATATATATTATCATTTCACAGAATCACAGAATATCCTGAGTTGGAAGGGACCCACAAGGATCACCAAATCAACTTCTGGCCCTGCTCAGGACCACCCTGAGAGTCACATCATGTGCCTGAGAGCATAGTCCAAATGCTTCTTGAATTCTGTCAGGTTTGTGCTGTGACCACTTCCCTGGGGAGCCTATTCCAGCACCCAACTGCCCTCTGGGTGAAGAAACTTTAATATTTAACTCTCCTGCCACAGCTTCATGCCATTCCTATGCCAGTATACTTTTTAAAATATTTTTCCATCTTTTTTAAATTAAAACTTCTTTAGGCAAGCTAACAGCAAAGCAGTTACTCAACAATTAAGGTTTGTATTGCAGAGCAGAAATTTAGAAACTAAGAAAATCAGTTTTGACACACCCCTCAGACTCATGCCCCACTCCCCCTTATCCCCAAGCAAAGTTAAGCTACTTCTGACAACACCTTACCAAGCTTCCTAAAACTTTGATTTTTTGTCTCAGGGCATCACCAATCTGTCGTACTATTTCTCCACGTTTAGGTGCAGGGATCTAGTCAAAACAAAACAGAAAAATCTACATGAGATTGAAGATCTGTGACTTCAGCTGCATACATACTGATGGGTCCTCTGCCCCTGTAGTAAGCAGACACTGATTACTGTGCTCTTTCCCAAGACACTGTTACTTGTTCATTTTTATCATGTGCACTACTTTACAAAAAACTGTTTCCTGCCTCACAAAAGCCGGTAACACTGCACACAGTTATGTCCCTTCAAAATTTCAGTTCCATGGGATAGTGCCAGAAACATTCAGATTATTAGTTCTGTTCAGCTGCATCACCCAAAATACTCCCAAACAAGCAACTGCACCTCAAGAAACTGGCATTTTTCATAAAAAGAGGATTTACTGGTTTCTGAGCCATGGAAGTGTACTTAACAACACATTTTCAAACTTATTTTCAGTATGTCATTTATATTGTTATCAGATGCTGAGACACACAGAAACCTCAATCAGGAAATATTAAGCCCATATACTAACTATTAATAGATCTTTTTAATGTAATATCAGTATATTAAAGAATAATCAACAGCCAGGATCAACTGCAGATCATATACATGCAGCAGGATTTACAGGATTAGAACAGCAGTTTTCTGTAAAAACAGGAGTGAGGAATACATAAACCATGCAAGCTTATCTCTTTAAAGGCAAAATCTTTCAGATAAGTTCATTACAAACAACAACATTCACAAACTAACAGCTTTGAGAAAAGTCTTTAAAGGAACATTTGATGTGTTGATCTGTTGGACTGCCTTCAGATTATTTCCAAATACGTTACATGTCACCATTATACTCATAGATTGTAAAAAAAGAATACATACTAATACATACTGAGGAACCTGTTGTGTTTGTCCTGAACTCTTGTTATCTTCAGAAAAGGCAAAACTTTCCTGGCTAATACACAGAATGCTCAATAATTTATGAAATCCAGGTTTCAGCTTCTACCAAAGAAACAGCAGGTAGCTGTAAGAACTAAGCCTGGCATGGCCATCAACAGAATGGGTGTTGGCTGGACACAGCTGGTACGTTTGTGCTGGGAACTACAGCTTGCTAAGGAAAAATAGCTAGCTATTGTAGGCAGCTACATAACACTAAAGCTTTCAAATAACACAGCTGTCTTGTGAAACACCAGGACAGCAGGAGAACAAAAAAAAGCATGTTTACAACCAGCAGTCTTTCTCACCCCATGAGAACAAGATGAACACCACCAGTTAAATATCCCCGCAGAGTTCCCTCAGGAGAAAGCCGTGCAGCAAGAGGAATCAAAACACACGCACAGGGGTAGTTGCTTACTACAAGGTTTCTGAACTTCACCAGACCTGCTGACAACAGCTCACTGGTACAAGCCTAGGCAAATCTGCCAGGCTTTTTAAAACAAACATTTTCCACAAGTCAATGTCCTCATCTTTGTACCACAATGGTATCAAGCACGATCTCTGCGTTTGTTTCTTGCGGCATCCATTGCAGACTTTTGCTTTAATTCAACATACACAGTATGAACACCTCCATCTGGTGGGGCAATTTAATAGCCTGTATCTGCCAGAGATCTGTTATAAAAGAGAACTTACATCAGCCCAGACCTTCCATGCCTCTTTAGCCTTCTTTACTGTTTCTTCATAATCCTCCAAACTACCCTATATGAAGAAGTATGTCAAAGAAAAAGTTAGGAAAATCAAAATCCCAAAACAAATGCCACAGAAAAGCTTCTGCACTTAAGATGGTTCTAGCAGAGAATATTCGCACTACAGGATACCACTTTCACAGGATGTTTCTATCCTGACACAGTTTGGTCCCAATAGGACACACAGTTTTAAGTCACTGTCGAGGAAAAGTGTACCTCCTGCCTAAAGTGAAAAACCCCATGAGCAGAAATTTTCCTTCAGATGTTAAAGGATCCTCCATAAACAATAACGGTAAGGGAGACAAATATATATGTGTACGTATTTACAACTTCTTTTATCTTAGATATTACTGTTACTAACACTATTTAAAAAAACGGTGGGAGGACTTTCCTACTCCATCAGTCTCATCGGGCACCAAAGACTAATTGAGTCCTAATACACAAAAGGAGTAGGTTAGCACATCGCGCTGTTCTCGCACTAAAAGCCTTCATAAATTCACCACGTGAGTGCCACGTCGCTCCCCCTCCTCCTTCCCCCCGGCCCCCAGCCGCGACCTGCCCCGCTGCTGCAGCTCCCGCTGGAACCGAGCCCAAAGGGCAGGCGCGGGCCCCTCGACCTTCCCAACAACACTCGCAAGACCGGGAGGCTGGCGAGGAGGGGCGGAGACGAAATAAAAGTCCAACAGCCTGTTTTCTTCCCAGAAACGCCGCTGGCGTGTTTCCAGCCCGCGATGTGCTCCAGCAGCCGCCCCTCGGCCCGACACCCCCGGACCCAACACCCCCCGGGCCCCCAGACCCGACATCCCCCCGGGTGCTCCGTGCCCTTCCCCAGCGGGGCCGCGGCAGGAGCCGCCCCCCGGCCCCCGCCTCGCTCCGGCCGCAGTGGAGGGGGCTGCTCCCCGCCCCGCCCCGCCCCGCCCCGCCCTGCCCTGCCCTGCCCTGCCCTGCCCTGCCCTGCCGGGCCGCGCTCACCTGCCGGACGCTGGCGATGGGCTCGTTGTTGGCGGGGCAGTACGTGGTCACCACCTGGGAAGGGACGGGACCGGTGAGCGCCGGGGCCGAGCTCGCCCCTCCGCCCTGCGACCCGCGGGGTCCCGCCGTTCCCCCTCCCCCCCACCCCCACCCCCCCCCCCCCCCCCCCCCCCCCCCC
>JAWWMO010000096.1:16140934-16151117 GCA_035047845.1 Dendrocincla fuliginosa | reverse complement strand
CTGTTAAACTTGAGTCATAAGTTTTTGAAAGTAACTTTTTATGCATCTTTATGTGAATTTGATTAGTGTGTCAGCTAAATTTTGGATTCTGCTAAGCCTAGATTGAGACTCATTTTTTCCTGGATAACTACATATTCTGTTATTTTTTATTTTCTGGGTGATGGAATTGAGAGCAACAAAGAGGCCTTAAAATATGCTGAGTTCTTTTTCAGATGGCCAAGAAACTTGTTTGAGGACAGAGTAGGAGACCAATTTATATGTGAAGTTTTAAGAACTGAAAAATTAGGAGCGGAGCGATGAGTGCATGATTTTGATACTAGTGAGGAAACCAAGGCAAAATGCCCAGTGCCCATTAGAAAATATTCATCTAATGGTGTCTTAGTCTCTACATACTTCTGCATACCAAAACTTGCAAAGCTTTGGGTAAACATTTCCTTGTATCGGTGGCTTGCCAACAGAAGATAAAAGCAAGCTGTTGTGTGACAATTTGCTGATTCAAAACACAGAATAGAGGTCTGCATTGTGGATCTAAGGTGTCTGGATCTGCTGGTGACAAGTGGGTATTGAATTTAGAGGACAGTCATTATGGTTTGACCAGGTACTTCTGAATTTTACTTTTGTAGGGGTTTTTTTCCCTTCAACTTTATATGCTCTTACTGTGTCTTGTTAGAAAGGAGATAAGTGTGCTATGAAGTCATGCATGTAAAAGCTAGAAGATGTCAAAATTATTTGTATAGATCTACATTAAGTTCTTATAATTGAAAATGGAAGACATCTTCTATTTCTGAAGTGTATTTAATAAGTATGAAAACTTTTTCCATATAGACATACATATGCATGAATTTGACATGTTTTGATTTTGAATTTACCATATTTAAGCCAGCATAAACCATACATTCTTGGCAGAAAGAGTGTATTAATGGAAAGACTTTACCTTCATTTTAGTTTTAATTTATTTCTCTACAGTGTTAGGTTTTTAAGGCAGATCTCAGGCATGCTTTTGACTAGAGTTTAATTAACTAAATAGTCTGGAATGAAGGGTGAACGGTGTATTCTAGAGATCAGAGTCAGGAAAAAACTGAAAATGTATGAAGATAAATAGAAGCTGTTCACATATAGCAGGCTTTACAGATACACTCTTTTCTCTCATATGAGATGAAAATTTCTACTACTTTCTTTCCTAATCCACATTAGTTCTGTTAGAGACTAGAAATACAATGGCAAAGTGTGCTGTAAATCACTCACTTGTTGGCATTAAAAAAAACCTACCAAAAATGCAAATAAAGAGTTTCTGTCTTAACTTTTAAAAGCCAAATCTGATTACTAGGATTGGACAGAGAACTCTCAGAAAATTAGGTTCTTATTTGTGTATATGGAAACTTGCTGACAGCATAACAGAAACTGATGATCAGGTGGGCAGTTAACTGGAATTTACAGGCCTAATGATATAGGAAATCTAAACCAGGCTGGGGCAGCAATTAATTTGATTTTTCCTGTTAATTAATTTTGTGTGAACCTGAAAAGTTTCTATGCCTAACTCTGTAGTATGTATAATACATTATAAAGAACAAGGTAGATGTAAATTGTGTGGTTTTAAAAGCAGTCAACCACATAAGAGCCTTTGATATGTTCGGAGCAGACCAGGAAAGTTTGTCTTCGTCTTTTCCTTCTCCTCCAGTGAAGTGCTTATACCTGAAGTTAGCAAACTTTTAACCTAGTTGAAGTCTAATAGTTAGATATTCAACTGTGATGTCCAATACTTGCTTCTAATTTTCCATGAATAGAATTTTCAAACAGCTGGCACTAGTGCTTCCTAGGAATTTCCCCACATGGTGTTGGAATGGAAAAGCCATTAAATAAAAGACTGGGCAATGTATGCTAATGAAAAATAATCTGCATGTAAATGATAAGATGTTTATAAGATAGTTGGCTGCATGTTTTGTGTTGAGGGCATGTTTTTATTCTTGGCTTTGAGAATCCTAACTAAAAGAGCAGAGGGACTAAGGTGGGAGTTCATGATAAAGGCCTAAGAAAGCAATAAAAGTAGTTTATCTGGGTATATACATGCCATTGACAGAATATCCTGGTCTCTTAGAATAGAGCAAGTCCCAGCTGAGATGGAGGGTCTGTTATGATAGATTGCTTCAAAACATGCAAATCTAAAGGGTTGGCAGATGGAGAGATGAAAACAAAGCCAGTGTGAGGTTAGCCCAGCTCTAATTTTCATACAGATCTCACTATTTTTAAATTGTTTCTGGAGATTGAGGAGGGAAATTTAACAAGGGAAGAGGGAAAAGTAAAGTAACATGGAGATAGCCACCTTCAGTTTCTGTTGAAAGAAGTTACAAAATCCCTTACAGAATAGCTTATTCCAGTTGGAAGGCACCTACTGTGATCATCTAGTACAACTGCCTGACCAATCTTTGGTTGATGAAAAGTTGTGTCAAATTACTAAGGACATTGACCCAAGGTTTCTTACACACTGACAGCCTTGGGGCATCATCCATCTCTGGAGGAAGCCTGTTCCACTTTTGACCACCTCTCAGTGAAGAAGTTTCCTAATTTTAAATCTGAATGTGCCGTGGCACAGCTTTGAGCTATTGCCACATATCTTGTCACAGGATACTGGGGAAGGATCTCAGCATCTCCCTCTTCACTTCTCCTCCTCAGGAAGCTGTAGAGATCAACAAGGTCGGCTCTCAGCATCCTTTTCTCCAAACTAGACAAATTCAAAGTCATCACAGCTCCTCACAGGACATTCCTTCCAGCCCTGTGTCACCATTTTGGTTGCCCTCCTCTGGTCACATTCAATGTCATGTCCTTCTTAAATTGTGAGGCCCAGAACTGCTCACCGTGCTTCAGATGAGGCTGTGCCAATGCTGAAAACAGCAGGATAATCACTCCCACTGGACAGGTGGCTGTGCTGTGTTTGAAGAACCCCAGAATGGGGCTTACCTTTGACTCACACTGAGCCCCCAAGTCCCCTTCTGCAGGGCTGGACTGCAGCCACCCTTCCTCCCAATTTATATTTGTGCCAGGTGTTACTAAAGCCCAGGTGCAGAGTTCAGTTTGTATTTATTACATTGATGCCATTGATGATTGCTCAATGCACCTTTTCTATCTTGTGCCTACATATACAAACCACAGCTAAGTCCTATTCCTGTCAAGCCTGACCTTGCTTCCTGAGATCATACAATTTCTTTTTCCCCTTGAGCTCTGCAAAGAGCTCCCTCTTCAACAAAACTGGTCTTCTGTCCCATTTGCTTGACTTTTGACACAATGGAATTCCTTCTCTGGTGCTTTCATTTTAATTCTGGTTTGGTTGGGTTTTTTTTAAGCTTGTTTAATTGTTTTAGGCAATAATATCAAACCATTTGATTTTCGTAACAGCCTGACAGCCTTGATATTTAATCAGATCTTGAATATTTTGACTTGTAATCCAAGCTTTCATAATACCTAAATGTGGAAAGAGCTGTTTTAAAACTATTAATATTTGATTTTTTTAAAACTTTTTTTTAAACTCTTAGCATGGTGGGGTTTGGATTAGAATTTGATTATGATTTGTGTAATCATGTTTTCTTCTCTTGCAGGAAATACAGCGTTGCATGACTGTGCAGAATCTGGAAGTCTGGAGATCATGAAGATGCTTCTCAAGTATTGTGCTAAAATGGAAAAGGATGGTTATGGAATGACTCCCCTTCTGTCAGCTAGTGTGACGGGCCACACAAATATTGTGGACTTTCTGACCCAGCATGTACAGACTAGTAAGGCTGAGCGCATAAATGCTCTGGAACTTCTAGGAGCAACATTTGTGGATAAAAAGAGAGATCTGCTTGGTGCTTTGAAATACTGGAAGCGAGCTATGGAAATGAGATACAGTGATAGGACTAATATCCTGAGCAAACCTGTGCCACAAACACTAATTATGGCGTATGATTATGCTAAAGAGGTAAACAGCTCAGAAGAGCTAGAAAATCTTATTGCAGACCCTGATGAAATGAGAATGCAAGCATTATTAATTAGAGAACGTATTCTTGGCCCTTCTCACCCAGACACATCATACTATATTAGATACAGAGGTGCTGTCTATGCAGACTCTGGAAACTTCAAGCGTTGCATCAACTTATGGAAATATGCTTTGGACATGCAGCAGAGTAATCTTGATCCACTGAGCCCTATGACAGCCAGCAGTTTGCTATCATTTGCTGAGCTTTTCTCCTTCATGCTTCAGGATAGGGCAAAAGGCCTTCTAGGCACTACTGTCACATTTGATGATCTAATGGGTATTCTCTGCAAAAGTGTTCTTGAAATAGAACGGGCCATGAAACAAACCCAGTGTCTTCCTGATTCAACACAGCTGAACAAAGCCCTTTCCATCATTCTGCATTTAATTTGCTTATTGGAGAAAGTACCTTGCAGCTCAGAACAGGAACATTTTAAGAAACAGACCATTTACAAGTTTCTTAAGCTTCAGCCTAGAGGGAAGAATAACTTCAGTCCACTTCACCTTGCTGTTGACAATAATACTACATGTGTCGGTCGCTACCCAGTTTGTAAATTCCCCTCTCTACAAGTTACTGCTATCCTGGTGGAATGTGGTGCAGATGTAAATGTCAGAGACTCTGATAACAACAGTCCATTACACATTGCTGCACTGAACAACCATCCAGACATCATGAATCTTCTTATCAAGTCAGGTTCACATTTTGATGCCACAAACTCACATAAACAAACTGCTAGTGATTTGCTGGATGAGAAGGAAATAGCAAAAAATTTAATCCAGCCCATAAATCATACTACTTTGCAGTGTCTTGCTGCTCGAGTAATAGTGAATCATAACATATCCTATGCAGGGCACATCCCTGAAAAACTAGAGAACTTTGTTTTGCTCCATAGATGATAGTGTGGTGTCCCAGAGCACTGTTTTTGAAGCACGACTTGGTGATAATATTTTCCTTGAGCACTGTTGTGATACACCAGCGTTCCCTTAGCTTGTTCCATTTTGCTCTCATTGGCTAAAGTGTTGTTAGCATCAGATCTGCAGAGCTGGTTACCCAGTATTTAATATGAATATGCCATATAATATATTTTGTGGATTATTTAGAAATGTAATGCCATATTTAGACTTTTTAAATTGTCTGCCAAAGGCTTGTCTTTTCTGGTCTTATTTGCCTGTTGGGTGTTTGGGACTGAATTGAATATTTTCCACTGATGTCTTTCTACTATAACTGTCACGTGGATTTTATACGGTTGGAAGGTCATCTTTTTTTGGTTTTGCTTGAGCATTTCTACTCTTACTCTCTTCTTTTTCTATGGACTCATTGCTAAACTGTACAAGTTGTATGGACTTGTTAACATTTGCAACTACCATAAGTGCTTTTATCTTCTCTATGCACTGGCTTAAACATGACTGTTGTGTGTGAGCATATTTCTATGCAGCACTTGGCCAATTTCAACTTAAATGCCAATTTTGTTTTGCAGTTCGTTTGGAGCTCTTTTGAGAATGCTGTGTTCATAGCATGATGAATTTTGGAGTTATTTATCAGCTCTCCAAACTTGGGTTTGACTTTTTTGACTGCTATAACTGAGGTTGCTTTCATCTCGATCCTCTGGAAATTTGTCCTAAATTTCAGAAAAGAAAATCTTGCTTTTTTCTGATTGTAATCCACTTGAACTTTAAATCTGAAAATTCTTCTATTGCATCGTGCAGCTGGGGGAAGAGTCCTCATTATGTACAACTGACACCTTCCCCTTTGCACTAATGTCTTGCTTGTGCTGGTTATGTGATTAGATGTGAAGTTTGCTCAGTTTAACCTCAAACCTTGATGATACAATTTAAGGAGAAATAGTTCAAATATATGCTGTACTGTAAAATCTGCAAATCAACTTTAGCTACAGAAGAAACTAAAAAAAGCATGTTTGTGGCATGATACTTATCAGTCCAGATCTAGACATCATCTAGTATAGTAAGTGGCTGTCTGCCAGGGTATTGGAAGTTCTATAGCAGTGTCCTTTTTTCTTCATTTTAAGTATCTTTATAAATACTTGCATGGATTTTTCATCTCTACTATGTCAGCTCTACTTAACAAAAGCGGAAGTTCTGTTGTGTATATAGCTCCTAATTAAAGTACCTATTTTTATAATATTTGCACAACAGCTTAGCTTCTACAACAGAAAGGGCTCTTTTGACTTGATAAGTCTATAAATGAAGATCATAAATGTGAGTGCGATTCAGGTAATTAATATAATTCAGCACTTTACTGTTGATTATTAGTAGTGTTTATTATGGCACATTAGCCCTGCGAATGTCTTAAAGTGAAATTAATTTCTGTTGGATAGGTTACAGTTTACTTGCAAATTTAGTGGTCTAGTATATTGGATATTTTTGACTTAATGTTTCATCTTGTTGGTGGGCAGTAAGTGTATCTATGGGGTTCTTGCTCCAGAAATTCAACAAGTTGTTTTAAAGATAGATATTTAGAATCCAAATTAATTAGTATACGAGGGTCTTTTTAATACTTCGTTTATTTTTTTAAGTTGATGTTGAAACATTTTTGTCTTCAAGTTAAGGAAGAATGTGTCTTGGGAGCATATAAGAATAGTACTTCCATGCTTTTGATCTGTTTTGGCATTTCTGTCTGTGTGTACAGCATGGTGCCTAATAGCTTAGCCATTCTTAGGAAAATTATGGGGATATTTTTAAGCAAAGATATATTGAAAGCAGTGTTGTTTGTGTATTGCCATTGTAGGACTTGCTATTTTGAAGCAATTTTCACCTGTTTGTCCCTTGCTATGTCTATGTTGTATAAAATTAGGAGAATCGTAAGTTGGAAAAAACCCTTAAAATCATGGAGTCCAGCCCTTAGCCCAGCACTGCCAAGTCCAGCACTAAACCATGTCCTTAAGTGCCACATTTACACATCTTTTAAATACCTCCAGTGGTGTTGACTCAACTACTCTGCTGGTCATCCTGTTCCAATATTTAACCACCCTTTCCATGAAGAAATTTTTTCTAATGTCCAATCTGTACCTCCCCTGATTCAGCTTGAGGCTCTTTGGTTCTTGTCCTATCACTTGTTACTTAGCAGAAGAGACCAACTCCCTCCTTGCCACAACCTCCTCCCAGGTAGTTGAAGAGAGTGATAAGGTCTCCCCTGACCCTCCTTTTCTCTAGGCTAAGCATCCTCAGCTCCCTTGGCTGCTCAGACTTGTGCACCAGAACCTTCCCCAGCTCTCTTGCCCTTCTCTGGACACAGTCTAGCACCTCAATGTCTTTCTTATTGTGAATAGCCCAAAATTAAACACAGGTCTTGAGTTGTGGCCTCACCAGTGCAGAGTACAGAGGGGCAGCCACTGCCCTGGTCCTGCTGGCCGCACCTTTGCTGATATAAGCCAGGATGCAAGCTTTTCTTGTATCACTCAGGAGCAAAATTCTAATCAATTGACTCAATTGCTCTTGATTTGTAATGATTAAGATACATGCCACTCAGCTTGTCATTTGTGAGAACATGTATCGTGATTTTTGAATTTATGTATTTGAATGCTTTTCTGCTACTCTGTAAGTAGGAATAATCAACAAATCATACCACACTAGAAATACGTTATATGTCAAGTCATAAACATAATTCTTTTTGTATAGGTCACAGAGAAAGAGGATTTTTAAGTTTTATACTTTGCAATCTGTATTCCTCTTCAGTGGTTTCAATTTAAATTTATGTCTTTATAACTGACAAACACCCTTTTTAGAATTAGTTGGACATTACTAGTTGCTTGTTCAACCTGGAGATGAGAAGACTCTGAGGAGACCTTACAGCACCAGTACCTAAAGGGGGCTAAAAAGACCCGGAGAGGGACTTTTTACAAGGGCATACAGTGATAGGACAAGGGGGATTGGCTTAAAGGGGTATATTTAGCTTAGGCATAAGGAAGAAATTCTTTACTATGAGGATGGTGATACATTGGAACAGGTTGTCCAAAAAGATTGTGACTTCCCCATCCCTGGAATTACTCAAGACCAGGCTGGATGGGGTTTTAAGCAACCTGGTCTAAGGAAAGATGTCCCTGCCCATGGCAGAGAGGTTGGACCTACATGATCTTTAAGGTCCCTTCCAACTCAAACTGTTCTCTGATTTATGATCATTAGTCCAGAAATATAATCTAAAAATTGTTAATTGCTAGCAAATTTTTTAAGTGGAAAACATTCCCAAAAGTGAAAGCGTATCACTATAAGGTCTAGTGAATATTGCTACAAGGAAGGCTTACTGTGTTAGTCACTCTTCAGAAACAAACCAATTACATGCTTATTTATTGCATGTAGTTCTCTCCAAATAGCTGCTGAAGTGCATCAGTCCATCAGTCCAACAGACTTACCACCTCCAAGCAGAGAATTTTTCATGTGGTGAACCTCTCTTCTGAACACTCATCTTGCCAGGTAATTGGACTTAGGTGTCCCAGCAGATGAGTTCATGCATATATGGCCACTTTGCATTTAGACCTGTGTGTTTACACTACCCTATTTTATTTCTCTGACTTCTGAAAAAATTTTGTACAGAGCCTGTGATGTGTAGTGTGTTAAGGATTAGTTCAGGATTTGCTGGTTGGGCACGAGGGTTGGGAGAGCAGGCCCTGTCTGAGATGCATGTACCACTAAGGCTTGTGCTAATGGGTAGTAGCAGTTTTGCCTCTTCAGCCCCTGATACAAAGCAGTTTTGTCTCCACTTCAATATAAATACCAATTTTCTGGACCAGATTTATTATTTTTGTTATTATTATTCTTGTTATAGGTGGGAATAACTTTATTTTAGTGAAACATACTGATGCTTAATGCAGTGGTGTTGCAAATTGTGGTAAGGACAAGGAACTAAAGAGCATTCAGAACATAAAGAATGGTTTTATTTTTGTCATATATTCAACTCATTCTTTTACTGTTCTTCTCTTTTCTTCCTATTTGGCCATGTTGGGTTTTTTTTCCTGATGAGATGTATTGCTTCTGAGCTACTGACAGAGAAAGATGTTGACAACACTGTGGAAATTACTGTCCACCCTGCAGGGGTGAAACAGGTTTTTACACTGATTAAACAACTTACAGGTTAAACTTCCTTGAGACAGAGACACTGATACCTCCTTGCTTGTTGAGACCTCTGAAGTTACATTATTTTGTGAAGGGGATAAATGCTTAAAGCAGCTTTGCTTCTAATCATTCTAGGTTTCAACTAAAGCACTTCAACAAGGAAGATGAAAAATATTCTCTTAAAAAGAATTCTAAAATTGTATTCCTATTTTTGTATTGCGTAGTCTGGTAACAAGATTCCAGCTGTCTGTGGTGTCTATTCTGTTTGTTCAGTGCAGTGTAAAGATGCTTTCTGAAATGCAAGGCAACAGTGTGGTTAGTTTTCCATATATACTTTACAACAGAAAGGAAGTAGTTTTATGTATTTCCTAAGTCTACGAAGAGCTGTCTTTTAACAACTGTTTTGTAACTGGTTAAAATTAACCTCTTACCATTTTTACAAAACACTACTTTAAAAAAAGGAATACAATGCTAAAACAAAATCCTTAAAGGAGGATTTATAAGAAGATAAAAACCTTTGGAGAAAAAAATGTGCCTCTTCTCAGTTTTGTATCAGCTGCAAGGTGACAGTGGCAGGATATGACTGCTCTTGAAATAGCTTCCTTATCTTTTGAAGTATAGAGTGGAACAACTGTTGTACTCTAAAATGTTGAGAAACATGAAAAAGTAGACTAAACACTAATTTTACCTTCTGTGACTACAATGAAGCCAACTGGTATTTAATACTCAAAGTAATTTTGGGGAAGTTGATGAGAGACATACTAGACTGCTCATATTTCTTGGCTTTGAGTGTAAAAGTAACTGTTGAGCCCTCAGTGAGGGCTGAATGAAAAGCTGTTGTTGGTTTGGTTTTAACTAATGTACTTGTGTTCCATTCTATCACAGAGACTTCCTATGCAGGGCTAGCTCCGTGTATGGAAATGTTGCAGTTTCTTTTTTACGTGAAGTAATTTAGCTTTAATAGTAATGTAAAAAAGGAATAACAAGAATATTTCTCTGCTCTTACTCTCCTTAGCCTCCAAATGCAGATTACATTAAAAATATGTTTTGGAGAACACCTGTCTGAGTCTCTATATCTGTTTCCTATAGGGTTCTGCAATACGGGTTGATAAA